>WBMZ01009064.1:0-84683 GCA_013400975.1 Atrichornis clamosus | reverse complement strand
CAGGTCTAGCAAAACAACGACACAAGCTTTAGCAAAGCTTAAATAAGTGCTTGCAGTTATTCTCTTCAGGCTACCCTTCATGAAAAAATACTTCAGTACTATGCTGAGGAGGATGGGTCCCCCGCTCCTGCCTTAAGCATGTCACTACAATGAAGACAGTATTTTTGATAGATAAAGTATGTCTGAAAGTACTATGTATGAACAGAAAACTTGCTATGGGTAAATTAGGATATAATAAGATGGATATTACTTAATTAATAATTTCTCTAAGTGGCTTTTGCTGTTCAATGTCATTGAGGAGGGTGTAAGAATAAAATGTTAATAAGGTACACAGCTTCAACTGTTCTGTTTTTTCTTGCATAGGCTATTCACTCTGTGGCTTGGCATCATGAAGGAAAACAATTTATTTGTAGTCACTCAGATGGTACCTTGACCATATGGAATGTAAAATCTCCTACCAAACCATTCCAGACAATCACTCCACACGGTAAGGTGAAAATGGATCCCCATTGCATTTGACAGCTCTTAAAACTTGTTTTTAATAAACGTGTGTTTTGCAAAAAATAAATATAACAGTGCACTTGCAATGCAAGTAAAAAGCTTTGTCACAGCATATTCTGATAGATTTAACTTTAAAAAAAACTTTCTGAAATGAAAATCCAACTCAGTGCAGTTTTGTCTAAATCTCTAAAATTTAAGCTTGTCTTTCACACAATGGCATTGATCTCAAAGTTAACCAATGCATATTTTGCAGAGCTTGCTTTTTGCTTGACATTACAATCCAATATGTTGTTTAAAATACGAATAAGCAAGCATCTGTTTTATGTATAAATGTGTAGATTACCATATAAATTCTCGGAAAGGTTTGTAACAGATTAAGGCTAGCATCTGGTAAGATGCTCCCCCTTCTGAGATGTCTTGCATTGATGTTAATCTAGGAAATTAACATTGCGTGTTTTTCTTCTGTGAAATATGCTGCTGCTCCTCAAATAAATTCTGCACAAATGCCAGGCTTACATGGTGTGCATGTCTCTAAGGCATGTCTTAGCAAGTTATTTACTTTACATTCTTAAGTGCGAATGTATCGGTGAGGATAATTGCAAAGTTGAGGAAGAGCGGGCTTTTCATGCTTAATTGAAGTCTTAGCCTTGAGGGCTAATGCTCAGGATAAACCTCCCTTTACTTGTAAGTGGACCAATTTTAATTGCAAAATGGTAGACACAATATAGATTTTAAATCTTAGTGTGACTTAAAACAACACTTTAAGGGAGGATTATATGTTTGAAAACAAATATTCTACAGCAGTTAGGTTTAGAGTTGTTTTTTTTCCTAAACATTCTAAGTTGGAGTATTGAGAGCTTTAACAAATTTTTGGTTATATTATTCCAAGGCATACTGTGTAATTGTCAAAGTTGTTGAATATATGTTTGCATGAATGTTGTATTTCTCAAGTTGCACAATGAATTTCATTACTTCCCATGTTATGGAACTGTAGGATTAATACAGGAAAATAATTTACTTTAGGAAAGCAGCTGAAGGATGGAAAGAAGCCAGAACCCTGCAAACCTATCCTTAAGGTGGAATATAAAACAACTAGAGCTGGGTAAGACTTGTTTTGTATGCAAAATGAACATTTGTAAAGAAATGCATACTCTGGGAATGTACTTTGTTTCCCATTTGTTGGGATGTGTATTCTGATGGTACAGCTTTTAGATTTGATAAAGCAGATATTGATGAATAAATTGCAAAAACTTGTATGAACTAATTGCTATATACAGACCTCAACTTCGATAAAGATACTGCTAATGCATTATCTCCATACTTGTTTCATGCTGTTAAAACTTGTTTGTATTTTTGCTCAATTTTTTGAGAGTTTTAAAGAAAAAAGGCTGATAAAGCACAGAAGACACCAAAACACAGATATGATAACAAATAGTGGCCTGATGCAAATATTCTAAATTCTGAATACATGTTCCTACCAAAAAAATGTTACTAACAGAAGTTTTTCTAGTAGAGTGCAGTAATTTATGCAGTGAAATGTGCCTAATTATGCACATTGAGAATGTAACAAAGCAGTAATTGCTACAAGAGGCTCAGATGGAATTACAGTATCTAGAGTAACACGTTTTGTTACCAAGACTCCAATTAGGACTGATGGATTTCATGAACTGTGTGGAATTTCTTTTATTTGTTGTTCTAAAGTGCTTTAAAGTGTTTGAGTAAAAAATGCAGTATAAAGTATTCATAGAAGTCTGTTCAGCTGTTTGCAGAAGCTGATTTTTTTCTTTNTTTTTTTTTTTTTTACTTTTTTTTTTTTACTTTCCTTTATTCTTGGGGGTTTGTCTATAATTTTCATTTGTTTTCCAGGCATTCAAATCTATCGAAGATGGTTAATTAAATGATGCAATATAGTACATATTGTTGTGCTCATAATGTCTGTGGCTTTAGGTATTTATTTTTTCCTAAAAGTGAGGTAAAGAGAAAATTTAAGACTGTGGCTAGCTCCCAGTTTTATGAAAATCTATGATCAGCTAGAAACCCATGTTTTACTTGTAGAAATCTACATCTGTCTGCATAATCCTTTCTCAACTGAAATATCAAAAGCTGTTCTAAAGAAAGAGATAAACAAAAAAATCTCAGCTTCAGCAAGTTACAATTTCTGCAATCAAAAACCTTTTATGAATAGTCATTCTGAAGGAGAAGATTAGTTTGAAGCATATTCTGTGACATTACAGTATTACAATATGAAAGCTAGTTGACTTTTCACACAGTTTTTAAAGAGGAGCTTATTCTAGTATAATTTCCAAGAATGCATGGGTGTTTGGAAAGGCTACTTTTTCCTAGTGTTGGGCTTTTTGGGTTTTTTTTTTCTGTTACACCTCTCATTTTCTGGTGTTTATCCAAAATGAATGTTTTGATACACTTCAATTCTGATTTTTATGGGCTATCTATTTATTTTCTGACTTTGTGGTGTTTTCTGTTGCTTTTTGTTTGTTGTTTGGTTTTTAAGTCTACTGCAGGTAGTGCCTGTGAAGTCTCCAGAGCCAAAGTAATTTACCCAAACAAGAGTATGTCTGTAGCTTTATTTCTGGGAGAATATATGTGAAAAGGTTACTATTGACAGATAGGGGGTCAAAAAGGCAAATTCTTGGTACATTTCTTGTGCAAACTGGCATAATTTTGCAAACCCAGAGCATAATGTCATTGTACTGCAGCCCTTTTTCATCTAAAATATTCCGTCTTTTTGTGAAGCAATGAATTTCAAAGTTAGGTTACCTTTTGAGCTTTCTGAAATGGTTCCCATATTGCCTTTTATGCATACCTTTTCTGTCTAAAGTGAATCTAAAGCAGTTCTCGAGCTTCTTAATGCCACTCCATACCCCTCTGGATTCAGTCCTTCCTAACACCACTTTCCACTCCGGCAGGTTCAGTACCTTATTGTTACTTCCTTTGGTTGATATTAGCATGATGGTAAAATTGTCCTTGTCTACTAGAAATTAGAGCTCAAAAGTCTCCATGTAAAACATACTCCAGAAGGGTATTGTCTTGGTGGCTGGTGCATTGTCATTGCCTCACTGAGCAGTACCTCTCAGCAGGATGGGTGTGTGCCACTGCGACCCAGAGCTTACACTGATGATGACGTCTCCCTCTAAGTAAAAGTTCTTGATCTGTTAATTTAGTTTGAATGCATTCTTTTCTTGTGTGAGCTTGTCAGTTTAAAGCCACACTTCTCAAAATGAATTTGTAATTTATCTTCACTGTTACTACAGGACTTCCAGTGTTGAGGTAAGCTAACTCTTGAAGTCTTTTCCATCTTTATACTAGGATTAACTTCTCAACAAATTTATTCATGGTTTGAAAAGTAAGCCAGTGACCAGTGACCTGATTTCTGTATATTCTGTTCTCTCACACGTCTGGATTGTCAGAAACTGGCTCGCATTTGACAGTTCACTTCTAAAATTGAGCAGAAACATCTTCCCAGGTTGTGAACCACTCAGCTATCAACTGTATTTTGTTTTTATATGCTGCAAGACCTAATCCTCTGTTTACTGAAATTTTTTCAATGACCCGTTGCCCCCTTTTGTAGTGAATTTCTTATAGTATTCTCCAAGTGATTTTAGAGATTTAACTGATGAGGAAATTCATGTAAGGGCGTTACTTGCAAACCTCTTGAAGCAGAACTCTTTCAAAGAATCTCTGCATGAGCAGCTGCTAAAAATGCTACCTAGCAATTCTCTAAGATC
The DNA here is from genome assembly GCA_013400975.1 of Atrichornis clamosus. NCBI lineage: Eukaryota > Metazoa > Chordata > Aves > Passeriformes > Menuridae > Atrichornis > Atrichornis clamosus. The sequence goes on along the minus strand of WBMZ01009064.1, from coordinate 80,439 downwards.
TGAACCCTGTTTTTTGTTAAATGTCTTCCACTGTTTCAGTTAGGTGAAATTTATTTACCAAAGTTGTATTAGTCTCATCTATTACGTAAAGTACAAAATTTTTAAATTTTTCTGTTAAATTATGTATTTCTAATAACATTGATGTGCACTAACCTCTTAAGATGTATCACAGCTGAAGGGCAACACTTTAATCAGAAAATGCACAGCCTGTGTTCGTGGTAAATCCATGGTTTCATGAAAATATGAAAAATTCATACACAAACCTGTAGCAGTCTTTCTGGCAGACTCAAGTCAACTTTAATCTTTGATTCATTTGTGAAAAATCCATGTGACAGATCAGTGTACTCTATTCTTAGCTCTTCCATTCCTTGCTTCTAAAGGATACAGACTCTGGCAAGCCTGCCCAAAGCAGTCTGATTACCTTGAGAAATAAAACCCAGAGAAGCCAACATACAATTGTAACTGTGATGTATGAAAAATATAACCTGAAATTTGTTGCTTTGTTATTGTCAGTTATTTCAATGAACCTGCACGTCTGATAATTACTGCAAATGGTCCTGGCAGCATTACTGTTTAAAGAAACTATTGATTTCTGTGGACAAAAAATACTGCAATAAATCATTCCAACACAGTGAGACCACAGCAGTATTTTTGTCCTCACTGACATCCTGAAAAATATCGGATTAAATTCAAGTTTGTAACTTCCTTGAAATTACTTCACGGATCTGACCATAAAAGATTGTATGAAGTTTCTGTACGAAGAGCTGAGATTAAATGAAGACTTGAAGAAAATCCTTTTCTAGAAATACACTGGGCTACTGTTGGAGGCAGGATATTTGAACTTGATGGACCCGTGGTCTGATTTATGGCCATTCTTTTGAGGTCTCTTCCTCAGCCAGCAGTACTCTTTGATCTTACCAAATCTTCAGTCATAGGTCTTTCTGGAAGATCAAACAGATTGTTAAATAATTGTAGAAGCTTGAAGCTTTGCCTTCAGTGTTACAAACAGAGTACATCTCAGCCAAGCCTTAAATTAATGAATTTCAGCATGTGCATAAACCAAATCCTTAATATACAGTCTTCAAGAATAAAAATGTATCTAATCTCACATTTGTATTTCAAATGCCAACTAGTGAAAGCCATTTAGACAGTATGGAAAAGTTAGTATTATAGGGAAGGTTAAAAAAATTTCTTCAGCCTCTCTTTTTTAAATATATCAGGATGTTTTTTTCCCTCTAGAAATTTTCTCCAGATACTGACATACTAGCTGCTTCCAAGGAAGATGCAAATGAAGGGTAGGATTCCTACCAAAAGTGAGCATAAAGGTAGATCAGAGACAATTGATAGATATGTAAAGTGCCTGGTTTTCTTGCAGAAATATAATGTGAAATTTTAGGCAATAGTCAGTAACAAGTAACATTTATTTCTTGAGATGTGAACTTATAAACATCAGTCTACTCTTTAAAAAGTATTATGTCCTATTTCAAACATAAGCAGTATAAAAATGAATGACTTGACAATCGGGAAATAAGAAAATACCTGGTAACATGACTATATTTACTTCATCTTGTTTTTTTAATGAAATAGTAAACTGTACATTATGCGCATATTGGAAAAATATGGTTGTATTTTAAAGTATGTTTCTGCAAAGGCTTTAAAAATTCAAGGGAAGACTAATCTCTTCTCAAGACTAGAAGAAATATTTATGCTTTGCTCTACTCAGCTATTTGATTATGCAGTAGGAGTAATGTATGACATAGTGGTTTCTTGAATTTTGTGCATGGTGGTAGGGGGGGAAATAGATAAAATGTCTGGAGTAAGTGCGTGATCTTACTTAAAAGATGTTACGTCTTTGAAGCTTATCAAGCAGTTGGTTGCTTCGCCAAGGCAGTCATATTGCTGTACAGCAAGTAAACGGGACTATTTCTTCCTGCCTCTGCTGGACTGTTTTATGTTATGGATAAATGGGACTGTTGGCAAATCTGAATCTGCAGTTCAGTAGAAAAGAAGTAATTCTAAAGTTGTACAAAATTTTTTAAAAATCTCTTCTTGTCAAGCAGTTGCAAAGATTGGTTAAATAAGCAGTATAGAACAAAAGGTTTAGAGGAGGTGTCTGTCTTAAGTTTTAGTCTCCTAACTTCTAAGTTTTAAAATACATGCCCAAGCTGTATATTGCATGGAGAGCTGGTTTGCATTATTTTTACTCTTATCTCTGCCTAATGATATATCTTTGAACTTTATTATAAGGTTGCAAAACCTGCCCGTCTTCTTTTAGCATGTTATTTTGACTTGGTCCTAAATTCCTCTGCTTTATTCCAGAGAGCCTTTCATCATTCTCTCAGGAGGCCTGTCATATGACACTGTAGGAAGAAGACCCTGTTTAACAGTAATGCATGGGAAAAGTACTGCTGTGCTAGAAATGGATTATTCTATTGTTGATTTTCTAACCCTGTGTGAAACACCATATCCTAATGGTAGGCTCTGTAAAGATTTTTCTCAGTACCTTGACTTCTTATCTCTGGAGTTTTATCCCATCAGAATATTCTTTACTATTGTCTTTCTGTTTTATCTCTGGAGATCAGACTACAGCGGCGACATCTGTTATCCCTATTGTCTGAAGCGTGGTTTACTTGCCAAAGCATCATATTAGAATAGTTTTTATATAAAGCCTGTTTTGCTTCTAGAAAAAAGCCAATTACTCGTAGCCTGATTTTTCTTTCTAATCCCAAAAGCGTGTGCAGACAAAAAGTAACATTAGAACTTCAAGCTGTAGTTACTGCAGCAGATGTGTTCATCGGTGTATATTTGAGCACGTAAGACCTTTCCAACCAATGCTAAATCATGACGAGCATTTGTGTACTGTTTTTAACTTTTAGTGACCTTATTTATTCTGATACTTACATGGATTTCATCAGTAACCTGTAATATCTCTTTTGCAGCAGGGGATTTCTTATCATAGTTTAGGTAGTTGTCTCAGATGAATAGTATTATATTGCTGATGATTCCAATGGGTTTAGCTGTCAACTTCCATCAGAGTATATAAAACTGCTTAGCTTGGAATTTGAGATCTGCCTGAAAGAGGGCATTATAAACTTTGGAAACTTCTTCAAGTTTTCCTTCTCTGCCAAGTCATCTGATTTAATCCACTTTGTAAATGATTAAAACTTAAACCCCACTGAATATGAATAAAAGCAGTTTGGAGGTGGGAGGATGTTATTGTTCAGAAATTGGCTCTTTCTCTTGTATAACATGCTTAGACAGGTTACTCTGCATGTTCCTTTTTCTGTTACTTGAACTGTTGAGAAGATTGAACGAAAGCAAGAGTGTGACTTTTCCAAATTTGGAGTGTTCAGCAGCCCGAGTACATAAAATATTTTCAAAAACTATAGTCATCTGGTTTTTTTTTTTTCTAATCTCAACTGCCTGAGTGCAAGGACTGATTGCATTCTTGAGGTTGTAAATGCATGAGCTCCATTTACCAATAGGTAACTTTTTGTTCTTATTTTCAGACTTTCAGGAACCATATGCTGTAGTTGTTCTCCTAGAAAAGGACTTAGTACTGATTGACCTTGCACAAAATGGGTAAGAATCTTGAGTAGTCTTTTTAATGGTTTTCTGCCTATTGTTCTGCTTTATAGCTTGTTAGTCTACCATAATACCTAAGAACATAAAATTCTGAATATTAAATATAACATTACTTCAAGTGAACTGAGAATCTTGATACATGGCCTTTTTTCAAGTTAATGTGTAGTAGATGAGTAGAATATCATGTGGCTTTTTCTAGGCTTGATTGACTGACCAAAACTATTCATAGATGACTTTTGCTTTTTAAGTATCACAGTTTATTTTGAAGTTGATTCCTTAGTGCTGTTAGGGGAGTTTGCAGTGTTGGGGAGCCTGCAGTTTTGGGGAAGACAGCAGGGAGAAGAACTGATCAGATAAGCCAGCTAATTCGGCTGTTGTCATCAGTTAAATATTTGCTAATATTGCCAAATAAATTGCAACCTGTATTGCTTAAAGTAACTCCATACTGATGCAGTAATGATCATGTACATAAAATTTTGAATAACTCTCTGGTTTACAGCTATGGTAAGAGGTAACTTAAAAGGAGTATCCTATTGCAGTTTTCACAAATAATACTTGCCTAGCACATTTTGAGTCTCTTGTTTCTTTGTCCATGAAACAGTCCATACACTGTTACTAGGGGTTGATTAAAAATTCTAGAGCCTACAAATCTTTTTTGATGAAGGGTTTTAAAATTAGTATAGGCAGTAACAACTAACTGTTAAGGGATTAGGAGCAGAGGAACTATGTAAGACCTTGGTAGTGTTCTAATTAAAAATCTCAAGTGGTCAACGAAGAAAAATCCTTGTGAAAAGCATCCTTCTAGGGCAAAACAAAAACCTGTGAAAATTTATCCTCAAAGTGGATGGTGATACCTTAGATAATGAAGATTCTATGAAATTCAGAAGAAAATCAAGTTTTGTTCTAATATCTCTGAAGTTATAGAGCAATTTCATTTAGCTTTTCCTGATGTTATATGGCCATATATTGTATCCAAAACTTGTTTCTCTTATACCAATAGCATTAAGCTTCCAACGTACATATTTAGTTTGCAGTGCCTGAAATTTGAAGTTAAGGCTTATTCTATTTCATACTAAAAAATCTTAAACACTTATGTTTTTAGAAGACTTACAATGGTCTTTGTTTTGATTGACTTGCCAACTATTAATTGTTTCACACCTGAAAAAACAACGAAATTAATACCAAAAAAATCTACAGGCTTCAGTTAACCTTGTGTTCTCAAGTGGATTTGTCATATTTTGTTGAAGTTAAACCTCTTCTGCATGCCATTTTTAAAAGATTTTTGTAGCTTTCCATATAGCCCTGTATAAATTTCCTGCTATGCAAAATGCTTTCATCTGTTGTTGCTAATTTTTCCTTTAGATGGGTTGTGAAGCTGTGTCTCTTTTCATCTCTCAAAAAAGGGGGGCTAAAAAGGGGAAAACAACATATAGCAGGCATTGTTCTAGAGATAAATATTCTTTGAACACAGATATATTTATCTCTGTTAGTATTATTGATTTTTTTCCTTATGAAGGCTCTGTCACTTTTCTGATGGGGATGAGGGGAGCATATATATGTATGTTCTAATTGGTAACCTAGTGTTGCTATCTGTAACTTTCAGAAAGTGGTCTTCGAGTTGCAAGTAGATTATGAAAAGTGCTGGACAACTTTGTCTCAGAACAGTGTACTAATACAAAGTGAGATGGGAGTCTTCCTGTCTTTCCTCTTGGAAGAATAGACTGAACTGTTAGAAATAAATTCATAGCTCCACATTACCACAATTAGGACTTGGTAACTTAATTTCTTCCACAAGCCACTAAACTAATAAGCTTTTAAAAATATAAAGCTACAGGGAATAGTAGTGTTCTAGAAATATTCTGGAAAAATTAGAAACTTTAGATCTCATCTAGAGGACTACACTAGTGAACTAGATGAGCAGTCATGTTGTGTAGTATATTTGTTAATAATCTAATTTAATATGCGTTTATTTTTCTCTGTATAGAAAGAATGCCACCTTAGTCCTTGGCATTTTACTTGTGTTCCACACTTAAAAAAAAGTTTTCTCTAGGTTAACAGATACTCTCTCTTCCATTAAAGGTATCCTATATTTGAGAATCCCTATCCTTTGACTATACATGAATCTCCAGTGACCTGCTGTGAATATTTTGCTGATTGTCCTGTGGATCTCATACCTGCACTATATTCAGTTGGTGCTCGACAGAAACGTCAAGGTTACAGTAAGAAGGTACAACATCTACTACATACACTTGTATTTTAAAATATTAAAAGAGAGAATCAGAAGCTCTAAATAACATGAGTGGCCATACTAAGACCAAAGCTCCATCTGACTCATCCTGTCTTTGACAGTGGCTAATAGCAGATGGCTGGGGAGGATATAGCATGTGTCAAGCCTTACAGTCATGTTTTCCTGATGGAGTTCCATCAAATGCCATACCACTGGAAGCTAAAGGAATTCCCAGAACAGGGGTAGTGTGTATAGCCTTTGTTGATTCTTCATTTTTCTTTATGTTTTTTGCTTTTTTTTCTCTGCAGCAGATATGTCTAATTACTTCTTAAAGGCATGTGAAATGCTGGATTCTGCAGTATCTGCAGTAATTTCAGTGGCTTAACTTTGCACTGTATGATATTTTCTTCCTCAGTGTATTTGTTAATCTTCCAGGAATGGCCTATCAGTGGAGGCAACTGGGGTTTGATCACTCAGAGCTATCCAGAGATAATTATTACAGGGTAAGTGATACTATAGTCTAGAAATAACTTTCTTAGCTGATTAAGTAGAAATGAGAAATTTCTGTTTCTCTTTTAGAACGTTGTTTTGTACAAGTGGTTTGAATGATTTGTGAAATTATGATCACCAGACAAGTCCTTGATGCAAGTAATCTCCTTGAGATGTTACTAAGAAAGTAAAGCAGAATGTAAAAGGGAAGGTAGAAACAAAATGATAGCGAAATTATAATGTTTTACAGGGATTATTATTGTGATATGGTATTGTGGTTACATGTGCTTGCTATCAAAGTATCCGGATCACAGTTTCCTCTTAACTAATTTTTGCAAAATAGTTGAGTACTGTTTTAAAGCATGGTAAGTCCATTAACTAGTTATTGAATTTGGTTCTCAAAGGGAAGCCAATTTTTTATCTCAAGAAGGACAACCAAATACTTAAATCTGATCATTTTGAGACAGATCCTTTAATAGTACTATAAGGAACGTAATCAAAATTTAATTTATATCTGTGCAGTGCATCACTGAAAGTGAGAGCACTACTAAGGTTTTTTGAGAACAGCCCATTAGCCCTAATCAGGATTACTGTCACCTTATTCTACACATTGCAGAGACTGATACAGTCCTGAAAAAATATAGTCATCTGATTCTCAAAATCAGGGCTAAATAAACAAGTTAGATGACTCATTTACAGTGGGATACTGTATATTTATGCATCTTCTTTAGAAGTGTTGCTCCTAATATAGGGCATTTTTTAAGAAACAGCACATGGTCAGCTATGGCTCAGTATTTTAAATGGTAATTCAGTATTAGTATAGTGGGATCATTGGAGAGTTAGGCTCCAAATGTTCTTCTAATTTCTTCTGTCCAAAGTAATTTGAGCACATGTTGGTAACATACCAGCTTTCAATAAATTGTGAAAATAAAGTGTCACTAAGAATACTAATAAAAATAGAATGTTAACCATGTACCTTCCAACCAGTAACAAAGAGGTCTAGCAGTCTAACTAACCATTTCACCATCTTATTAATTTTTTAATATTTCATAGGCATGCTGATGGGTCAATCAAGTTTTGGGATGCATCAGCAAGTAAGTGTTTTGAGTAGAGATTTTTTTCCTATGCAGTTTTAGGGTTTTTTATCTTCAGTTAAAGGAACAATTATATCTGATGGTCTGTACAGCTCACAGTGAAAAATGCAGCAGGAATTCAAAGCAGAAATGATTGCACGAAGTTAGATGTTTTAATTGATCTAGTCCTGACTAACCTTACTCTTGGTACTTAAAAGTTGTTTAAAGTAATCTTGAAATTGTCATCAGTTGTCTTTGAAAACTTGTGGAAAAATGGTGAGATTCCAAAAGGCTGAGACGTGTGTGGTTGTGGGAGGGAACAGATGCAATGTATATGTATAAAAACTGGGAGGAGGACTATTTGGAGTGCTGTAGATCTTTAATTTCGGTTTGGAGTGGGAGTGGAATCTGAGAGAGAGGAGGGGGGAAGCTAAACCTGATTTATTGTGTGCTTAAAAATTCTATTCAGCATAGATCTGTCAGAAGGAGATTCTGTTAAAAACAGTTAGTGTCTTTCTGAAACAGATAAATACACCTATTAAGGGAGAAATTGCAAGTATCTTCTATCTTGATTTTAAAACTTTGAAGTCTTTTTAATAGGACAGTCTTACAAATGAACTAGGGAAATGTGATTCAGGTAAAACCACTGAAATATGGAAGAGGAGAAAGGATTCTATAATTTAAGTTTTTCTAATGTTGTGATTGATATTTATAGCAGTGGTTTGGGCCATTGATTAGAGACTATGCCTGTGAAGTTTGAAATCAGCATGAAGACAGTTGAAAGAAAATGTAACACAGTATTAGAATTACAGTTGAGTTTTACAGTACAAGAATTAGCTATATCAAAGACAATTTACTTGAATATAGTATCAATGATGTATACTCAGAACTTAGTTTCTGGGGAAAAATGGATGTCTCATGAATTGAAGTCTGTGTTGCATAAAAAATCACTGGGATAAATAAGTGGGAATGTCTGTAAAACCAACATGAAGTAACTCTTTCACTATTTAAAACAGTGAGAAAGCCTCACTAGAACAGTTCTAGGAAATCAGGTATCAACAAAAATGTGGACTGATCAGAGGGCAGCACTTTTGAGTGATCAGACCAAATAAAATATAAATTGGAGGATCTAGGGCTGTTAAGTATTTGAGCACAGTTGAGAGGCCGTACATTTGAAATATTGAGAGAAAAAAAGAAAAGGCTCTTCATTTCCTCTGCCATAGATGTCATTAAGTTATGGGTATGGCATATGCAAATAGATGCTATTGTTGCAAAGAGATCCCTGAGTACAGTGAAGCCTTGAGAAACTGTGAGGGCTTAGTTTATAACTGTAGTTTAGTATGTATCTCTCAGGATAAGTATTGGGATATTTTCTATATAACTGATCCCGTTCTGGTCAGGTGGTGTGGGCAGAGGCAACGCAGATATTAAATGCTTCTACTCTGCCCTCTTTTGCTGAATAGAATAGCTTTCTCTGCGAAGACAAATTGATAAATTAAAAAAAAACAATTAGCAAAAGAAAAATATCTGTTTAGATCAAAACTAATTTTTCTCTTTTGCTTTGCTCCTAGTAACGCTGCAAGTACTCTATAAGCTAAAAACAGCCAAAGTGTTTGAAAAATCACGGAATAAAGATGACAGGCCAAACACAGATATAGTAGATGAAGATCCGTACGCCATTCAGATCATCTCGTGGTGTCCAGAGAGTAGAATGCTGTGTATAGCTGGAGTTTCTGCACATGTCATTATTTACAGGTTCAGCAAGCAGGAAGTGACAACAGAAGTCATTCCGGTAAATAGTTATGACCATTTTCTAATTTTGTAGGATTTAGCTATAATAAGCTGTTCTAACAATTTACTACTTTGTCTTTAATTTTATTAGTGAAATGGACAAAAATAATTGACTCAAAGAGATGTGGTTTTTTGGAGAAAAAGTAATTCATTATGAAAGTCAACCAAAGTAAATATTGCATACCAAGATACTAGGTTTCAGTGGCATTTTCAGGTTTTGCAGCCAATAATCATTCTTTGGTCTATCAAAACAAATAGTGGATTAAAGCTTGGCTGTATCAAAGGTAAAATGATAACAGAAGTGAGCGAAGTGTGGAATTGAAGAATTTCAAAATGTTTAGGGAGTTGATTCCTTGATTCCTCGTGATTGCTATCTGTCCTTTAAAACTTCTGCAGTATGCAGAGCTAGAAGAGTACAAGTGTACCAAACATGCCCTGAAATCTGTTAAGGACTTTGCCGTGTCACTGTTTTATTGTCCATAAGATACAATGATTCTTTTACAAGAGTTGGAGAAGTCTTTTGTTAAATCAGACACACACATGCAAATTTATGTATTTGAATATATGAGCTAAAAGCTAACTTGAAGCCGTTTCAGTTATAAAATGTTGTATATTCTAAGTGTTAGTTGTCATGTAGTCGGTTTTTTTCTCTCACCTTCTTCCTGCAACACACACATACACACCCCATCCCTTACCTGTTCTGCTCCCTTAGGATAAGTCTTAGTTTAAGGACCTAAGATGTGGGTCTTTTTTTTATTTCTGGTGTTTACTTATGTACAAGTGCATTCCCATCTGAGGAATAGTATTTCTAAACAATTTTTATGAATCAGCCCCTAGCAGGCTGGTCTTCAATACTCTCGAGTGTTTAAAAAAATACTTTATAGTTTTTTGTTTCAGCCCATTAATTAAGTTCTATTTCGCAGATGATAATAAAACAGAGGAAAACTTCCTTTACACTGCACTGCAGTTAACTCTAATGTTGTTACAAATCCAGAAGTAAATCTGAAGTCATGATGAACTTAGAGATCTTTAAAATGCATGATCTAGTTCAGCACAACATCAAACATTGAACTAAGTCCCGTGTGTACAGCGTTGCATCAGTAAAAGTGCAGCTGTCTATGTGCCTTTAGCTCTGTTTTACAATTCCTGAATTACATAAACCAAGCCATCTTCCTAACTGAGAATGTATGTCATCAGAATGATAATTAAAAGGGTCCAGTATTTAATTTCTTTCGGTATTAAGAAGTCAACTTTTAAAAACTGGGAAGTATGTCAGACTTTCAAGTTCTAGCACTCTTAAAATAGTACTACTCTGTCTTTCTGAATATTACGTGTGTGTTTAGGTTGCAGTGTTTATTAAACAACTGTTATCTTTTAAAAGATTGAAAAGTCCTGCATGTCACTTTTATCAATGCTATCTTCAGTTGCACTTCATTTATTTTAGATCCAATTTTTTTGAAAGGCAGACTTTACTGATAATTCTTTTACTTTAATTAACAGATGCTGGAAGTACGTCTGCTGTATGAAATAAATGATGTTGAAACTCCAGATGGTGAGCAGGTGCCACCTTTACCAACTCCAGGCACAGGTTCCAATCCTCAGTCTATTGTTCCCCAGTCTCATCCATCTACAAGTAGTAGTTCATCTGATGGACTTCGTGATAATGTCCCCTGTTTAAAGTAAGTAAATTCTGTTATAGTTTTATTGAGTATGAAACTTCGCAAGAATATGTGATTAGAATATATGTACTTTGATATCATTACTGATACGTAATTGCTGGTGAAAGTGTTTTATTTTGTAGAATGAAGTTTTCCAAGTAGCTGCAAGTTGAGCTCTGTTTTAAGAAATAACTCTTGCAATCTTAATTTCTTTAAACTTCATAGGCTGAGCTTTTAAAAAATTAAAATCCTTGCCTTATGATTTACCTGGTTTAGGAAATCTGGCCTAGATATTAGTATACTTATGGATGATTGTGCTTTAGAGCTAATGTTTTTCAATAGTAGCAATTTAGTCACTGATATCTTCTTGTCCATTGACATGAATAGGAAAATTGATGTTTTGTGGCTCTCCTTAACTTCAGGCCAAGTCTGTCTGAATATATTTCATCTGTTAGTTTTCCAGAGCCTTAGGTTTTAGAACCAAATCAAAAATGGTGAAAATTTTTACAAATAGCTAGCTGAGTGGTAACTCTTCAGGCTTATAAATATATTTTGTTTTTGAAAACTCTCCAAGGGAACTTGGTATTTTGGAAACAGAATTACATAAATGTCCCATTGTCATGGATCTTCACTTTGTATGATGCCTAATAGTGCTCTCAGTGTAGGTCTTTGACAAGCTTTTCAATCTTTTTACATTGAGAGTTTTTCCGCAAGCTTCTTTGTGTGAGCTTTTACCCATTAGAGAAATCAGAGTTAAAAGAGTGCTGTCTTTTTTTGCTCTTCTACAAGAGTGCATTATGTGACTTCTGAGCCATCACTTTTTCTAACAATATGAGATATACGTAATATGTATGTTAGAGATATAAAGTATGTACTTTGTTTTCTGAGGTTTAAGGTCTCAACTTGGATTTTAATTCCTTGTGTGTATCCATCCAGAAAATAGCTAATTCTGCTGCGTTTGCTTTATCTGGGTGAGAGTTTTCAAATTGTATTGATTGTACTGAGTTGTAGAGGTGTATTTCTAAAGAAAACTCCTCTGAGTAGAAAAACTGGAAAATTCTGAATTTTTGAAGAGTATTGGCAAACCAAAATATCTATTAATGAGAATGAATGGGTAAAATAAGGGGAATTTGGGAAACAGGAGCTTGTTCAATATGGCTTTTTTCACGTTAAAAAATGCAAGACCTAATCCTTTCTGCAGAACATGCATAAGTTTGTTTGTCAGCATGCGAACAAAATCTTTCCAGGATCTTCAATTCTCACAATCCGAGGTTCATTGCATACAACTGGTCAATCATGACAATAATTTACTTGTTTTCATTTTGGTTTTGCCATATCATCAGCTTTTTATTTGCATTTATCTCAATACTTTGTGCTTCTGTTTCCTTTTCCATTGTGCTTATTTCGCATACACTTCTTACCCCCTTCCATTTTCTGAATCAGAGTTCTTTTGGGAACTCTGAAGAAAGAAAAAATTGTGTAACACCTTCTTTTTAGACACTGACTGAACGCCTCTATCTATTCAAGGAAATACAGCATAATAACACTGCTGTTCTGAAGTTGGGAAAAATGAAGTATTTGCTATCACTGTTCAGTTAATTTTCAATTAGGTAGTGAATCAAAAGGGCCCCTAAGAAGTGAATTCCCAGTTTCAAGGTGGGTTTTTCTTCTGGTTGCCTTTACTTGCTTTTGAACTTATTTTTTACAATTTTCTGGCTTTGTAAAGTCCAGTGTGGTGTAGAATTTAATGAACTCTGATCCTATAAGGAAAAAATGGAAATGATGGAAAGGCCATGTTTTGTTTACTTTGCAGAGTTAAAAATTCTCCTCTCAAGCAGTCTCCAGGCTACCAAATTGAGCTAGTTATCCAGCTAGTGTGGGTGAGTGGAGAACCTCCTCAACAGATAACCAGCTTAGCAGTCAACTCAGCTTATGGCCTGTAAGTATATTCTACACAGTTTTTTTCATTATTCTGTCAAAGTAGTTTAAAATTACCCATTAAAATTAAGTCTCCTTTTGTGTTCATATGAGCTGCACAGCAACACAGAGGTAATCAGTTTCTTGTGCTTATGAGAATTCCTTTTGGATCATGGCAGATCCTGATGATGCTAACAGCAGAAAAAAAATCAGTATCACTCTTCCTTACTTAGCGCTGTACAGGCAAGAGTGTTATTTAACACTTTGCCAGATAGGTTGGCAAGAGCAATGACAATGGTCTGTTCTACTCAGTGCCGTGTTTTTACAAGAGAACAATTAAACAATACTGCGCTCCAAAATAGTAATTTATCAATATGTGCAACCTAGGATAATTCATAAAAATTAGGAAGTATTAAAATGCTGAAGAGCAAAAAATATTGACATGAAACATTAGCAATATTTAATTAGCATTGCCTTTCCTTCCACTTCTCTTCTTCCAGAGTAGTTTTTGGAAACTGTAATGGCATTGCCATGGTTGATTACCTCCAGAAGACAGTGCTCTTGAATCTAGGCACTATTGAACTGTATGGCTCCAATGATCCTTATCGCAGGGAGCCACGATCTCCCCGAAAAACTCGGCAACCATCTGGAGGTGAGTAACCCAAAATAGATTTTAGGCTCAGAAGAAGGTCATCTAGTCTTAGTGTATATTCTTTGAATACAAGCATACTTTTCTTCACTGTGATTTCGTTCTTTCTTCTTGATCTGTCCCTAATGTCCCTATTTCAGGTTTGTTAATTCATCTTTCATTAAAAATTGTTGCTTAGTGGAATCTACTGATGCTAGATACTATTACTTATTTTTCAGTGTAATGTATAAGAAAAAGCAAACTAAAAATATTATGTGTGAATAGATACAAGTATAAATTTACAATGAATTTATGCAATTTACAGGAATTTAACATGGCATGAAGAAGTATCCTGATATTTCTGATTAAGCTAGTACTCGTATCACATATTAGTATAAATCCATTTATGTTTGCAGATAGCCTGTGTATTTGCTGGGGTCTTTTGGCTTCCTGTTTTAAACTTTGACTAGAAATATCCCTGATAAATCATGTTGTTAATGCTGTTATGTTATGCTTGAGAGGAAACCTTTGGTCTAAATGAGCAAAGTCAACTTCTACATACAAACTGGTAAAATGAAACTCTATTTGAATAAAAAATACTTAAAGATTTTAATTTACACTGAAGAGTATTCTTTGTCAGCTGAAAAGGAAAGTGACTTTTCAGTCATAATGCAAAACATTTTGTAACCTAAAGGAAAACTTAATATTTTAAAATGTTCTTCTTCCTGATATGTCATGGATACTCCTAAGTTATTTCAGAAAACAGCTCAAGACAGAATAATAAAGTGTCATTGCTGCCCCAAATGATTATTTTTCGATAGGAAATAAACTTCAAAAAACCCCTTCTTCATGATCAAGTGTTGATTTCTTTGAGAGATCCAGAATACAGTCCTTGTAAGTTCTTCAGGTATTATGTTATTCAAATTGAAGTGCATGTTCTGGGATGTATTTTAGCAAATGAGTGGTTTGAAAAAGATCCAGTTAACACCAGTCAGCTTATTTCAACTGAGGAAACTGATCTAAAAATCATTAATATAGAGCAGAGCATACCCAGTTGGTATCCTGTCAGATAAAATATTTTCTTGTATGAGTTAAACTTCGAGAGAAAGAAATAGCTTTACTGGTTGACTGTGTTAATTTGTCCTGGGACTAAAGGTCTTACATTCTGCTTCATGCATTTAGATTATAAACTGTCTTTTGGAGCTTTAAACATCACTTGCCTTTGTTTTCTTAACTTTTGTTATTTTAATCCAATAAATTGGATCCACGTAACTCTGTGTTTCAACTGTGTCTCTAAGATGTTCGTGATTGAAGTTCTTTTTGCTCATGAATGTAGCTGTTATATGAAGTCATATTTTTTTCGTCTTAACTTCTGATACTAACAACCTGCATGGCAAAGAGCATTTTCTAAACCTGGTTATACAAGTTATTCGGCTGGCTTTTCTGTCTCAGATGTACTGTGAGTGTCTCCGTCTTTCCTTTTCTCATTGCTTCATGAAGGTATGCTGACTGTGGCTTCTTGCATGTGCGGCCTTTCTAACTTATATTCAGAGTCTGTGAAAAAGCTTCGCACCTCTTATATAAGTAAGTCACCTCATGGCATTCAAATACTTTTAAACATTCGCATTTGATTTTTTGATTTGTTCACTCACCATAAATTTTTTTCTTAGTCCATTTTAAGTAATTATTTTATTTGTGTAGAAACTGATTTTAATCCGTCACGCTTCTATTATATTTCTTGTTCGTGATATCTTTAAAAGAAACTTAAAGGAAAAAAGCAACCATAATAGTCTCTGTATTTTGTGTTTTTAAATAAATAAGGTCTCCTTTGGATTTTGAGATTTATCTCAGAATTTACTGATGTTTATAGACCCAAGATCTTCCTCACTAATTTAGTGTTGTTTTACTAGAAACTTCCCTTGCTTGGCTCCCATTCTGGCAGAAAAATCTTCAGAATTTCAGAGTTAGGGTATTAGTAGCAATAATAATAAACACTGTGATTAATCAGTGATTTTTCTTCTAAAAGTGAAGATTTGCTTCTACAAAAATGTTGGTTATAGGGATTAGAAGTGGAGGTGTTTGTGTAGTGCACAGCCCTGTTCAGTTTCCAAGTAGTTTTGAAGTTCAGGTATCTATGTGAGGAAGGTAGCCCATCAGAACCATGATTTACCTGAGAGATTCTGACTTCTGACGTCATTCACAGCATCCAAGAATCTGGAGAATGTAAAACTTTTTTTTTAAAAGCATAACATTGTTCCTTTCCATAGGATGCCACTTTCCTCCAGTCCTTGGGCAGAGGTAGGTAATCTCACCCCTTTTTCTAATGAAGTAGAGTAGAATAAAACTAAGCTACCGGAAGAATAAATTGGAATTAAAAAAAAAAAAAAAAAAAAGAACAAACTAGAAATTGTGGTCCAAGTCTTAGTTCTGCCATATTTTTCCCCCCTAAACAAGAAAAAGAAATACATCTCAGAGGATAGTCTCAATAGCTAAAGACTGCTTTCTCTACAGTCTTTCGTCCTCTGCTGCCAAGGCAGAAAGGGAGCTAGCTATAACAGAAATGCCTCCGCCACCTTAAGATGATACAGAACGGAAAACCAGGATCTGGCACTGATTGATTGGTGTTTTGAAGAAAAGACAAAGATGGGTAGAAATCCTAAAACTGGTTCCTGAAACCAAATACTATAAAGCTGAATTTACCTGGACTATTTTATTTAGGAATAGGTTAAAACAGGTTTTGTACAAAGAGTTAATTTCTTAACCATGTAATTCTCTTTCTGTGTACCATCCTGACAGTATCTTGGTTAGCTGGAGCTGCACTCATTTTAAACCCTGAAAATAGTTTCTTAGTTATCATTTAATATTTCTCACTATTTGTAGATCTTTCAATGTATGCGTTGCCCAGACTTCAGTAATTTAAATAATAAAGTATTATTGCTGTGCTATTTTTTGCAGATAATAAGCCTGTTGCATTTAAGCGCTACCCTTTAATTTATTTATAAGATTGGAACTATGAAATAGTCAGAACGCTTTTGGATTTTGCATTCTCCCTTTCTTGGACATTTATTATCTTCATTTGGTGTTTTCAAAAATGCAAGGAACTCTTGCCTCCTTGGTTTGACTTTGAAAGATGTGCCTTCATTAAATTCTTTATCTTGAAAACATTTGTATTTTAATACTTCAAAAATAATTTTTCTATGAATAAGACATTTTCAATGACTATGCAACTAATAATCTTCAGGGAGTATTAGTACTTAATATCTCAGTCTTCCTAGAAAAAGTACTTATCTATGTAATGTGGTTGTTTTAGAAAATTCCTATTCTTTGAGACAACAGTATATTTAAGAGAAAAAAAGTCATACTAGCTTGTACATGCATTCAGACATGTTCTTAATTGACTACATTAAATTCACGTTCAGACAGCATGCACAGAGCAGCATATTGCTATTGTACATTCAACTACATCCAAAAAAAGGCAGGAAAGATTGATCCTTTCTCATTAAGAACCTTGCTGTTCTATATGTTTCAACGTAAAATGTCAATTCAATAGATCATCAGATTCTGCTAGCATAATTTAGTAACTAGTATATCCTTAAACAATTGAGAATTTGCAAAGGCATCTTTTAAAAAAATTCATAGAGTAAGAATTGCGTATCTTCTAAAATATGAATGGAAATGCAAGATTTTTCCCTTCTCTTGTGTTGCAAGAATATGATGTATGTCTCTGTCATCTTATTTTTTCTACTCAGAAAAGAAATTCAGATTCCCGTCTTAAAGCAGCATCTATTTAGAGACAAGGCTCTCTACACTAGCTAGACTGTAAACTGTCATTTCAGGCTAGCTCTACAGATACAAGCTCCCAGTTGGGATCGTGTTTTGGAATTTATCAGTGATTCATACCAGGTATACTACTCACATATTTTGGGTGGCAATTTACAGTTTGTGAAGCATGCAGTATATGTGTTTTGTTAAGGCCTGCTAGACAGTGTCATCAGGTGCTTGTCAAGGTTAAAACAAAATCAGGTTTTGCCTTCAGACTCTAATAGTGAGGGGGGAGGGTGGACAAAATCAGCTTTGGCTGTGTGCCGAAAGACATGAAATGTGTAAGTAAAAGCTTTATAGTGTGATGAAAACTATACACAGTGGAGGTTTACACTATTTAGAGACCCTTGCTTGATATACTGTTAGCTAAATATGACAGGAGCCATAAATGATTGAGACAAGTCATAATTTCATGGTGAAACACCAAAACTTAGCTGTTACTTTTTTCTACTTAGTTACCTAAGTTTACAGAGAACACCAATCCTAACTCTTTTTTTCATATTACTGTTGGTGAGAGTTATGAGATGTTATGTGACTTTTGGACTAGTAGACTATAATACAACTCTTGAAAATGTAGTATTTCTTAGTTCTGCCAATGGCAGTTTAGGTTTCTCACAAAATTGAAGTTCTTACATACATGTGACCTTTAAATTTTTTATTATACATCAAAAAGCTTTTTGACAGTAATCTGAGTGATTCAGCAGTGGGGATAAGTCAAGTTGGAAGAACATATGTGCCTAGAACTCTTCTGGAGTTGCTTGGTCATGTTCTTTTCCCCATCCTCCTTCATGAACTGTTTGAATGTTTAACTTAAGTATCGTGAGACCAACATCATTTGTGACTGACATCAGCCAAGGCCAAAACCATATCACAAAGTTTGAATGTTGGGTTTGGGGATTTTTTGGACTGTGTTTTTTAGGTTAATTGTTTTTAATTCTAACTTTTACATCTTCATATCAAGTTAGTTTTAGTTGTAATTTTTAATTGGGTTGTTTTCCAGTCAAGTTGTAGGTTCTTCAGAGGTATGTCTGCCTAAAGCTTATGCAAAAACCTGACAAAAGTGTCATCAAACTTATTTTATACATCAGTTAATTTCAGCTGTAATTCTCGGAAGTTTTTAGTGCAGCATGGCAATGATGTCTTTAATGACATTACTTGATTTTTTTATTATTGTAATTTGGATGGTTTTCAAATTTCTTACTTGCGGAGTTCACAGAGATAAACTAAAAATTTATTAGAAGGTCATTTGTACATATATTAGTGTTACAGGAGGCAATAGTTTTTGCAGTTCTGAAACAGAAAGTCTTGGATCAACTTGGTTTTGTAATTCATAGCAATCTGCATGGTGCTGTAAGCTTGAAACCAAAGAACTCTTCCAGCAGAGCTATCTGACTGCCAGTGCTACTATCAGGACACCTGGGCTTTTAAGATGAACAGCAATAGAGATTTTCTTGCAAGTTTCTTCATGTTGATCATGGCCAGACCTTTCTAATTCATAGACTTAGATCCTTCTTGTTAGTCTCTGCTTGGTTTAATTAATAACACAATCATAAGTAAAATTAATTTTCATCTATTCGTGTTCCTTTTCTCTCTTAAGTAATGGCAATAATGGCTATGAATAGATTCCCAAGGTTTACACGCCATAATGATTACCATAATGCACGCTTACTATTATTATTAAGATGTATATTCATCAAATTATAGCCTTAAGACTTTTTACAAAGGATTCGAGTGTGCAGGTGTATGACTGCATTCGTGGCTAAAAACTACTCCTGTCAATTCATGAATTTTAATAGGAGAAATTTTGCAAGATGTTAAACACTTCCTTTGAAGGTAGAGGATTATTTATGGAAAAGAGGAACCTGTGTTCCTGAACTGCATGTTTGGATTTGTTTGCTTTGGCTCCCGAAGGGACAACTACTTCTAAGAGCACAGTATGGATTTATCCTCCCAGCACTACTACTATCTAAAACTTGTATTGCTTGTTGTAAGAGCAACATCAGGATTTTTAAAAAATCTTTTTAAACAATCCAGTCTAGTTCAAAACATATAGTCTCCCACGCGTGCGTTAACTCTGGTGCTTTCAGAAGTCACATCATATTTAGAGAATATATACCATAATTATCCCATAGTATTCATTGATTTACTGACAGATAACTACATAAATTGCTTTTTTCTTTCTCCTGTCTTGTGGAAGGATATAGCTTCCACCTGGAGTTTCATTTGAGATTTTAGAATTTAAATTGGTTCCAGGACTTCAGTGTAGGGTTAACAAAGCCTTAAGGTCATTTGACAATTCAAACTCAATTCTAGCCATTGAGCTTCGGGTTTTAAGCTATACATGCTCTTAGTAATCTTAGAAAAAGACTGTTTTGGATAAATGAAACTGTTAGTGCAACATACTTTCAATGTGTTCCATATTGATGTGGTGTTTCAGGAGAACCTTTTTCCCTTTAAACTATTAACTTCTGGTTTAGTGTTTGGAAATTTTAAAGGTTTGGTAGAGTAGAGCTGTCCTCATATTTTTGTTTGTTAACAGATAACGAACAGATGCACTTGTGAATGTGTAGTGTACAGCTGTATAGAGAGGCTTTCCACATGATGCCTTTGTTGCCTTAGCCATTACCAGTACACCTCTCAACCTTTTGATTATTGGAAATATTTGTGTGCATGCAAAACACTTTAATTTAACAAATATTTCGTAACTATTACTGTTCAGTATTACATGCTTCTTTGCCTTACCATCATTCATAGGAAAGCTTCCTGATATAAACCTGAAGATCCATTACTAACCTTAAAATACCAACAAAATGCCCTTTTCTTAATTGCGGGCAGTCTTGACAGCAATTTCTTGTCAAAAGTGAAAATAGAAAAATTCCTTGTAAACCTCTAGTTTGTGCTGTGGAATAATATTTAGGAGCATTATGAGGCGGCTTCCATCTTTTGCACCTGATTGTGTACAACTATGATATCTTTCCTTCACTGGAATGAAAGGATTTAGTTTTCAGATGTTAACATACTGCAGTTACTCAAATTGATCAGATTTGATGATGTAAGAAATGTAGTGAACTTCCTCCATACAAGGAGGAACACCCTTATAAGCACCATAAGACCTGAATTCTGTAAGTGACATCAATAAGGAGTTTTTCTGGAAGATGAGCTTGGCAATGCAAATTGGCAAACACAAAGCATATCACTGTAACAGTGGGAAAGTAGTTTGAAAAAAGGCACAATAGTTTCACACATCACGTGTTTGTAATCTTCAAGATCCTTTTTCATCTAATTTTCTTTTGCAATTACATTTCTAATATAACTCTTTTTTCAGAACCAATTATGTTTGTGCTTAATATATATCTATAGCATGTAAAGAATTAACCATACTGATAAGTCTGTCTTGCTGAAAATACGGTGGTTTTCACTGAGATTTGAGGGAGTATATTTTGCAAAGAAAACTTTAGTAGGAAGAAGTGACTCTACAGTTACTGTGGGTAATGTCAAAAAAAGTAATATGTAACAGAATTCTATCACAACTGGCTTGCTTGTATCTAATAAGAAATGAAGCTCCTGACTGCAGTGGAAGTAAGAATAAAATAGCAGCTGTATTGATAATACACTGGTTTTGTTTTTCAGCAGGTCTTTGTGATATTAATGAAGGTACAGTGGTGCCAGAAGACCGCTGCAAGTCGCCCACATCAGGTAATCATAACTTCCTCTGATCTTCAGCTTGTTTTCCCTGAAGATGGCATGCATTAAGTCAACACTTACTAGTTAAGTAATCATGTAAAACCTGTTGTCCTCTCACAAACTGTTTGAGCTGTTCTAAATTTTGCTGCGTTGCACAACTGCATTTTTAAAAAGAAAGGCTGATTTAAGAGATGTGATAAGAATATGTCATAAAGATGAGTGAAGAGAAATATAAGCTGAAATATTTATGCCTCAGGGAACATACTGCACAATAGAATTTTGAAGTATTGACAAGAGATGCACAAATTCCTGTAATAGTTCATGTGATCGTGTTTCATAGTCCTCAAAAATGGTAAAGCTTCTCTCTGAACAACCTTACTTCTGCTTCCTCATAAGTGGCAAATTACTATTTTTCTTTGGAATCAGAGGTCTTCAGAAACTGGCATCCTAAAAAAGTAGGAGTTCCTTGCTTAATACTCCTCCTACTTGCCCCCCCACTTTTTTTTTTTTCAATTGCCTCTGCTGTATGTGAATATTTTAAATGAAAGCTTCAAGATTTAATATGTTATTTAATATTGGCTAGTTGAGGCTATAACCATGTAAATACTTAATTATGCATGGAAATATATAGCCGTAAAGTGAATAGTTTTGTAGTAGCTAAAAACTGTCACTTATTACCCTGAGAAAACTTGTAAAGATGTCATTTTGTTTCATTCAAAACTATTCACGGTTAAAGGACTAAACTTCAGATTTAAATGCACGTAAAGTAGTATGTAGTGCAAAATGCTAATCAAGATGGAAATCTAAAGATAGATTCCTTTTCTATTGCAGTCTATATCTTTCAAACCCAAGTTGAAAGCATAACAAACCAAAACATCGTTTGTAGCTCCAGTATTAATTTTAATAGAAATTTTAATTTCTGATTTGACAATTTTCTTTTCATGTTAATTTTAAATTGTACAAAACTTTCCTCTAGATCAGTCAATGTCATTTTTGGTTTTGCTAGCTCTTTCTTAGAGTAAATTGGATTTATGTATAATTCAAGCAACACTTGGGAATTTTAATTAAAATTCTTAACTGAAGATGTGATTTCATGACAACCCTGTGTAATGCTAAGTACTGGCATGCTGAAGTCATGAACTTCAGTATCATTTATAATAAAAGCATTTCTTATGGTGTTGAGAATAAAGTAATCTTTCCTATTTCATTTTTATATATAATGACCAATGTCTGTGAATAATTTGCTGTGCAGTGCTGCAGTTGCAGTAAATCCCTTTCTCTGTCAGGGTTGAGGATAGTTATCAATCTCACCCAGGTATTTAAATTTGACCCATTTAAAACGTCCAGGCTAGATCTAGTTTCTGGTACACTACTGTAAAATGTGTGCAATGAACAGCTGATGAATCATACTGTTTAATAGGTATTCTTTTTTCCCTTTACTCCAGCATCACCCAAAAGTCAGCCCAAACCACTTCTAACTTGTACCACTTAAACTTAAAACACTGTAGTTTGAATAAGAAGGTTTCTTTCATAATTTAATATTGAAGTAGAGTAAAACTCAATACACCATTTTCCCCTAACAGTGAAGACAAGTTCAAAGACGAAAATCAAGGTTTATGGAAAATCTCTAAGTTTAAGAATTTGCTTCCCCTACCTTCCTCCCACCTGTCTGAGTTCTGTGAGCTGAGGTAGGCTAAAAATTAATGAAATTTGGATGTTTCTTTAAGAAGAGCAAATAAAGAGGTGACTTAGAATAGATGAATTCAAATGTCCTGAAAGGAAACAGAATTAGAGGGAAATTTAGGATCTGAGAATACTATTTTGAAGTTAATTTGTTTTAGAATAAAGCCTAGAAGTCTGGAGAACTGAGTATTAGAAAGAACTGTGACGAGTATATAATTTCTGATGTGTACGTGCATAATGCTAAAGAGAAATAAGTCAAGGTACCAAAAATAGTGAGTGGACAAAAGATGGAGGGGAAATGTAACTGTTACATTCTCCTGTAAAATAGAATCATGCAGAAGCAAGAAAAAAGATTGTGCCTTGTTTCCCTCAATTCTATCCTCTGCTCTCAGCTCTTAGTGAATGAGATGAAGTTGATGGTAGACTTCTCAATTTTTCCTTTGAAAAAGAACTTGGAGGCACCTCTATGATATGGAAATAATTTGGTGATGTTTGTGAAGAGAGAAGAACTGCAATTCCTTAGGTTTGGGTTAAGTTTTGTATCTTTTCTGGGCAAAATCACAAGACTGGAAAGAAACTTAAAAGTGACATTTTAGTTTTTGGAGGTAAGAGAGGACATTTTTGAGAAATTTGCTGCAGAGTATTGGCAAGCTTGAGGAGCAGGATGGAGGCTAAATTTAAGGAAACGTTTTCCAGTTTAGAGGCTCAGTAGTTAAGAGGAAAATAGACAAGCACAAAATGTTTCCATATTACTAGCTTTAAGATTGCAGGATGGGGATTGGCAATTGAGTGCCTTATTGGCTTTCATTGTTAGAATATGATCTGTAAAAGAGACCAGTCACTGTTTGGACTGCAGTCTGCATTTGCTCAAATCCACCTGCATTTGCTCAAATCCACCTCTTCATGTCCAGGTAAACACAAGTAGAAGCTGACTTTCATAGCCTTCCTCCAGTGGGTGTTTATATAGTTGAGTGGACTGTAAAAGGGACTACCTGCCTATGCGAGCTGGGAGAGTATCCTACAGTTTCACTAACACAGAACTGTAGAAATACTGTGAAAGTGCAAGAGGAATAATTTTGTATCCTGCTTTTTCTGTAGAAGTCAAGCAGTAACAGGCTTAGACCCTGGAGGCATTTATCGGACCTAAAATATTGCATAGCATTGTAAGCTATCAATTTTCTTTTCTTCAGGAGTAGCAAATTGCTTGACTTCTTATTTTACACTTTCACAACATAAAATCCATTTAAATTGAAAATTTTTAGTTGACTTGTGCTTTAATTTCCTGACAGTGTTCTAATTTCATAACAATGGTAAGCCTGAAGCTGTGGTCTGTTGCCACCACCAGTTTCTTCAGTGTTAGGGATGCAGAAAAATCCAGGTAGCAGCACTGACTCAGAGTTGTCTGCAGAACAGTTGAAGAACTGTGGTCCAACAGTGATTTACTGTATGGGAAAAGAAAACAAAAAAGAAAACTCAACAGATTTATAGAACTTGAGTTTATGGTTACAGCAGTGTTTTGTGAATCATAACTTAGGCTAATCTTTGTGTCTGGAGCAATGATTAGTAGAGCCATTTAGTTATTCAGTGTAAACATTCAGTTAGGGAAATATTTCTAGCAATAAACTCACTACAGTGTGCAATGTTGTACCTTGCATTATAATTTCTGTGGCTAATCCCGATGTGGCAGAATTCCTGTCATGCCAAAATAATTTGTACTTTATAATATCTAGTACAGCTACAGAGAATATAAGTATCAGTATTTGATGTTTTAATACATCTTTGAACCTGCATTAAACTCAAAGCTTGTATTAATACACTGATTTTGTGTCAAAGATATATCCACTTCATTCATGTCAAATGCATGTCCATTTCATTCTGTCTCCACTTGTAGGTTCTGGTTCACCAAACAATTCTGATGATGAACAAAAAATGAATAATTTTATAGAAAAGGGTATAGTATTTTTCTTTTCTCTAGTCTTATTTTTTATTCAGTTCACCTTTTGATACACTTAGATTGATCTTTTTTATTAAAATATTATTTACAGTGAAGACCAAAAGCAGAAAGTTTTCCAAGATGGTAACCAATGACATAGGTAGGAACTAGAAAAATTCTCCTCTTTCTAATCCAGTGCCTTACTCTATGCAACACTAACCCAGCAGCAAAAAAAAAAAAAGGCAAAATAACAGTCAAAATTCAATGCATTGTTATTAATTTTTCATTCTTTATGCTAATTGGTAATTCTGTGGGCTGCTTCTGTACTAAATACACTGGGCACAATAATTTTTAAAAAATCAACGATATTGGTGGTTTAAATTCTGTGATTCTACAATTGCACTTGTCTGTTTGTCTGAATGGGTGAAATTCTAATACATAGTAAGAGTTCAGTCTATGCATGTCACAACATTATTCCACTACTACACTGGTTTTGAGAACACGTGGCTGGTAAAATTTCTTTTCTATATGTTGTATTCATAGCCATATGGTCAGATTTCTGTGTGACTACGATCAAGGAAGAGGTAGTGTCATGGTTTCATTTATTCCTCTGGAAGAGGACTTACTTGTATATATAAGTATACCCCATTACTGTTCCAGAACTCTATTTGCTTTTCTGCATCCAACAGTGCCACAATACCCTACCAGCTCTAGACTTGTGTGGCAACAAAATTGCACAAACTTGGCAACAAAATTGCCTTGGGATATGTTGTATGCAGGTAGATTGAACCCTTTTATGGTTGGAATGGAAATAACTCTGCTTCTGACAGCTGGGTCATTAAATAAATGAAGACGAGAGGCTGTATGATTTAACTTTGGGAAAGGGACTCTTCTTTCTTAACTGGGATATGGTTATTTTCACTGCAGAATCACTTTGTTAATGGTTCATTTTGTTTTCATTTAGCAAATTAGTATGTCACTGTAGGATGATTTCATTTTATCTCTTTAGTCAGTTTAGGTTGAAATTACTTTGTGTAGTAAAACTGTTTGTTAAACTACTATTTCATAGGTTGTGTGGAACCATAGAGGTTAAGAGTAGGGACGAAGAGATTTCTTTTCCTGAAGTCTCCCTTTTTGGCAATTTAACTTTGATCCTAAACCATTAATCCATTTCATCCCAATTCAGTACTTGAGACAAAGAATCATTCAAAATTCAGTGAGACAAATAGGAGTGACAAAGTAATCCTTAGAATCTGAGGTACGGAATGAGAAAGTACTGTACAAAGGGCGTATTCTTGCTCTATGTTGAGCCTTTCTTACAATGATATCAAAAATGGCACGAGAGATAAATTTTGAGGCAGCAAAAGTCTGAATATAAGTCAAGAAAGCAAATGGCTGTCAATAATATATTATGCAAATTCATCTGTAGTTAAAAAAGAATTACTATCTTTTACGTGAGCGTCAATATGTTCACCTAAAGGAAATTCAGGGTAACTAGAACCTCATGTTCAGGTCTTCTAATGAGAAAAGCAACACCTCATCTTGTGCATGTTATGTCAATGTCCATCGAGGTAGTTTCCCTATTGTCTGTTTTGAACATAAGACACACTGTCTTGTGCAAAACACATGGAAAGTTTGACTGTCTGTGACTTTTTTTTCCCCTACTTCTTTTCAAAGAGTTATGTTAGAGCATTAATAAAGTATGCTAATGACAATTCTATAGAGCCATTCACATCTGTTTCAGCTTGAAGCCTTTCAACTGAAAGTATTGGGAATGTTTTTCACAGCTAAAAAAAGCAAAACATTTATTTATAAGTAATGCATTCTTCAGGGTGTAAGTTACACTGTGATTAATGTAATTTGCAGTTTGTTGCAAGTTTAAAGATAATTATTTCTTTTGCATTTTCTTAGTTTTGAGTGGTTTGCTGTGCACTGAATGTGGTTGTTTCACTGCTATGTTTTCTATAGCTTATCTAGCATGTTTATTCCAGCTCTTTCTGAACTTACATTCTAAGCTCTTTCACATAAATAAAACACCTCTTCTGTGTTAATAGTTGCATGGTTTTGCATTTCATTGTTTTAAACTGAATTGCCAACCAAATGTGAATGGACAATGAGTTTTGTAAAATGTGTCACTGTCGTTAACATCACCATGATGTATGAAAAAAATTGCCACCGTGTTCTCAGGGATGAATTTGATGTATTTTATGTATATTGCAGGTCATGGCTCTCTGCACTGGCACATAGTGCAGTCAGTTCAAGTTCTTTCTGTTTTTGTCAATGTGTGAAATACGACCTGTCAAATGTGTTGCAAAACAGAACTCGAATAATTTACATTGATAACAGTTGCTGTTAATATCACCTCTGTTTGTCACATGGGAGCAGGGAGCAAGGGAATACTGCTAGCAAAGTGTGAAGTAATTTCATTTCAGTTTTAGGGCTGTAATGTGGTAACTTAACACACAATTAAAAATATGAAGCCATTGTCAATTTAATGCCAGTTGCAACTGATGTAGAGACATCATCAGTCCTACAAATTTCTGTAATTAGAGACAGTATCAAACAAGGATTTTATGATTGGTTAGAGGATCAAAAAACCACATAAAACTGGAACAATACCCTAAGTAAAACAATATGCAAATGCTTCATGTATCAACATTTTGATCAGTTGGTCTGTTTTGGGTTTTTTTCTAAATACTCAACTGTGAATGCACTGTGCTAAAGAATGGATAGTAAGTCAAGTTAAAGACCTAATGTGAATATGTTGCTTTTGGGTCATGTTCCCCTTTATTTGCATCAGAGATGAACCTTGAAAAAGTTTGTTACCTTGGAAATACTGAGATACTTGATTTAACTAACCATTTCGAGACATTTTAGAAAGTACAGTGGCCAATATTGAAAGCGACTCATTCTTTTATGAATGGCACATATTAGAAAGTATAAGCAAGTATAAGTATGTAGAAGTGTACTAAATGTAGATGAATGTACAGAAAAAGTTGGTAGGAAGTACTTAATATCTAAGGCTATGTAATTTTTCTAGAAAGACATTGGGATCCAACTTCAGTGGAAGCAAAATCTTCAGCTGTTTTACTCATAATTTGGTTAGTTAAGTATTTGGCCTGAAGAGATACAGATGATTAAATAATATAGCTACAAATTGCATTGGAAGTTAAGATGTATTGTAATGACCTTTTCTAGGAAAACCTTTGGTAAAGGTGCCTGCAAAATATGGAAGATTTTAAGACCTTTATAAGTGTTCTTGTAGCCTACATGCCAAATGCTTCTCAGGAAAACTGGTCTCATTTATTTTACGCAGTTTTTAAATTTAAAAACAACTGCAAACGGTATTAGTACACAGAGCTAAGTAGAGTAGATTTAATTCCAAACTTCTATAATCCCTACTGTTAGTACTGACATAGGGTTTCTCACATTTGTTACGTTCTAAGTGTACACCTAAATTTTTCAAACATCGCTAAAATAATTGACTTAATGCTCTTTTAATGGACTCAAATTTTAAGATGTTCGTAAGTTCTCATTTGCCCTAATGTCAGACTAAGACTGTTTCTTTCAATGTGTTTTTAATACTTTGATCTAATTTTAGATGTATCCAAGTGTTCCTACTCTCTCTTGTAAAATGGTTTTATTATTCTTATATGAAATGCAGAGATTTCAACATTTAGTAATTGGTAATGTAAGTACTTCACTTCTGTGTAGTTATCAAATATAGAATAATTTGGGAACTATGTTATGTCTGACAAATTCTAAACTGCTTAGTTCTTTCTCATGTGATGTTATATGCAATAGGCTTCATAAACTGTTCTCTTGGTTCCAAGCTCCAAGACACTTGTCTCAGTTATAATCTTGAGAAGTTTTAAAGATTTAGACTGTTTCCTTAAAAAAGGCATGGAGACGAAATCACTGTATAGCTTTCAAACTGATGTGCTATACATTTTGAAGAATCAGCTCAGGGTAACCCCGTGCAAATAAAATCTGTTACTTTAAAGCCTCAGCTTCCTATTGATAGTTCAGTCATGTCTCAGCCTTCAGGTTGTCTTCACCGAACTGAAGGTTGTGCCTGCTATACTGATATAAAACATGCCTCTGCCAAGGCAGCCTTTCATATTTTAACACCTGTCCTCCCAAGCCTCACCTGTGAGAAATCTCAGAGAATCCTTGTGTTTGGAGAGTTCTCTAATATGATACTGAATTGGATATAATGACTGAAAGAATGTGTGTGTGCACCTGTGTATTACTCTGCGTTTTTTAATTGAGAGGAATATTACATGTAGGTTTAAAACCAGGCAAAATAGTCTCCGTTGCCTTGAGCAGCAGTGTGCCGGGAGTTGCAAAACAGCTCCCTGATCTGTGTCCTTGTCTCACACTGGTCTTGACTGTAAATGCTGCAGCAACCACCACCCCCAAGAGAGGTATCAAAAAGCTACTACTTGAGGTCAGCCACGCACAGCAGGAGCAGTCAGCATCACCGCTGTCCTGTTGTACAGCTGGAGGGGAAAGCCTGACATTGAACACTCTCTGTAGATCTCCATCCTGTAATTTCCATTTGCTTTGTAGAAGGTCTGCCGCATTGCTGGTTTTCATCTGAGGCGTAGCAAAACTGAATTTATTAAAATTATTGTGAAACTTAAGCCAATATTAATGCAAGCAGGTTTTTTTTATACTGAGTAATGTTAGTTAAAAATGGCTTAACTGGCAAAGTATTTCTAGAAATATTTCTACTTACTGCGTGTTTAGGCAGTTTTTTCTTTGAACACAAGATGGCACCGTTGCTGTTGGAATAGGTTCTTACTTCTTATTTACATTTGAGTTATTGAGGTTTCTGTCACATTAACATATGTTTTGAAATTGGAGGGGGGGATTTGCATAGCACAGTAATTCTCAATTTTCAGTAAGTATATCCTTTTTAACAATACACCTGTCCTCTTGCCCTATTAATGAGGCATAGTTCAGTGTATGTTGAAAATTGTCTGATAAATTTATCTTACCAACCTAGTTCACATAGCAGGCCTTTCATTAAGGAACAAAAAGCTAAAACTTGATCAACTCTCACAATCCAACACACTTGCCTATACTTGTTATTACATGTTATATTATCTGTTACCTAGTATCTTTTCTTTTTCTTTTTTTTTTTAGTCAGTTTTCTCCCAGTTGTTAGAATTGTGCTAAATGTTTCTATTTGAAAAGCTAAAAGTTACTGATCTGGTGTTCAATTAGTTAAATAAGTTAAGGTTTTACACTTGGTGAAAGCAGTTAAAAGCCAAAAATAGCTCCAGTTATTTTCTGTGTGCATACTTGAGGTTTTGTTCGGTGTCTCATCTTAGAATTTAAATGTCTAACATAGAAAACAAGTGTTATGGGGAATGCCCATCTTGTAATTCACTATTCCAGCTGAGATGTCATGATCTCTCTGCAAGCTGATTTAAGTTCAAGCTGACAGCAAAAAGATGGGCTCCTCATCACTAGTGCCATTGTGTACCCTGGTTTTCTGTTCATATATCTGAGCTCTGATCTGAAACAGGAGTCAATCTTTTTTGAAAGCAACCCTTGGCAGAAATCTCACTTAGATGAGTTTTGGTCTCACCATTAAGCTAGATATGTGCCAGTGCTAATGCAAGGATGAGAGTAGAAAACATATAGTCAGATTGCCCTTTTTGGTTTCAGCCTGCATTAAAATAAGTGATTAGCATTTCTGCCTGAGAGTAAGTAATTTCAATTTAATTCAAACATACTTTTAACATTGACACATGAAGGAAATTAGAAGATTATTTCTGGAGTCTTGTTCTCAATTTTTTATGATGTATGACAGGAATAAAACTGTTCAACTATTCAGATAACTAGCATTTGCAATATTGATGAGCATAATTGATGATACAGTGAAGTATTTCACTTTTTGAAGGAGTGGAAGTAACTTCAAATCACACTCTATTCTTCAGGGTATGTAGAAATTTGAATGATTTCTGTAAAAGTGGTATTTAGAATGAGTTAACTCCATTTTTAATAAAGAAAAGCAGCAAGATTCAGGCTGCTTTATGAGTAGTATCCATTACAAGGTACTCCTAGAATTATGAGGCTATGCTCAACATCTACTTTTGGAAAAGAAGTATTACCCATGCAGATGGTGAAGAATTAAGTGATATGTCAAAACTCAAGCGTGTGGCTGGGAAATAAATTCACAGTGTAGTCCTGGTCTAGTAGATAAACTATATCAAAATAATTCCTTCTCCAGTAATTACTGAAAAAAAGAGAGAGGGGGGATATATGCCTACTAGTTTATTTGTAATGTTTATTATAGCAGCATTTGTTTGTATTGTACTGTAGGACTGCAAGATTTCCATTCCTCTAAAAAGAATTTCTAAGTCAGGGATGAGTTGAAGCACTGTTTTTCACTTGAGCAATATTATCAAAATTATGCTGTCTTTTTTTTTTGATGGTGTTGCAAGTGTTTGTACGCAGCTGATTTTATGATTATTCTCTGTAACATCTTCTTTCTTCTAAGGTTGTGGATCGCATCTCAGATTATTAGCTTTTTATACATTTGTGTTAATGTTCATGTAATTTCATATCTTTTTTCTATTTTAAATATCAAGTTTTGTTCAGAAAATAGGGTATAAGAAAGGGAGATGGGATCTTAACTTTTTGTAAGCATCAGTTCACATCCTTGCAATAGCCAAGTGTTTGTATTTTGTCCTCTCATTTGAGGAGTTAAAACTTGAGGTTGAGCCAAAGCCAAGTTCATTCAATCCATCAAGTTCTGCCTGAAGCCTGAGGAGAAATCCAGTTCAGCAAAAGTCATTAAAAGCTGTATTTAGGGATTTTGCTATCTTCCATGTTTTACTTTGCACCCCTCACTTGTGAAAGTGAGGCTCTGCTTTAGTGGAAATTCTGTGAAGTACCGCACTTAATGTAATAAACAATTATATATTAAATATTGGGAAAGAAGCAAATAAGGGCCAGCAGAATTATGTTTATTCTTTTTAAAAAAAAGATATACTTCACTTTTCAGCAAAGATGTCCAGGAAGCTAAGTTTGCCAACTGAGTTAAAGCCTGATTTAGGTAAGTTTATATAGTTGATTTTATTTTTACGAAAACTGAATATGAGTATGTTAAAGTAAGGAGCCTAAATTATGTAAGCTATCATGACTTTATGTTGCATTTATCTGAAGTGTAGAACTAAAATTTTAATTCCACTCTTTTTGGGGACTCTCAGGCACAAAATGTCATTGCTGTCATCATAAGGTAAGCCTGCAATTCCTGTATATGGCTTATCACACTTTTGTCATAACTTTTAGGCAACTGTCACTCACTTTATCAGTAGTGTTGTGATAGCAAAAGCATGAATAAGCAGACAACATAAGGAAAACTGCTGCCTGTTTAGGACCATCTGATGCATTTTAAATTGAAAAATGAAATGTCTTAACAGGATGTGTTGACGTCCTCTCAACAAATAGTTGGACATAGTTTCATAAATATTAATTGTCTTGTGACCACTCTCTCTAAATTAAAGCAATATGCAGCTGTTTGGATGGATGACCAGTCTGAGAATTTAAGTTTTCTTGGAAAAGCACAGTAATGCTTTATAGAAGGATCAGTTCAGTTGTGAGGTCTGTGTTACTGAAGGTCATGGTGTTGCATAACTAAAGCAGCATACACACAAGTAGATTATTTTTTTAATACTTGCGCTGCCAGCTTGTAGATCAGATCCAGCTCCCTGTCTTGTTCTCTCAAGATGATGGGTGACAACTGTAGACCTACAGCAGTAGATGCAGCTGCCTTCTGCCTGCCGCAGCTTGCTCTCCTTCCTGCAGCAGAATTGCTACCACAAGCCCAACAGAAGACACACGGGATCAGTCTGGCAGCTGTAGCACTGTGTGTTTGACAGGTGCTGCTGCTATCGACAAGGAAAAGTCCACGGCACTGGGATATTCTGAAACTGAGCTGGACCACCCTGACTTGCAATTACAGCTTGCCCCTCTCAGAGAAATGTGAAGTTGGAAGCAGCCCTTAGTGATCCTTTAATCCAAGGATTGGCTAGGATCCTTTGGCAAGGGTACAGATATTTGACAATTTAACCTCTGATATACTCATGAGCCTCCAATAAGTAAGTTTTTAGAAAAATACCAGACAAAGTTTCAATGTTGTATGGTCTAATTAGACAAATTTCCTGTTATTTAATCAGACTTCCTTGCTTCCATATTAACTTTTTCTCATCCATTCCATCATAAACAGGGATGACAAGTGCTCCCTATCTTTGTTAGTAATTTTTTTATGCTGTTGAAATCTGTCATTGTATCTCTCATTTCAATTTTGCAGATTTTTTTTTTTTTTTCTTTCTGACAGAATTCAGTTCCTTCTCCTTCTTTAGGTTGTGGTGTCTAAACCAAGGGTTGCTTCTGTCAGTCTCCTGGAACTGGAATTTTTCCTCATCTTTCTAAACTCAGTGTCTGGAGCAAGAGTGATTTAATTGTGGCCATGTTGGCAAAAATGAGCAGAAGAATTTGGCTTCTCTTTTCAATACGTTTCTGTTGTTCCTTACTACATTTACTAGTTGTTTAGGGATAATTTTGGTATAGGCTGAATTTTACCATACTTTGCAAATTGGAATGCATTTGTACTTAAAGATTACCCAATTGTAATTCTACTGTTTTACTCACAATTCTTTGATGGCAATAAGTACTTTGAAGTGTTACTTTTTTCTAATGAAGGCTGGAGAAAAGTTAATGCTGACATTTTTTCATCACTTTCCAATCGTGAAAGAGTTACGGTGTTTTCTACATCACTTAATACTTGCTGTTCCTTCTGCTGAAACAATGGAAGGGTTTTTTTGTCACATCATTTCTGATACACTCCTAAAATAATTTGTGCCTTCTGAATTGTAATAGCCTTTGACTGGTTTTGACTTTGCATGTGTGTGAATATCTGCACTGAGACGCCTCATTTTGTTCTGTGTAATATTCTCATAGGTTTTCATGTCTGTAAATTACTTCCTTAAGCAATTTTTTTTTTAATTTTCCTTCTATCTTTTCTCATAGTGGGATAGCTTCTGCATAGCGTTCTCCAGTGTTGCCTTGCTTGTATTTTTGTCACTTAAGTGGCCATATCCACTGGCTGTAGGAGACAACTGAAATGCCTTTCTCCTAAATTCATTATTCTTATCATTTTCTCTCATTTCTTTCCATGGCTTCTTGAAACCTACTCTTCCATGATCTTGTTCTGTCAAATTAGTTTTCTGTCTTTAACCTACCCCTTTTCCTTTCTGAAGAGATAAAATCTAAAGTTTGTGTTTCTGTATGTATTCTTCACTTTCTAAAAGAGAACTTACCTTGAACATACCTTAGTCTGTGTTATACCATTGCTTTTCAATGTTCTAATCCAGTGATTAAGATACTACTGCCTCTAGATGCTGTTCCTTGCCTTAGTTGCTCGAAAGAGGCTCATCTTTCCACCCTTCTGATGAAATGGTGTGTAGTGGTTCATCAGACTGCTGTTCCTTCTTCATCTGAATCTAATCCATTTACAAACTTCTTCCTTGACTTCAGGATAAATAGGACGCACTGAAGCCGTTAAACCTTTTACCCTCAGTTCTCTCTTCTGAATGAATTGTCCACTCTCAAAACTATCCATATTGTCTGGCAAGCTAATGTTATTGATTATTTTTCCTGTCCATTCCAATGCTTCTAGAATTTGTACACACGCTCTTCAAATCAACCAGCTAGAACTCACAAATGTACATTTAAAGCTATGCCTATTGCAGTTACTGTATGATTTATTATATTCAGACTGATTAATCCATGTTAACGTTGAAAAAAACCCATTAAATTAGTAAATATTCGAGCCTGAAAAAAACAAGCATCATAAGAGGTGGTGGTCATTAGAAGAATTATAAAAGCAAATTATTGTTTCCATTGTTTTACACTGGATTTTTTTTTTAATGTGAAAATTTAGGATGTCAACATCTGAGTGGTTGAGTTAGTTTCTTTCTATAATCTGTTTCAATTTAACAGCTAAAATTCAACAGGACTTTTTTTTCTATCCTTGTTGGAATGAGACAACTATCCCAAGAAGATTCACTGTTTGTGTTAAGAAATATGTGTATTTAGTCAGTTGAAATCTAGTGTGTATGCTTTCCAAATGCATGTTACATGTTCTTTGTAGAAAGTGTTTCAATAATTTAATGAAACTAACATAGTAGTACTTCCAAATATTGTGTGGTTGAATGCTGTTCTTTAGCTCTTAATCCTGTAAAAATGTCAATTGCATTTATACCCTACTCAAAAGATCCAAATCAAAAGTTAATTTTTTTTAAAAGCATAATATAAATTGCATCAAACTTTTTCTGGTAAGGGCTGTCTTGTGATTAACATTTTGCAATTATGAATTAAGAAAGTAAAGCATTAATTTGTGAATGCACAAGTAAATTCAATGTCTGCTTATATATAAGTATCACCACACCTACAGACAGCATACAGCCAGAGTGGAGCAGCACGTTTGCTGTTTGAGCTTTCGTTAACATTGGAATTCACTTGTTTGCTAGGCAGTGAGCAAGACATCCTGAAAAGCTGTAGTGCAATTACTGGCACTATGCTACAGCATTCAAAGTGGAAATCCTCATCTTTGCATACCAGTAGCAGGTTGCATTTGTTAGCATTTGTTGTTTCTCTTATTAAAAGTGTGGGGAGATGTAAATAGCCTGTTAGATCTCCTGCATACAGTTTCCCAAAGTGGAACAATATTGGGAGTCGTTACATGTTCCATGTTATCATGCTGTGTGGATGCCACTGCAATTTGTAAAGTAAAATAGTTGTATCTTCATAAGATTAGTAAACTGTGTTCCATGGGAGCCAATATTTTTTCATCTGATCAATGAACTAATTGGTGGAGAGGTTTGTAATTCAATTTTTTTAAAGGAGTCCCACTTGATGACTATTATTCTCTGGCCCTAGAAGACAGAAATATGCCTAAAAATTGTTCATGATAATTACCTGGCAACCTCTGCAACAAAGATTGAGTGCTTTGCTCAGGGTACAGAGTTGGAAACTGGGCCATAAGGAAAAGTGACTAAGGAAGAATAGAGGGGTGATAATAGAATCATAGTTAGTATGCAGTTGAAGCTAAAGAACAAAAAGAAAAAAATTCTCTTAATCCCCGCATTTTGCCATTCTTTTTAATTAATAATGATTTATTTTCAGATGTCAAAGACAACTCTTTCAGTCGATCCCGGAGCTCTAGTGTAACTAGCATTGATAAAGAGTCACGCGAGGCAATTTCAGCTCTTCATTTTTGTGAGACTTTCACGAGAAAGGCTGATACATCGCCTTCCCCATGCCTGTGGGTTGGGACCACACTGGGTACAGTGCTTGTCATTGTACTGAACTTACCCCCTGGAGGAGAGCAAAGACTTCTTCAGCCAGTAATTGTTTCTCCAAGTGGTATGTACAAAGCAGACAGGCTACAGTATACGCTGATAAAATATTGTTGTCGTTCTTCCTATTTTTATAAGAAACCCTTCAGGGTTTTTTTGTTTGGTTGGTTTGGGTTTTTTTAATTGTGGATTAATTAAAAGTATATATTCCATTGATTCAACTACTAAGTTTAACAATCTAGACTGGTTACTTTATTACCAGAGCTTTTCAAGTTGGAAAAGTGGGAAGTACAGTCTCGTAAAATATACAACTTCAGTGTATACTTGCTGAGAAAACAATGTTTGCAGTTGTTAAACAGAGATAGCAGAAGAGTTGAGTAGTATCAAGTGCTTAGTTTATTATTGTTTTTCCAGTCATGAGGTAAGAATCAATCAGTTTTCCTGCAGCAAGAAAAGGGAATGCAAATTAAGGCTGTATATTGAACAACTAACTTGAAATATTAGTGATAAAATATTCCTTTGGACTGCTGTGAAAGGTCTTGTATCTTTTTTTTCTGATGCACAGTAACTGACTTTGTTGTAATTGTGCATTAATGGTTTATTGGATATACTGTTACACATAGATTTATCTTTGCTGCTACCACTGTCTCATGCAGAATATGCTGCTCCAGTCCATTTTGCTACACAGATGATATCAAACATACAAATTGCAGTGCTATTTGATTGTACTAATGATTAGGAATGATGTAACATCTAGACCATATATGTGATTTGTGCCCATTGAGTAAGGTATTGGCAGAAGTGCTCAGATTTGGTAACATCTGACTGTAAAGGCAATACGACAGCCTAGACAGTGTTTCATCACTGGATCTGCAGTATAATCCTTAAAATAGATTGCTTTATACTTTATACTTGGCAAATGTTCGTGTTGTTATGTGTAAATAAATTAAAGTAAAATAAGAAATGTATTAGCTTAAGATCTAGCCTACAGAGGCAGTGATTTGAACAGTAAGGAGGAAAAACTTTTCCCTTTCATTTTAAGCTAGAGAAGTGGATTCAAGTGTGAACTGCAGGGGAGGAATTAAAAAAAAGGTACATTGCTTGTTTCTAAACCAGTTGAAGGAAAAGGTTGTACTCAGCTTTGACTAATATCATTTATTGTTGATATTTAGCATACTGTGTACTCCTCAGGAGAGAATGAAACGAGTTGCACTTGTGACACTGAACCTGCATACAAATGTGTGTGCCAGCCTGACTCTCTGAATAAATATATACATTTTCCTTGAAGTTAATGGAAGAGTATGCATACACTTAACCCTTGAGAACTGGTCTAACGTTTTCTTGATTACACACGTGCTTCATTGGCTTTCAGATAAATGCCCAAAGGTCTGGGTACTTCTGTTTTGCTCCAGAAGCAAATGGAAGTTCTTGTTTTCTTTTCATTCTGGTGGCTTCTTAAAGGAATATTTTGTAGCTTGAAAAGCAATTTAGGAGAACTGTTTTAGAAAGGTGTTCAACTACTTTTTCCTAGGAACCATCCTGAGGCTAAAAGGGGCAATCTTGAGAATGGCTTTTTTGGATACCACAGGATCTTTGGTCCCGCCAGCACATGAACCCTGGAGAGAACACAATGTTCCTGAAGAAAAAGATGAAAAAGAAAAAGCGAAAAAACGACGACCTGTTTCAGTGTCCCCTTCTTCCTCTCAGGAAATCAGTGAAAACCAATATGCAGTGATATGTTCAGAAAAGCAAGCAAAAGTTATCTCACTGCCATCCCAGAACTGTATTTATAAGCAAAATATAACAGAGACTTCTTTTGTTCTTCGTGGAGACATAGTGTCGTTGAGTAACAGTATCTGCCTTGCATGTTTCTGTGCCAATGGACATATTATGACTTTTAGGTAAGACCTGTTTGATAGTAACTTAAATATAAAACGAAGAAATAGTCTTCTGCTACACAGAAAGGTTCCTTTTCCATAAGATGATGCATTAAAAAAAAAAAGTTACATTCACTCAGGGTTGATGGATCTCTAACATTTGAGCCTGGATAATTTTGATTGCACATCCTATGCCTTTAACTCATGAAAAAGTTTACCACTTTAGCAAGCTACCCTGATTCAACACACAGCTTTAAATGTGATATAGGTCTGTGAGTTGAAGTTTGTCTAAGAGCTGCCTTTAACTTGTACCTGGTCACAACTCTGCCTATTTTTGTGCAGCTGTTAAAACACACTCATGCCTTAATCTTTACTGTCTTGTGGTGTAGCTTGCTTGTGTCTTAAAGGCTTTAAACTTAGGCTATAAAGGAAAGATTAATTGCTAGTAGTTGCATAGTAATGTCATCTAAAGTAAGGGGTTTAAGTTATGAGTTTAAACATGAATAGTAGTGTTTAAATATACTTACATGTCACCTTTATCTTAAATGTTTCTAAATGCTATTTTATTCTGAACAGCCATGTGTATGTACTCATACCCTTGCACCTGCAGTTTAGTTCTGCCCTAATGATAAGATGAATGTGGAACATGGCACTGTAAAATTATGCCAGTAAAATTCCTAAAAGATTATTTTTAAGGTTGCCAAAAGAAGCTCTCAGCTTGGAAAATGATCTAAAAGTATTTCTTTTGGAAGTCATTTGGATTAAAACGAAAGCTGATACAACTGAAACTTATTTTTTAATTGTAATATACAAGTCTGTAACTCCATTGATGTAGATCCCATCATATATTCTGAACATCTCTGCAAAATGCTGCTCACCTTGCAGGGCAAACAGTATTGTTTTTCCTAATTAAAACTAAACTTAGTAATGTTTAGATACCATATATTGAAACAAATCCTGTCTTCTTCAGGATTAATGTTGTTTTCTAATACACTCTGCATAGGTGCTGAACTGTAACGTTGTGTAGGGAAGTTGGTCTCCAATGGTTAGCACGACTTGCCAAGCATGAATTGCTGCTGGGGAGTGGACCTTACACACAGTTTGTGTAAACTTGTCAGAGCACTGTATCGTGCCCAAGATGCCCAATACTTATCTACTGATATAAATTCAGATAGGACTTAGTAATAAACAAATCTGTTACAGAAACTATGAAAATGCTCTCATGGATGTCATACTTGTCCTATCTGATCAAATGGATTTGTGTTTTGAAGCTGTAAGGATATTGTATGCTTCCATTGATCTGAAGCAAAACACTTCCCTGTTATTGACTCTCTCTTAAGAATATTTTTATTTTAAATACATGCATGGCAGAAGTGTCGTATCTGGGTGATATGCTTGCAAGAAAATACTGCTTTTTATTTCTCACTTCTAAAACTTTTCTCCAAAGGCAATCTCAGCATCATGAAAAAAAAGGAAAAGAAAACACACAAAAAAAAGCAACCTGACACTTACTGCTGTTGTTACTATATCTTTCTTTGGTTTTAACTTCACCTTGCCCCTTGCCACTTTTTAATGTCTAGAAATAATAGTCTTATGCAGATGGTGTCTGCAGCAGAAGCTATTTAGTGTATTATTGGGATATTTGCAGCTAAGAACTTGTGTAAGTTTTTTAACAAGAACTTCACAGGAAATGTTTCTGTGACAGTGGTGTATTCTGAGTTCTTCTTGTCAAGCAGTTAGGTGTTTTGTCCTTTCTTACTTGCATTTATTATTATGTTGAGGGAGAGGAATGTTTGGTAGAGGAACATTGTGCTGCCTGTTCTTCAGTAGATTGATGCAGTAAGCTCTGCAGTTACAAGTGCAGAATCAGAAAATACAAGGTAAGCAAACTTTGCTCTAAGAGGACTTTCTTTTAAATATCCAGTCAGAAAAAAAAGGTGGACATAATTCATATGACTGAGGCTACTCAAACCCTGCTTTCCTTTGACAGCACACCCATGCATATATCTAAGTGTTCTCGAGGAGAGATCTTTTAGACTTGTATTTTTACTCAAGGAGAAATTATTCACCTGAGAGAAGAAATAGGATGTTTAATTGTAAAGTCTTGGTAGTTACTTATCAAAAAACCTTGTTGGTAATTATTAAGTAACACCTTATTAAGTAGTGAATTTGTGATTTACGTGCACAGAGTATCATTAAAAAAATTATTTTAAATGCAGCTGTGATGCAGATGTTTAAATTTCACTTTTGAGGTGCTAAAATCTCGTGTTTTGAGATTCTGTAAATGATACCCTGTTTATGTGGTACTCATGCAGATGGTGAAAAGATAAAATGTTGTAGTTTAAAAAGGAACCATTTGATCTATAATGGACATTTCTGCTCTATTTAATGGGTTTTAAAATTCTTTTCCCTAAGTTTGCCAAGTTTAAGGCCATTGCTGGATGTCTATTACCTGCCGCTCACCAATATGCGGATAGCCAGAACATTCTGCTTCACCAATAATGGACAAGCACTCTATCTTGTCTCACCAACTGAAATACAGAGGCTCACCTACAGCCAAGAAACATGTGAAAATCTTCAGGTAATGATTTTTTTTTTTAATTACTTTTTTCTTAGATGTATTCTGAGCCGAACACTTTAGCTTTTGTGGTTTTAATTTTTTTTCTTTTGTTTTCCTTCACTGCAGAGTCTGATTCTGGATGAATCACTTCTACCCTTAAATTTTTGTTTCATCTATGGTCTTTTAGTTGAATCATTTTCTTATTTAATTTCCTTTTGATCAACAGGAAATTTCCTCCTTTAACATTCAGTTAAAATTCCCTTGTTCAATTGATGCTAGTGGAGGTGCATGCTGACACAAGTGGGGAATGCTAACTCAGGATATTTGAAGGAAGCTGTTATGTTTCAGGGATGTTAACAGCTCAAAGATTCTCAGTCATTCTTCTGCTTGGTAGTTGTATAGAATAGTGAAATAGCAGAGATGCAGGCTGTAAGCTCTACTTTGGTGTTCCTGTGTGGCTATAAGTATTTGTAGACACAGTTTCAATAGAAAAAAGACAGGAGTCTTGCCCAGGTTGTTGAGGGGCAAATACAGATTTACTTGAATGCATTTCTTTGCTTCTGAATACCATGAGCTCTAAGCTTGCAACCATCTGAAGCAGATGGTTTGACCACTTCTTGATATGTTTTGATTTTCCTGCTCGCTGCGTTGCCTTGCAAAGGCTGATGCCCGTTAAAGCATACTCATTTTGAAATTCAAATCCATTGAATAAATCCTTAAAGTGAAAGAACATTCCATTAATTTTAATAATTTATGCCTTGTTATGTCTCTTTTTCATTGCTAAGGAAATGTTGGGTGAGCTCTTCACTCCTGTAGAAACACCAGAAGCGCCAAACAGGGGGTTCTTTAAAGGCCTGTTCGGAGGTGGGGCACAGTCACTCGACAGAGAAGAACTCTGTAAGTTTTTATCAATGGTTATTTTTCTGGTATTTCTACCCAAGGAAGTCAGCGATCCTTGATAAATGTGTTACCTGTGTTGATAGAACGTGACCTTTGTAAAGAGGAAAGTAAAATAGGGAATAACAAACACTTGTTCGTAAGTTTTGTGTTGTGCACTTTACCAATGAGGTCAGAAAAGCTTGGTATGTTTTTTCATGGGTTCTTCTACCTCATTTATTCAGCAGTACATTAGTTGTGTCATTTCTTGTTTTATGATCTTATTTTTATTAATCTTTGTGAAGCGTGTAGTGCTGACCACAATTTTATTTATGCTGGTAAACCGAAAGGGACTGTTTTTGGAGAATGCTATTCTGAACAGTGAGAAAATTCAAATTCACTCTGCTTCAGGTATTTAGCCAGATTTTCCCCATTTGACTTGTACAGAGATGCCTAAGGAATGAGAGCAAGGACATTTCAATGATAGCTTGATTCAGTCCTCTGTAGGACAGTAAAGTTCAGATTTAGCAAAATTTT
The DNA here is from genome assembly GCA_013400975.1 of Atrichornis clamosus. Taxonomy (NCBI): domain Eukaryota; kingdom Metazoa; phylum Chordata; class Aves; order Passeriformes; family Menuridae; genus Atrichornis; species Atrichornis clamosus. The sequence continues at coordinate 38,721 of WBMZ01009064.1, read as the reverse complement.
AACTGCTTTATCGTTTTCTCATTGTTTTTCTGATTACAGCTTTATTTTTTTAAGTGTGGTGTCATTTAGCACTTTAACATATTTAAGGAAAACAGCTTCCACTTATTCAGATACTTGCTAGGTGCAACACCATATTAATAAGCTTATTTTTAAGAACTGTTTCCTTATTAATGTGAAAGGTATCAGTTAAAATGGACAAGATGCCCTGCCAATACTTGCTTTTATATTGGTTCTTTTGAACTCTATATGAAAAATTAAACTACACTTCATTACTTGTACCTATATATTTTGAACCAATATCAGATATTTAGAGATCATTGTCTATGTTAAAGATTTTTTGTGTGTGTGTATATATATATGTGTATTTTTTTTTTTTTTTTTTTTGTGAAATACTCTGGAAGGTTGGTCAAATATTCCAGTAGAGAAATTTGTGTGCACAAATTATAGTTTAATATGACTGGGACAGGGGAAAACACAGTGTAACATTAGAAGCTTTCTCTTTATATCACTTCAAGTTTCCACCGTTAAGTTTTGGCTTGAATCGTCAGAAGGAAAATAGTATTAAATGGAAGAAAAAAAGCCTAATGAATTGTAGCCTGAAAGTGAATTCAATGACAACTTAAAAGACATCTCAGAATGTCTTTAAAATAGCCATATCTACCATGAGAGTCACAGCAGAATCTGTAACAAGTGAAATGATTTCTCTTTTTTATTTTGGGAATTCACAAAAAGATGTTTATAGTACTAATTTAAATGTAAATCATTCTCAATAGAAGCATAAAATCAAATCAGAAAATCTTTAAATACTGCATCAAAACATTTTAAACAAGTTAATATTATTTTTCTTAGTGGTGGAAGAAATAAATTATTTAAACCATATTTCATTGTTCAAAAAAAATCCCCTCAATTTTTGTAGTGTATGTAATTCTACATGAGATTGGCACACCCATTAAGTGTCGCAGATTGAAGTAGGTGGATGATGTCCCTTTATGAGCAAAGTCCATATAGTCAATGCTATCCCTGGAGTCTGGAGCTATTCAGCTGACCATTTTTGTGGTTGTTTGCTATAAGAGGAGCTGATTTGTTCTTACAGCCATATTGTCTTTTCATGATTTACATTACCTTTTTTTTTTTTTGCAAGATTTTTGCAATAATGACAGCATAGACACTTAATCTTCAGGTGTCTGCATCTAAAATTGAGCTTCCATCAAAGTAAACTTCTGCTGGTGGAGTCATACTGGCTCACATACCAGCAAAGCACTCTCAGAACTGACCAGAGCTTGTATTTTCAAAATTATCCTGCTTTGTCTGTTGAATTCAAAATGCATTTCATGTGATATAAGCTATCTTGTTAAAAAAAACACTTTGCCAGTCCAATTCTGTCGATGACCATGAGAATTTTAATTTCACACTTCAGCTGTGAATAGGTGACAGTTTTATAACCTGCCTGGAAACTTGAAAATATGTTTGGATATCTCAATTTTAAAGTAGTAACATTGAGTAGTGAGTGTTGCTCATAGTCATACCTACAATTAGGTGTTTGGTCCCCATGCAAAGAAATTACACCTCTCTATAAACTAGTTTCATTGATATTTATGTAATAGTGATAGGATACCTTACTATGCTGTTTTTGCTGCTTTGCAATTGCCTCCAGTTGGAGAATCAGCATCTGGGAAGGCATCGAGGAGTCTTGCCCAGCATATTCCAGGGCCTGGGGGTATTGAAGGTGTCAAAGGAGCAGCATCTGGTGTAGTTGGTGAACTAGCACGAGCCCGGTTGGCACTAGATGAAAGAGGACAGAAACTAGGAGAACTGGAAGAAAAAACTGCAGCTATGCTTTACAGTGCTGATTCTTTCTCAAAACATGCCCATGAGGTGAGTGTGCTAACTGGACATTAAACTGATTGTCAAATAAATGTGAGTCCTGCAAAGGCGACTTAGAGCTGTCTAAAGGGAATGCAATATCATTGATACAGGAGACTTCCCTTTTTATCTATCAATTTTAACTCCTAATAATTAAGAACTAACGTAGCCAGCTTTGTGTTGTGGCACATTAGTCTAGAGCATGCAGTCTACTGGAGTGGCATGTAAGCTTCTAAATGTGTGACTTAATTCCCACTATTGAAAAAATTACTTATTGTCACTGAATTAATAAGAAGAGTAATGCTCTATGTCAGATTCCTGCTGTCCTTAAGAAAGATACAATTGTTGTATGCAAACTCCATGAATGCAAGGTTTTTTTCTCAGTAATTTCATAGAATGGCTCTTCTCATCCATTTTCATGCAGGTCTCTTTCCATCCCCTAAATTCCTGTGCATCCTCCCCATTCTCCCAAAAATGTCTTTTTCTGAGGCTAGATTACCAGCAATGATGTTACCATGAGAAAATTCATCATGCTAAACCCTTGCTGTTCAGCAATGTTGTTGTTGCAGCTTTGAGAAGCCTTACTAAAATCCTTCTTTCCCATGCTGCTTTGTAAGCATATCATTTGTTTGTGTCATTGTACATTTGGGTACATTATAGAAGCATAATTAGAAATTGTTTTTTGTTTATTTTTTAGATGATGTTGAAGTACAAAGACAAGAAGTGGTACCAATTCTGATCACTGTCATCAATTACATCTGTTTAATTTTGTCCTGATGAAAAAAAAAATCTTGTTTTTTCATTAATTTCAGCGGTCCTGCCGAAATTAATGAAAAAAAAAAAATCTTGTTTTTTCATTAATTTCGGCAGGACCGCTGAAATCGAAAGGAGTATTCACCATCGGATACTGTTGTTTCCTAGCACAAATGACACACTATTTTACCTCAGTCATGGCTTTAACTGAGGAGCTTTATATCTAAGAAACACACACACAAAACCCCCAAACTTGAGTGTTTCTTAGCTGTTGGTTAGCACAGAGTTGGAACAGAGAAGGTAGCTGAATCATGTGGAAAAGAGAGTAAAGGGAAATGTGGTGTGAGATGGGCAGGGGCAATGCAGGGTCAATCCTGTGTTAATATTTCATATGCCAAAAGTTTTTGTGCTATTGTAATTGCTGCCAGTGTTATACCCTCCTGTAAGGAGGGGCAATAAATCAGGGGTCCAAGAGCTGGAATCAAGTTGTCTGTCTTGCTGGACAGTAGCTGACTTACAATTACCCTCTCTAGGACTCAATGTATTTACCATTATTGTTGAAGAAGAGTTGAAGTTTGCTGTCACTTCTTTCATCAGAAAAGCTGGAAGCTTGGAAGATTTCTTATTGAAAATTGTATACATAGTTGACCTGTGCATAGTCTTTTCTTGGACCCCTGATCTAGTATTCTTGTATTCACATCATATTCTGTGACGTGCAAAACAAAAGAATACATAATTTTTGCATTAAAGTCAAGTGAATAATATGACTGGAATGTGTCATGCTGGGAGTTTTCATTTGTGTTATAGCCGTGCAATGTGAAATGTGGTAACATCTTCCTTGTGGTAAGAATATTTCAACTTCTGTTCAGTTCAATATTATTTTTTTGCCAAAAATAGGTATTGGTTCAGGTTGTGTAACATTTAGAATTGGCTGTGGGTTCCATTCATGCTGTGAGTTCTTATAAATGTTTAACAGAATGTATCTTTGCAGCCATTAATTAAAATAGCTGTGATAGTTTTGCTCAAAACTTAAGTCCTAGATGCCCCTTTAGTCCTTTACTATGAAATCAGATAACCTTGGACTCAGGTTTTCAAAGTTTTACACACCATGGAGGTGCTGATGCATGAATAATGGCAAGCAAGCATCTAATACTTAATAGTTGTCAGCGTGTTTAGCAAATCTCTAAGTTCTGCTAGTAGAGCTGTTTTACAAGTACTTGTCTCAGACCCACCCAGCACTAAAGGCAGTCAGCCTAAAGTTTGGATTGAGTCTCTAAAGCAGTGTTTGCCGTGTAAACAGTGGTAAAATGTGCACAAAAACTTTAGGAATTGGTGAAATAATGTTCAGTTTGGGTGAGGTAAATAATACAGCTAAGCTAACTTGTTAATGGCTAGTGCACTAAAGCTACGTCAGTGGGAATGATCAACGCTCTTCTTAAAAGAGAGGATTCCTTAAGAGAAATGCTTGCATTTCAAAAATTTATTTAGATCTTTCCCCTCAAAGCAGGAATAGTTACTGACTGGTTTTGTTTTATAAAAGGGAGTACTTAGAAGCTGATAGGTGTACATTGTCTGAAATTAATCACTTGGGTTTGCTTCCACAAGCATTGCATTTTGTGTGCTTTTTTCACAAACTTTCTGAATGTTCCCAAAGCAAAACCTTGGCTATATTTGTATTGTGAAGTGATGTTGCAGGTACACAGATAAGGCAACCTTACAAAACACCTAAAAGATGCAAAATATTTAAGATTAAAATTACTGATGGTTCTTAATTCACTTTGCAAATGAGAGGCAAATATGTTTGGGCTTTGTAGTAGAAACTGATAAATTTTCTCACTTTATGTATAGCAACATTTAATCTCAAATGACAAGTGAATTCTGTTGCCAGTAGGAGGGCATGCCATACTACATCCACTGTTCAAAGGACTTAACAAATGGGAATGTGACAATTCAAACAAGCCGTATTATGATTTCTTGATGGCTCTGTCCCATAACTACTGAGGCAGTTGTTAACTTGAGTTACTTAACACAACTTGCCACACAATATTTGCCTCTGCATGTTAATTTATTTTTTAGTGTCTAATTAATGCATATTTAACACCATTTTGTTAGCCATCCAGGCAGAAAAAAACTAGATAAACTACTGTCCATACCTCGTTCAAAATACCCACCCTAGCTGAGACTTGTCCCCTTCCTTATCTCACATTTATAAATTGAGATGACTCATCATTATTATTTGACCTGATGAAGATAAACTATATTTCAGAACAACAGAATTGTGGAAATTAATCTGGTCAGGCTCTGGGGTAAAGGATTGTAAAAGTACTGTTCAACAAGTTATGGTATCTTTCAATGGAAGATGACCTTGGCTTGAGAGGAAAGCATACTTAACTTTCTCATCAAGACACATTTGACAACCACCAGCAAGCAAAAAAATAAAAGGCAATGAGAGACCATCTGCCAGTACAGGAAGATTAGTGGCTTATTTAGTATTATAGAATCTATCGTAGTTGAATCTCCTCTGTTGCTTATGTTCAGAGCGTGCTTCTAGGTATGAAGACTAATGAAATTATTTCTCATGAGATAAACACACAAATGGTTCTTGGTCAATAAAAGGGGCTATGTACAATTTTAGTCTAAAATGTTACTTTTTCCTTCCCAGTGGAAGGAAGTTGATCATACACACATCCTTGCATCTTATTCTGCTATTGGTGGTGCACCTTTTGTACAGCAAAGTATATTGAAATCCTTGCGGGGAAGCACCCCGGTTTTTTCGCTAGCATTTTAGTTGTGTGAAACTTTTTTAGAATGTCTGGAAAACTACAAAATACAATTGAACTATGACTTTTTTTTTTTAATGAAAGTAAGAAACTACCTGCTGCTACCTATCTGTTTATATGTAGTGTGTCTCATTAGGAACTGTAAACTGAAGAAGCTTTTCTTCAACTTTGTCCTGCCAAATCGTAACTTTTGAATCCTGGTATGTGTAAATATGCGTGTATTCCAATTCAGTCTGAAAGTGTTACACCACAGGCATCTCCAGTGATTTGTTCTTCAGCAAACAGTCAGTTATAAAATATAGTAATATATAGCTGTGTTCTTTGTCTGTCTTTATGCAGAGTTTTTGTGCCTGAGGTGGTACTTGCATAGCAGGTGATATTGGAAAGCTACATCCAAAGGAGGATTTTTGGAAGCAAGTTAATTTTCTTTTTTTTCCTTTTTGTTTTCCTTTTCTTTTCCTATCTGTTCTTGGATTTATGGGGTTTTTTAATGGTTTTTTTTGTTTATGTTTGTTGGGGGAGGGGGGATTTTCATTTGGGGTTTTTTGGGTTTTTTTGTTTGTTTGTTTGTTGGTTGGGTGTTTTTTGTTTTTTGGGTTTTTTTGCTTAATTAACGGCACTGATCTTACCTGAACTTTTAAACTTGAATTTTTCCTGCACTTTAATTCAGTCATGGTATTTTATTCCTTAATTTTGTTTCTATATTTGTGCAGTTCAGGTTCATTATTTGTATATAAACACACATGTTCAATAAAGACTTTAGAACAGATTACTTTCAGGCACCTTTGCTAATTATGTGATTTATTTAGAATGTGTGTTTTCTTAGCAAAATATGTATATACAATATAGAATCTAATGAAAGGCACGTATTCTGTGTCGGCATTCAGTTTATAAATTACTGCAACACTTTCACATTTGTTACTAGATAATACAAAAAATCTGTTATATTTATACATACTGCTTAAGAATATACTTTTAGTTTTAAGTAATTTTTATATGTACACTTCTACCTTTAATTTTAGAAAGACTTGCGTTCAAGTTTTAAGTCAAAGTACTTAAAGTATGTATATTATCCATAGAAGTTGTTTTAAGCTTATGAATACATTCATATCTCATATCGAGATGATAGAATTACTAATCAATGAAAACGAATAGCCCATTTTGCTTTGCAGAAAATAATCAGTTATTTTTACCTCCCATTTTGAACATTCTTAAGCAATTCTCCAAATACGGAGCAGGAAGATAGGGAACTAGCCTAATATAAAAGTTTTCTCAATAGCTGCGGTTCATGGCTGACTGGTTTTCTATGATTTGGGGTTTTTTCTGGTACACACGAGACTTTTTTCAGCTCTATTTCTTAGACTATTCAAATTCTCCAAAACTGAAGTGAGGTTTGTCCAATAGGTATTTTCTTTGAGTAATCTGTGTATTTTGATTATGCATCAGTTCTGTACATGTAAATCGGGGTTGGAGTTTTTGTGGGTTTGTTTTGTTGGGTTTTTTGGTTGGTTGTTTTTTTGGGTTTTTTTTCATCCAAAACATGTGTTGGAAAACTCAGTCTGTGGCTGAAGTGCCCTCTACTTCCTCATCATGGTTTAGCGTGCCTGGGTGGGCACTGACTGCAGCCGAGTCTGGCATGGAAGGGAAGGACTGCAGGGCCTTGCCTCCCTCTCCAAGTAGAGAGCGGCTTTTCAGTTGAATCTTTCCTCATGCTAGCCAATTTCCTGGAAAATTTATGTGAATCTTTGTGGGTGTTGATAGCTTTGCTACTACCACAAAATCGTCAAATACTCGGTAGAGAGAAATTAATGATGTTTGAGGGGAGGAAGTAAGTAAAACAGAAAAAAAAGGTGTAGTGTAGGTGAATCAGCTAAACCAATTTTACTTCAGTGTTCATTGAAAAGCTAAGCTGCTCCAATTTCTTCTTCCTAAGCCCATTATATAGATGTGCTGTATATCTACCTTATTACTATTTTAAGCCAGATCAGTGTACTGTTTCTGGGTTCTTCTACACCTTATAAAGTTTAGACTTAAGGATGTGGGCATTCATTTTTAAAAAGTGGAAAAATAGGAAGAAGAGGAACGAGACAAACATCAAACAATCAAATGAAAGATGTCAATCAGTATTTCTTTTAGTATTTCCATGTGCGCCAAGAAATGTTTAAACTAACCTACAGTTGTAGGTTACTTTGACACTTGTATTTCCATTTGTTAGAACCTAAGTTACATATTACAAGGCAAATAACTAGAAGTTAAACTGTTTCAGTTGAAAACATGTAAGGAGTTGTATGTGGATTACCACTACCATTCAGTAACAGGTGATGGAATGGGAGAGGGGTGGGAACATGTTTTAAATATTCCCTTTTAAAACAGAATTGTAAATAAGCAGTACTGTGTTATTTTAGACCTGAGCTCTGCTATCTGTAGTGGTTAGAACTAGGAAAACATGCTGCTTTCTAGTTATGCTGCTGTTTCATTGTACCAGCACCATGGAGAAAAATACATCCATAAATTTTTCTAACATTGCCCACTCCTGGGTAAGCATGCTTTTGATGTGTAGCAGTTCTCGTTTATGTATATGTTAGTGTGTACATGTGTGTTTTCTTTTTCCCTTATGTTCATTGCAACTTATTCTTCAGTTAAGTCTTGCTGAGCCCCACTAGCTCTTCTGAGGATGAGTACTGGAATACGCATTTTTAGGTAGGGTTGCAAATCCATCTGTCTACAAATATAGTTTCATATGAACTGCAAACTGTACTGTTACAAACACAACTATGTTAGATTGCATAGAGTTATTTTACTTACATGTACTTGGACTGAACTATGTCATCATAACGAAGTTAAAAAATTAAGTATGGAATATTTGGACTGAACTATGTCATCATAACGAAGTTAAAAAATTAAGTATGGAATATTTTTGTAAATAAAAATACCTGTGCAGCTGGTATTTTAAATTTAAAATGTATTATACATTAATGTTTCAGAAAAAAAATGTTCATATATGTGTATATGAATGTGTCATTATGCTGAAGGGCTCTTGATTGGGCAAAATAAACTATTCAAATCTCTCCTGAAATGAGTGGAGCTTACTCCTTTTCTTCCTAACCAGTTCTTTTCCTGCTGGCTGGAGCAGCAGGAAGGTGTGAGATGTGCTTTATAACGAGCAGAGCAGAGTGTGCTGGAAGCACTGGCAGCCCTGAAGGAGCATGAAAAGTGTGAAATGGTTCATCTGCAGTGATGTCCCCAAGCACGTCTAAAAACGTCCTGAAACGTGCATACTGATGGTGACAGTGTGAAGTCCTGTTATCTTTATAAGCTACCAGAAAGTTAAGGTCATTCATAGCACACACTCAGTAAAGCAAAGTATTTTCTGTAGCTGCGCTTCGTCAGTGTTTATTAAAGGAAGAATCCACTGTGTATGGAGAGAAGAAACTGATATTTTTTTCTTTGCCATATTTATGGTACAGCAGATATATTATTGTCTTTGACTGAGGCTCAGATTTGCCGCAGACTGGTTTCTAACTTGCAGCCTATTAAATTTTCTGTCTTTTGATGTTGGGGAGAGAGGAAAACACAAACAACCTACATCTGTAAGCATACTCTGAATGATGGGGAAATAGTGAATCCGAAGAGAGGCTTGGGCAGTAAATCTGAGAAGTGAAATTGCTGTACCTTGGTGAAATTTTTGGAATCTCATGATGTCAAATAGCAAAATATTTCAGTGCTGGTTTTTTTGGTATGTGAGAATTCAGTTTCATCTGTGGGAAAAATCTGCTAGTTCCAGACTTCTTCTGTGTTCCTTGTTTTGTTTTTTCTTTAATACCTGATAGCTACACATAACGAACTTGAAGCTCTGCAGTGCATGGAGTTATAAATAGAATAATGCATTAAAAAAAATTGTTTTATCTTCAGTTTAATTGGACTGAAGGTATTTGGAGCTGACACACTGCCTCCAGCTACTCGCTAGCTCTAGTAGTCTCAAAAATAAAAAGTCTACATTAATAGTAGCTTCCTCCCTGTGGGTACTGTGGGGCTGCACAGATCAATGAACTGACAAGAGGGGAGTGCCAGAGTGAGGTTGCAAAGCAAAGCACTTTGAATTAGTGAACTCAGGATTTGATAAGACCTGTATTAAAACTTCGTTCCTTTGACATCATGTGTTTCAACAGTTTTGGTGCCAATGTATTGTAAATTAAATGCATCTAAGACCTACAGACATGATTATAAGCCCATCTGTACTTTTCTTACCCAGATTTTTTAATTGGGAATTTTTATTCAAGCAGGATCACTGAAACTTGTTGCCCACTGGCCTGTGGGTACTCAGTGGTATCCCTGATCTTGCCGGCTCCCTCCTCCTGCCCTGGTACACCTGGACTGCTCCCCTGGCTGCAGGTCAGCCAAGCAAGAGGCACTGTTTCCTTCCTCAGGAGAAAAGGTTGCAGACTTGAAGGCATCCCAGTCTGGCCTAAGGAAATGGGCTGTTTTCCCCCACAGTCCAGCTCTGAGATAAACCCACAAGAGCAGGATGTTAGCAAGCACCAGTTCCTCACCTTCTGGTTTGCTGGCTGACTTTTCACAATGTGTAATTAATGCTCCCTAAGTAAGGGCTTGGGGGCTTGCATATGCAACTCATTACCGTAGCAGAGTTCTGCTCAGTTGCTGTAGCAGAGTTTTCCGTATTTTTCAGCCACAGGAGCCAATCTGGGCTAAGGCTTGTGCACTGGCTGCTCAAAAGGAGGGAGCTGTATCCACCTCCACTGCCCTAGCTGAGACTGGGGAACACTCCTTTAGCCTCAGACACTCGTTTAGAGCTGTTTGATTCCAGGACTACTCAGAAGGGGTGATAGAGGACTGTAGCAAAGCCACAGTCAAGATAAAAATGGAAAGGTTGATGGGTTTTGGAACAGGTAACTGCATTTCTGTACCTTGCTGCAGTCGCAGTGTGAGCAGGACTTGATAGAGAGTTGAGTGTTTGAAGAGGTTTGTAATCAAAGTCAGACTGTGCTTATGTTTTGATAAGTTTACTAACTCCTCTGCCTAATTAAGCAGACAGAATGAGAAATTTTAAATAACTGTGATTTCTGTGGTGCAAGACGCTCCTGGGAAGAATAATGTGGAATGCAGTCTCCTGTGACAGAGTGAACAGAGAAAAATTTCAAGCTGGTATCCCCTAATTCTCTTGTGCACCTGCAAATCTCTTAGCACCACTTGAGTTGAGTACCTTTTATTTGAGTGTTAGTGTCACCCACCAGCTATGGTGCTTTTTCTTCCAGGATCTCGAAGGACACAGCACAGTGGTCCAGGCTCTCGTGAGGCTTCTCTTCCTTACAGTTGCTGTCTTCAGACTGAGTGTGCACATGTCTATTGTTCGAGATGTATGTCAGAGCTTAATATTAATTTATATAAGGAAGAACTTTTTTTTTAATGTATCTCCTATGAAAGGGTTAGAAAAAGTGTTAATCAAGGTCATTGCATCAGATTTTCTTTTTAATATGCTCAAACACAAAGTCAATTCTAGCTGTGAACTTAAGAGGTCCTTTACCTCCCATTTTGTCTTTAAGCACAGCAGTTTCTCGTTGGTTTTAAAGGTTCCAGAATCTCTTGGAAGAAATCTACTTGGGAAGGTAGAAATTAATTCTTTATTCTGCTGTTTCAGTTAAATCCCTTTAGAAAACCTTTTTTTTTTTAACACATTTTTAAATGTAATTTATTGCCAGAGCAGGATCCATGGAAGTTGCATTGACCTCTAGAGCTTTCCCTCGTTTGTAAAAGGCCAGTAGTTGGTCTGGCTCTCTGTCTAACACGCAACTGCTTGTTCTTGTTAGGATTCTTCTGGAAGCAGCTGCTTTCCCTCCCGTAGTCTAGTTATGCTGCATGAACCAGTTTTGGCAAGTAGCTTGTGGGCTGTAGTCACCAGTGAAAACTTTCTCTAGGTAAAGAAAACCGAAGAATGCCTAAATACTGTTGGGTCTATAAGGCTCTGACACCAGGATCACAACTATTTGAAAAGTATTTAGCAGATTATGCCCTAAGGGACAAAAGAAAATCTCTCCCTGTGCCCTCTGTAGGGCACAGTGCAACCTTTTGGGACTCGGATTGTGGTGGATCTGGGGAGCTTTGCATCCAAGGCCTTTCATTATTTCAGTGGATTTCAGTCGTAGGAATGGGGATGGCTGAAGTGGATGCAGAGTTTAGCGAGGGCTTTAATTCAGACCTTCAAGCAAAGAATAGATGTGGTCTTTCAAAATATAAAGTGACGGGGATTGGCCATGTACCACATCCTGGAGAGCAAATTTCAAGCCTGAAAACCCCACTGCTTGTGATTTAACCTGGGGAAAAGGCAAAGCGTATGTGAATAATGATAGTTTGCTCTATTCCCCCATTGGACGGATGGGAAGCAATAACCTAAAATTTCTCCTGTAGCTGTGAAAAGGAATTTCTTTACATTTAAACTATAAGCTATAAGCTTGTCATTTGCTCTGTCAGAGTTTGAGTTGCATGTATAGTTTTATCGTTGAGCTACTATTGCTGATCTACTACCTAATTGTTACAGGCAGAGTGAAAACATGGGAAAAAATGTGGATCTGAGCCTGTGGTCCCATAGGCTTCAGCCTGGTGTGAGAATTTGCAACATAGCTCAGAGAGTCAAGGAGACAGAGGTTTGAGCTGGTTAGCACACCAATTCTCTTGCCACATTTTTGCAGCTATTGTTCCGAAGAAAGTCTTTTAAGAATGCATTTAGAATGAGAAAAAGTGACTGTGCATTTACAGGGAGCTGCTCCCTAACATAAACATCACAGAAAAAGAGAAGTTGGACTGTTTGGAAAATGTAACCAGAATTGATAGCATTTGGCATAATTCACTGATCATGAGAGACCTGGAAGCCCGCTGATGGAGTGATGATAGCTCTGGAGGGGTCAGGGTGCTGAGAAGGCAATGGACAACTCTGAAGAGGGAAGCAAAGGGAAGGCAGCACAGGGGGAAGTGACAAGCAGGCTTTGAAATGACCTCTGTGGCTGTGTTGGGTAGGATGACATTTGTCAGAACTAGAAGAAAGTATCTAAATGAGCGCTGATGTGAAGCTTTGTCATGGGGACGTACACAATAGATTTCCTTTAGAAGAGGTGCGCAAAAAAGGGTCCATGAGGCAGCAGGCAGCCCCATTGTCAGCACCTGGAGAGCGGCTGGAAATGCCTGAGGAGATACCTGCTTGACCAGAGGAGCCGTGTTATCGCAGGCATCACTTCACATATGGACACTGCCGGCTATGGGCCGTGTGTTTCCAGTCCCACCTGGAGCACACCTGTGGCTTGTGACAGCCCAGGAGCGACTGGGCTTTGTCAACTTTGTCTGGCAGTCAGGACGAGAAGAGCACTGATCCCAGGGCTCTTCTCTTGGTGGTGAGAAACTGAGAGCCAGAGTCTGACACTGCTGCCTTGGCCCCTGCAGCCAGCCCAGACTCTGTCCTCCTCACAGTGATGCCAGGTGGGCTTCTTGTCCTTTGCAGTTGGTAGGAGGTGACTCAGGTACCCCTTGCGTGGTGCTGCTGCCTTCTCTGACTGACACTGGGGCTCTGACCCCAGTGTGGTTTTCCAAGGTGGCGACGAACTGAATGTGAAAATACAACTTTTGATTTTATCGCTCTTTTTCTTTAAGAGAAGACCGCCGCCCTCCACTGCTCTAGTCCCTGTTAACTGAGAATGTTGTTTAATGTAACAAGTTATGCAGCTTCCTTCGGTGCACCGATATGTGGCCACATCTGTCCAAAGAACATTGAAAATGCAAACACCCTCTGGTGCAAAGAAATTAAGAGTTGCAAAGTTCTCCTCCTTTTGGCCTCACAGTTGCTGTTCTGCAGGTCTGCCATGCCTTGGGGCACTTGCTCCCTGCAGGCAATGCACATGACACGGGAGCAGATTTTTCCATTCATTCTCAGAGCTTTCAGTGAAGTGTCACATTTTGGCTGAAGACTCATGAGACTGGGCTTCGTGGGCATGCCAGATTTCTGAGCTTCACTGCCAGGTCTCTGTGAGTGGGATCTGCAGCAAACTCGCAGGCTCGGCAGCGAACGTGCCCTATAATAATAAGCCCTGTGGTTTTCAGGCACCAGATGGCTGTTCTTGGGAGGAGTACTGGTAATATTGCAAATTTGTAAGTGAAGTGCCATCCCCATCTCATCGTTACCACCCATCCTGCTCTGGAGTGAAATAAAAGCCCTTCCTGCTCCATAGTTTTAATTAAAAGCTGTACTGATACATTATAGGGCATGAAAAATGACTGAAATTGAAGACTATTCTCCTGCTACATGTGACGAATTATTGCATAAGCTATTGGTAGTTGTATGTCTTCCCAACAGTATTATCCTTTAGTCCTATGCACACAGGAGTAATAGAGTAACTAGTATATGCTGTAGTAAAACTTCCCATAAAAAGTTCCTGTATAACTAAAATATGGGTCTCTGGAACTTTCGCTATGATTGAGTCACTTATAACATTCACACTCAGCTACTTTTTATATTAATTCTTCCCACCTCTGTGTGAGGTACAGGAAAATCTTTCCCAAAACCTGTCCTCCATGTTTATTTTTGTGCCATCAGCATGGTAGGTCAGTGGAGAGGGTTTTCCTTGCTTGCTGTGCCGGGGAAATAAATGCTACTGGGCCACAGGAGTAGAGACACTGCAGGCATACCTTGTGGCAGAGGAAAGTTTCTCCAAGACTTTGTCTCTTCATGAGCAGTCACCCTTTTCCCATCAGGTGCGTGAAGAGGACGGTGTTACACTATGAGGAAGAGAAATGAGAGGCAGCAGGATGGGATGCAGAGAGTTTGGGGTTTTGCAGGGCTGGCCAGCCCCTGTTCTTTGCCCCCTCCCAGGTGAGATGACCCCTGGGGCTGGGCGGGATGCAGACGTGGGGGCAAGGGGGTGGGGCTGTGCAGGAAGGGAGTAGCTGGAGGGACCTGGGCTTGGGGGAACAGCATTTTGAGTGCAGGACAGACTTGGCAGGGTCCCAGCCAAGTTTGCTGCAGCCCAGGCAGGGTGCAGCTGTATTTTGGACAAGTGAGGGATAGGGGGAGGAAAAGCCTGTGGACTGACAAACCAGTGGTGTTGTGGGCAGTGAGTTCAAAGGTGGAGGAGGTGGGCCAAGGATGGCAGGAAGATAAAGGTCTGTGTAGGGAGAGTCGCTGCTCCGACTGCACAGCAGAGACAGGCTTTGCCTGCTGGGACCCAGTGTCCTGTTTAGCAAACATCGGGCATCCCTGGATACCTGCGAGAAGTGGTATCAGAGTACAGCAGAGGGACTAGCTATGCACACAGCCTTTCACCTCTCTTAAGTTTTGAGAAAATCTCCCAAGGACGTAAACAGCAGCACCAGTATGTGGGTCACCCAAAATCAAACCCTTGGAAAAGCTGCACCCTGTATAATCCTACTCACCTCTAACTTGTGTTTGACAGGAAAATCTTGTTTCTCAGAGGATGCTTTACACAGACCTGTGATTACTGCCTGCCTGAGTGGGGGCCAAGAGGCAGAGCAAGAGGAAAAATTTGCCCCAAAATACATCATGAAAGCAACAGTGTGGATTTTCTACATTGGTCTGATTGTAATGAAGTGAACCTTGGGTCATTTAGCAATTATTACAGTTGATCAATAATAGGCACTTCACGAATTAAGGTACTCAGCTCCCTATACAAGATAAAGCTGTATCAGATAGCAACCTTTGCCATATTGCAGAAACATTGATACAACCATCCCAGTCTTTTCTAGAACTGAACAAATCAGCTTTTGTCAAAAGCACACTGGGCTCACAGTCTGAGTTCAGAGACGTCAGCCCTGTGGTTTCTCAGGAGTTTTTTTTTAAATAAAAACAAAATGCCTTTACTTAGTGTAGGCTGCTATTATAAAATGTCATTGTGTGCAGATTACAGATTTTGCTAGAGTCTAATAGTCAATCTTTTCCATATGAGTGCATGCTTTTGGCTGGGAAAACTATTATCTGAATATAATGGCTTTATTTTCAAGCCAAAAACTAAGTATGGAAGGCACAGCCAACTGAAATGAGAAACACTGCTTTATTTCAGTTTTTGTAAAACTGCTCTTATTTCTGATGGTGGTTTTGCTGAAGACAGTGGTTTTGCAGAAGAGATGCAATCTTTTTTAAATAGACCATAAATAATGGCTAAAAACTGAATTGGAAGCAGAATAAATAGAGACAATTAATTCAACTGAAAAAGGCTAATTTTCATTCTGATTACCCATGCTAGCACACAATCATCACTTAATGGCATTACGAGACTCTAGGATAAGGAACAAATCATAGAATACAATTGATAAAATAAATGGTACAATACATGTGCTATTCACTTCAATCTGTCAGTAATTATTTTCCACTGTGCTACACCAAAATATTCCCTTCCAGTCTGAACACAGTTTCAAAACTCTCATTAGGAATTTCAAGACATACATGTGGACAACGTGGGTGGATGTTCCATCCTCAGTTCTTCAATGTTATGTGTGTGTGTGTGTGTCTTTCTGCCTTCACTTTCCAACTACGTATTTGGAAACTCTTCTTGGTTGGCAAGTATGTTCCTGTGTCCCCTCTATATTTTGAAATATCTCACTGAGGTTATTCCTCAGTGAGAGGACAAATCTTGTTGCTTCCCCGCATCCAGCTAATTTCCCAAGCCAGACCACAGTTAATTAATTTTTTGTCATCCTACTGTTCTGGACACATTTCATGCCTACCACCAGATGCCAAATGAAGTTCCCTATAAGTGGCAGCTGTCATGCAAAATTGGATCTGGAGGAAAGTCTGCGCTGTGCTCTGCTGGGAGGGCCCAGGGGTACGTACATGCAGCGTTTGATGCCTGTGTTGGTTTTGCACTGCAATGCTGATGTCCCCTGGAAACCGATTGCAAGAATGCCTTTTAAATAAAATTCCTGAATTGTATTGGTGGGGTCTTCATTTTCTGTTTCAAAGCATCACTGTCTAAAAGCTTTATCTCACTGCAGTACTGACCTTCCCCACCCTGACTCATTTCTGCCGTGGGGTGTGGATGTGACAGTACAAGTAGGACTGCTTTTCTCATTCTAACTGTTGATGACCAGAGAATGAATCAGAATTTGGAGGGGATAGCTTTTAGTGTGATGTGAAATTTAAGAGAAATTGTAAATTGAAGTTTGAGTTCAAAAATCATTTGCTCTGCATAGGCAGCTATATAAGCACATAAAACTTGTTTTCCTGAGAAACTGTCCTAAAGACCCAGTTTGAAACCCTCAGTACTGTTTGGGTCAAACAGTATTGAGAAATCAATTCAAGAAATCATATAAACAACTGTACCTTAAAAAAAAAAAATTAAGTAGTAATTTCTAACTGGTGCAGCAATGTGCTCCTAAAAAAATTCTGTTAGATGACTGAAAACTTTTTCGAGCCTGCCTTTCAGCTTATCTCTCATCTTTATAGACTCTGGAAAGGCATGTTAGTCTCTAGGCGATGAGTACGATTTGTTTACTCAAAGAGCTTCCTGAAATCACAAAGCAGCATTACTGTATGTTATTAAAAGATAAAAAATGTATTACTGTCAGGTGAAGGGTGAATACCAAATCCTTGTTATATCTGGCAAATTCAGATTTAAAGTGAAGCAGTCTTGAAGATGCTCAATTGAAAGTGTCATATTCAGCAAAAATATCTCATGATCCCACATTGTTTCCTATGTCTGGGTCCATCTAGTGTTGTCAGGAGAAAAATATCACCCTAACATGCAGCTGCCTGTCAATTTACCTCTCTGGGTACTTGTAATAAATAACAAATTGTACGACAACAACAAAAAGTGTTAGAGGAAGGCCATCTTTGTCGTGCGGGTGCCCAGGCAAGCGGAGAGGAGGGTCAGGCTGGGCTCAAAGGGCTTCTTGGA
This sequence comes from Atrichornis clamosus, assembly GCA_013400975.1. Lineage (NCBI taxonomy): Eukaryota > Metazoa > Chordata > Aves > Passeriformes > Menuridae > Atrichornis > Atrichornis clamosus. The sequence goes on along the minus strand of WBMZ01009064.1, from coordinate 21,416 downwards.
ACCTTTGTCTCTTTCTGTCTGCAAGAGGTGGTTCTGTACTGAAAGGAGACTTTAAAAATGGCTTGGTACATACTGTGTCTCAAGGGGAAGAGGCAATGACACTGATTTCTGTCAAACAGCTAAGCAGATGTGACTGGATATTGTAAGAAGCCATTCAACTGGAAATCAGAAGTCATTTTTACATAACTGCATTCCAGAAGAAATATTCTCTAAGTTTTTACTGCACGACTCAATTGAGTCCTGTGTATGTGTCTTTTCATTCAGTTTTACATGGATACCCTCTTCATAGGGGTTACTATAATGTATTTTGTGGAAACCATGATCATAATCTGCATAATTATTCTCACCCTGGGAAATTTTAAAATATATGTAGAAAGTCTGCTTGAAGTATTTATAGTCACAGAGATGTGATGAAGGTGAAGTAGCACAACTGTAACTCTTTAGAAACTAAACCAAAATGTCTATCGATTTGGGGAGGAGAGAGCAGAAGCAGTATGTTCTTTCAGCTAAATTGTAGGAATCCATCACATTGCAATGAGGTTCTCTGAGGCAATTTAGGTAACTTTGTTTGATATACATCTCAAACCAGTAATGGTAACAATAAACTACAGAGAAAACAATTTACCCTGTTTCTGACAACTATTCCTTCAATACTGCAGTGACCCCATTAACCAGCCGTGTACATTAGAAAAATCCAGCATTTCAGCTAAGAATAAGGTGAAGAATAGCAATGTTTAAATTCATTCATTCTAAATCTAATAGCCAGTTGAAAATCCTGAAGAGTTTTTATCAAGCGTATAAATTCCCCTAAATAGACGATGTTCTTACTTACTTTTCCACTACAGAAAAAGATGAGATCCTTAAATCCAAGACATTTTCCACAAAGGACTTGAATTTCTATTAGAAATCTTATCTACTGGAAACTGCCTTTGTATTGACATTTTTCTGACAGCAGAGGATCAACTATTTAAAATGCCTAATTTATTATTGCTCACATGCAAACAATTTCTCTCTTCCAGAATGAACAAGTGCAAATAATTACTTATGCATTCATGATAAAACAGGCACATGAATATTTCCCCCCACGTAGTGAGGCCATTGACCCATCAGGTATGGCTCTGCCAGTTGTTCTAAAGAAAAAAAACCTGATGTCTTTCAGTGTCTTGGATATGATACTGTGTAGCATCAGCAGCTTATGATAAACCCTATTCTCAAATGGTTTTGCTGAAACAGGAGTTCTGCTGCCTTTCCAAACGAGCAATTCTCATTGGCATACTTCTGTCACGAGCAGCTACTGTGGGTGTTAACAAATCACGTTTTGTCCCCTAGGATAGCCAGAGCCCGGTAAAGTTTGTATCATGTTTCATTCTTGCATTAATCTACTCAGATATTTTATTTGGGTTGCAGATCCCATTTACTAACACAGAGAACAGACCGTGATCTCACAGAGATGCTTGTGCTTTTATTTCAGTGTCCCTATGCAACCCCAGCCTCATTTCCATGGCTTTGTGCATTATGGCAGAGCTTCTTGGCCAGTAGAAAACACACAGGGTGTAGATCCATTAATGCCAGCTGCAAAGTAGCAACTTGTTCGTTTCAATTCTTTTAGTACATAAAAAAGAGTTTTAGATGTTTCTCTTCAAGTGCACATGTGACAGAGTGTGATTATTTCAAACTCTTCAAATTCTACCACAAAAAAATAATGAAGACAATGAGAACAGTGTGCCAGTCAATCCAAGTGTGGTCTACATAACATGTGGTCTACATAACAATGGAAATCATTCTGGAGTTTGCCAGCTAGTGCTGGTCTGTACACCAGTAAAACAATTACTCATTACTAAGGAAAACATGGAGCAGTGCAAACTTAGGGTCTGGCTCCATCTTATGCTGGAATCTGATGTTATAAACCAGTCTTTGAAACTTGTGGAAATCAGGTCATGCTTACCTGTAAAGCTTGGCTTCTTGGAGAATTTCCAGGAGCACTTAAACACCAAATTTTCCCAGCTTTCTCAGGAAGCTGTCAACCTCAGGGGTTAAGCATTGCTTTCAGGTACCTGTCCATGTGCTTGGGTATCTACCTATCACTAAGATTCCTGCCTGTTGAGGTATGATCTCATTGAATCACAACAGGTAAATGGTTATTACAGCTGATAAATACTTTAACAATTTCCCTGATGCACCAGCAAGCAGCAGAAGCCCTCTGATGCTAGAGATGTCCTGTTTTATGTGATTGCTTGGGATTATTCATAATCCCATGGCATTTTTCACAAAAGACCCCAGCCTGCAATTTCATTGCAGGCCTAAGTTGCAGCACCAGCACAGCTGCTGTTTGAAATGGTAGGTGAAGACCCCCTGGGAGCCAGGCAGTGATGGAGACAGCTTCGTGTGGAGATACAAGATGCTTTGGTGCGACTGAGGTGCTCCATTTCCCGCCCTGGGGCGGGAGGGCTGGACCCCACTCAGGCAGGGATGGCAGGGCCACTGCCACCTTGGCCCAGCTCCTCTGCCATCAGTCAAGGACAACACGGCCCATGGCACATCTGTCTGGTTTTCCTCCCTGTTGTGGTATGATTACTGCCATTATAAGCAAAGAAAAAAAATTGAAAACTGAAATTCATTAATCAAAGGCCATTACTGAAAAGCAAAACCAGAATCATGAACTTTTTTCGAAGACTGATTCCAACAGTGATGCTTTGTAGCCTCTACTTCTTTTGTTTCTCTGGATTTGAGTCATTACATTAAGTCTTCCTGTCAAGCAAAGCAATTGTTTGTGACCCTGGGACAGTCACTGTACAGGCATTTTAAGTTTTAATTAAAGCCTTCCCTGCATTTCAGAGCAAGATCTCTTTGGCGTGGTGGCATAAATGCTGTACTCTGTGCTGGAGCTTACATCCCTGGTAGGATCAACCCCGAAAAATGTAGTTTCCCCCAGGTTAAGCAAAATTTATCAACCCATAGTGGTACGTGGGCTCTGATACAGCTGCTTTGCACTTTGTAGTTGTAAGCCAAGAACTGAATGTATTTGTTGTAGCAGGAGAGCTTTTTCCTTAGAGTTGTCTTCAGAGTAATGTGGTGGTCATATTGTTTCCTCACACTTTCCATCTGATGAGCTATTTGAGATTTCTGCAAAATGGAGACAGACAGCCTGGATCCAACCCACGTCACTCATGACCCTTCTTGTCACACTCATCAGAGAAGTCCCTTTTGTGCCAGTCTGAAGGGTTTGCAGCCCTGGTTATCATTTCTGTTCCTATGACCTGGTTGCCATTCCCAAGCTTGTGTACTATTTATTTTACTTATAATTACTCATTCAGCTGTTAGGAGTATACATCTGTAGCCTGGACCTTCACAAATAGAAGTAACAATAACTAAAATTTAAGAAAGTTTGTACCAAACTGAAAACCAAGGAAAGAAAAACCCATGTTGAAAGAGCAACTGTGTCTGCTGGCCATTTTCCATCAAACTTCTTCCAATATCTGTTAATCCAGGATAAGTGCTTGGAGGTTTTCTAGTTGCCATTTCCTTTTTCTCTGCTTTTAAAAATTTCAAGGAAATTTAGTAAATGTTGGCATAATGACAAGTGGAAAATAAATCCATTTCAGGCTACAGAGATCTGTGGGCAGATGGGTCAGCACAGCTTATTCTGAATGAAATCCTTTGAGAGAAAACAAACCGGTTTAAAACAAAGATGTGGGGGTTTTCTTCCCCTTTCAAATCTTGAACAGAAATACAGAGAGCCATGATAGTATTTTAGGTGTTAAATTATGCTAATCCTTTATCTTATATGCATATAAGATTTAGACATTTTTATGCTAACCTGAAACATGGCAAACAGGTCAGAACGGATTGCATTCCTAGTTGGAAAAGTGAAAGTATAAACCACTTAAGACAAAATAGCTTTGCTTTATATGAGTGTTGTAGGAGCAATGCTGGTTGCAAGGCAGGCGTTTTGTCCTCACCCCTGTTCTCACACACCAGGTTTTCAGCCAGTGTCCATCCCCATCACCACTCCCCAGCGCAAGCCGGTGTCCTGGGCTGGCCTCTGGGAGCCGCTGGGGCCTGCAGACCCCTGCCAGAGCAGTGGTTTGTCCTCATCACACCTGTCCTTCTGCTCCTTTTGCCCTGCAGCACCTCGCACCTCTCAGCCATGCCCTCATCTCTTTGTGGTAGGAGAAGCCTAGAAGGTCCAGATAGGATCCAGCCCTGCTTTGCTGATTGACCCCAAATCCCCAGCATCTACATCCTTGCCAGGCTTTGCCCTTTCCTCTAGGGCAATCTGCTCCCTCTCTGCTCTCCTACCCCATCACTCTTTTATAGGTTTCTGCAAACCTGACTTTTTTCAGATCCTGCTGTATTCAGGTTTTGTCTCCAGTTCTATAGTCTGGGCATTGGCTTCCCAGCCTAACCTAATCCTGAACCAGTAATTTTCTGCCTGAAAATAAACAAACCTTGTCAAGCATTTGCTCAATTGAACAGACAAGGTTTAGCAAATTATTTGGTTTTCACTAATTCCCTTAGAGTTCCCTAACTTTAACTTCCATAAAGAAGGATTAAGGTTCACTCTGAAGATCAGGAGTCCTCCTTTTGCCAGAACCTGCTGCCAGGTGTAAAATGCTCTGTCCCCTCCTCCATCCCACAACTTCGCACAGCTCCAGTGATGGGTATAAGCTAATTCCCCGTGGGAAAATCTGCTTTTTGTCCACTTTAATAATCGCTCCATACAGCTATGTCGTTTCAGTCACCAAGCTGTAAAATTGCATTTGTAATTTATGTGGTAAAACACCTCGGGTGCAGCCTCAGCAGTGCTTTCTGTGCTAGATGGTTGTTTGGGGTTTTTTCACTTTTTGCCTTTGTGTTGCAATGTATTGATTGAAGTCCTTACACAGGTGATTAAAATCCTAGCGCCTCTCAGAACTACTGTGTGGGAAAGCTGCATTTACCTCTTCTCCAAACAAGAGGTCAAAAAATTGGCTTGTGTATTTATCCCTGAATATGGCAAATGTTTTGGTCATTTCAGTGCCATTTTGTAGGGAGCTACAAACCTCAATCTCCTGGACCAACTGACAGGGAAACAAAACATGGGCACTCCCCCGGTGCCACTGCGCAGAGTCGAGTGCCCACTGTTCTGATCCAGCCACAAATCCCAACTCCAAAACTGGGACTCTAGAGACACAAATTACAACTTATTCACAAAACAAGATGAATCAAACCTTTCCTTTGATTTGGGATTAGATATAGAATTGCTGAAGACAGAAGGACTTGGGTGATAGTGTTTTGATAACCTCTGCTGGCTAACACATGTCTTTTGGTCTGCAATGCTTTTCTTGTTGCAAACAACTTACAACCTTGATTCATATATCAAGGTTTCAATTTAAAACAGCATTTATCATACAGCCTGGATTCAATAGGAGAATTGCTACTGCCTTTCCAGCTGTCAGTTGGATCACAAAAGCATCACCCTCCTTTCTACCAAACTCTCCTGTGAGACTCTTTCAAAACCTGAAGAGTGTCTTGAGAATTTTGATGGACAAGTAAAGCAGTAATGTAATTTCTTTCCACATCACATATTTACTGAATATCATAGCATCATATCTTATTAGGATTAATCATTTTAATGTTTCTATCACAAATTATGACTCTTTTCAGAAAAAAAACCCCAACATTTACTTTATACCACTGAATTTCACCTTCCTCAGGGCAGGATACCCACACAAATGATTTTTTTCATTCATTTTTTAAGAGTCTTTTGACAGTTCAAGATCCTCCATTGTCTTCCACCAAGGAATAAGCACACCTGTAGGCCAGACTTGGAGGCTAGGAATTTTTAAAACTTCCAGTGAGGTTTGCAATGTGGACGGAAAGCCCAATTTTTTTTTCTTCAGAACATCAAAGGGTGACTGTAAGGGTACTTATTGGGTTGTACCGCATGGTTAGCATCTATTACTGTCTTCTAGTTTTGGTGCTGGGTTTTTTTCCTTATGACACACAGAACTTCTCAGATACCTCTAAATCTATGCACTTAACCATCCCATAAGGATTAAGATTTTTCTTTGGTCTAGGTCATGAATAAAATCGTCTTGAGAATGTAAAAGGAGCTCTGGCCATCCTCTGAGTATTGTCTTTGTCTCAGACATTACGGTTGGGGTCAGTAAACTACCTGGTCTTCAAAAAACCACTAGGCTGAAAAAGGCAAGGAGAGAGTGGAAAAAATGCACTGGAAACTATAATCAATTATGGGTATAATAACTATTTTTTTTGATATTTTGTCTGCATTTTTGCCTAAATTCTCCTGAAGCCACGTCTCACATGGCCTTCAATTTTTCCCTAAGGATTAGGAGATGGTGTGTTCTTGTGAATGCCCTGGGTGCAAAAGTTTCTCTCCCAAACCTCAGTGCTGTCTCTCTTGTAAGCATTTAATGGGCTTTTTGTAGGCTTTTTGAAGTCAGGCGACCTTGTGCCACTCACAGTCTTCAAAGCAATGTGAAGTGATGGACAGTGAAAAGGCCATACTTTGGGGCTGTGATTTCATTTTGGAGATCTGGTATTACTGCAGCAAGTTAAGCACAAACAGCAATGCTGAAGCCTCCCTCCCCTTGCCTCCCTCCTTGTAAAGAACAGCTGTGACTTCAGAAACACCCAACACCAGATATTAATTCAAGTGTGAGGAGTTTCATTTCAAATAATTCCATGAGCAGTGTTCCAGGGTACTGTCTACCTTTCTGAGCTCCGTCCATTTAATTTCTTCATTCTCAGCACTAATCTGTGTGAATAGCAGATGACATGCAGGCCTTGCAGTAGTCTTGTTGCTCCAGTTGTTTCTACTTAATCAGTCATAAAAATCACCTTGGAGTAAAGTTTTCCACACTTCTGATCTTCTAAGATTGAACTAGCTCTTTGTAATTTCACCTCCAGCATTAACAAAGTTTCTACAGAAAAAAAAAAGAAATTGAACCCAAAACAAAATGGAAAAACAAAGGACTGCACTAACCTACCTTGGAAAACAAGGAATAGTGGATGGGCAAGGGCAAGCTACCAGTGGTATGATTTTCCTCTGCTCCAAAAGAAATACTTGTAGTGTTGATCTCCAGAGACTTCATTTGCACTGGCACGGGAGGAAAAGCAAACCTCTAAATTCTATGAAAATACACCTGGAATCTCAGTAATAATTCCTTACTCTGTTTATTTCTGTGCAAATAGTTCTGGTTGCCAGCATGCATTGCAATAGAAATAGCCTGACAGTTTGTAGGTGATGGAGTGGAATTTCACAAGAGTCAATGGCTCTGTTAAGTTGTAGTCAGTGTTATGACAGCTACTTTTCCATGGCTTTGGGCACTCTCGCCCTTCACCTTCTTGCTGCCTTCCAAAATATAGACCTGCATTTAATTCTGGGTTGGCTTTGATTGTTTTTGTTGGTTTTGGTGGGTTTTTTTCATTGGTTGCTTCTGGGGTTTTGTTTTGTTGTTTTGGGGTTTTTTTAATCAATGTACAGGTTGAAGAGTATTGTCACTGCTGCTGATATTCTAATTCTCTGGACTGGAATCTTTGAAAGAGCTTGAGTACAAAACCGCTTAAGGCTGAGCTTTGATCTTATAATGTTTCCAACCTCTGCTAGGGCTCACCTAAACAGAGCCCTACTGTCAACTTCCATTCTCCTGTTGGCAGTAGAGTCCTGTCATCAAGTCACAGTACTTAAAAGACCTTAAAGAAAACAGCAGATTTTGTTAGTAAATATAACAAATACCCCATAAAAAAAAAGAAAAGAAGATATATCTCTGCTGTGTCGCTGTCCAGGGATTATAAGAGCTCTTAAGCCCTCCCTTCCTTGTTACTGTGTAAGCTTCCCAGCCACAGAGAATAAATGCCTTATAAAGACTGCAGTAAATCCGAGTTCAAATTTATTCTATATTACTAGGTATGGATCGCCCCAAATAATTGAAATTACATGAATTTGTACTTTTAAAGAAATGATTGGGTTTTATTCTATTGGTTAGTTATGGATAAGTAGCACCGAGGTGCTCTGTGACATTCACAAAACTCCAGAGTGAAGGTATTTCTTTTAGCTCAGTATTTTCTTCCTTTTAGCCACTCACACAAGAACCTGTTCTTCGTTGTTCTTCATTGCACTCAATATGAGCTTCTAAACCTGTTCTCCAAATCTCCTCTGACCAAGCTAACTCTGGTTTAGCATGTTGTTGGGAGCAGGGAGTGGCTGCCTGCTATAACAGCTTTTTAAATGCAAATACGCAAATGACCTTCAGTTTGTCCTCCCTCAAATGCCTCCAGCATAGCATGAATTTTCCCCAATATTTAGACTGCTAATACCACCACTTTCTCCAAATCTCTAATTAGTATTTGCTTCTGTGTTGGTGCCTGCTGGAATTAATTGATATTTGTTAGATGCTGAAGGGCAGGAACATATGGTGCCACCTTGTGTGCTGTGCTGATCTATATGAAACCCTGCTGCTGTGACTGCTGAGTCAGTTCTTTCCTTTTCTCAGCAATAGCAGTAGCTTCAAGACTGACAAGTAGAGAAGGTGAAAGCATTTAACCCATCGTCTGAGAAATGTGGCTACAGCTGCATTAGAAAATAGTAATAGAAAGATAGATTTTTTAGTGAGAAACACTCAATGTTAAATATCTATTAACACTATCAATGTTAAATATTTCACTTTCAGGCTTTCCAAGTCAGGAAGGTTCCTTTGGACCGGGTTGATTCTGGTCCTCTGGGATGAAGTCCAATATGCAGATAAAGTAATTGATGTATTGCTGGAACACATGTTTTTATTTATTTTTGACCAGAAGGAAAATAGCTCCTGTGCTCCAAGGCTGCTCTGTAATGCTTATCAAGCATTTGCTAATCTCTACCAAGTTTATCAAAATTTCTGCTGGGTACCATGAGCAAGCCCTGCCCAACAACCTTGGCCATGAGTTACCAGGGCCTCTCCCAGGAAGCATGCCCCTCTGCTGCACAGGAGCCCAGCTCTGGGGAGTATTTTGTACTGGTTTCTGTATTTTGAAGAGAAGGAAGAAGGTACAGTGGTTGTGTGTAGAAGGCAAATATTTTCTGACACTGTATGTGGGCAGTGAAGTGTGAGAAGAAAGGCTACAGAGCTCAGAGACAGGAAGGAGCTTCCAGAACCACTGAGCCATATTTATTCCTGCCCCATGACAGCTAAACAAAGTCTGAGCTGCTCAAGCTACTGTTCTTCACGTCTGACAGGGACCAGGTGCCTCTTTTGCGTTGCACTGACCCACAGTACAGCTCTGCTCCCCAGTCTGCCACGAGCACAGGGCACTCCTCAGGAAGCTTTGCCCTTGGAGGGATCCTTGCCCTACTGTGTCCACCAAGTAGGGATGCTGTATGTCATTAGGCAAATGTGATTTCTTATAAGGTAAGGGCTGGATTATAAATTCACTGACATGCTGCCGCAGGATTAAGGCATCTGGTTTTGTACTGCAATTGCTCTGGGTGTTTGTTTTGTTTTGGTTGTTTGTTTGTGTTTTGATTTTTTGTATTGTTTTGGTTTTTTTTTTTAAATCACCCTATTCAGGGACTGGTGTTGGTAGTGTAAACATACAATATATTACAATATATTACTGGCCTCCTGACTCCATTGTTCACTTTTCTTCCTTCAGAATAAATAAACTGAAAATATACTGAAAAGCCCTAAAAAAAAAAGTGAGGAAAACCAAGTGTGCCCCCAAGCCTAAAACTAAAACTAACTCCCCTTTGCAAAACAACGTGGTGCCTGGGAACAAGAGTGCTTAATAACTAAATGGGCCATAGCTTGTAGCGTTGATTTAGTACAGCTTGCTCTCAGGTCTTCAGCAGACGGTGGTACCAAGGAATTAGTGCAGAGCTGGGGGTGCAATCTAGCTGTGTTATTCCTAAACCATTCAGCTTAATCCCTTCTTAGAGAGAATGCATTGAATAAAAGTTTATTGGTTTAAAGCTACATAGTAGACCAATCTATTGAGATTTTTAATTTTTTTTTTAAATTTATGGACTAAACTACATGCTGATAGGAAGTTGCATCCACATTTTTCTCAGCTAAGGAAAACCACAAATTGGCTACATTTACAGACAGAAGAAGGTGCTGCTAAGGCAAACATTCAATTTCCTGCTGAGAGACTGTGAATCATAGCTCACAAAGCAATATACACTGAGTTTTTATTCTATTGTAAAAATACTGGGGTGAATTTGTTGCCTGGAATAAATGAAATGTACTGAGATAGTGTGAAATGCCTTAATTTCTTGCTTGCTGACATAATGTGTTTTGGATAGCTTTCCATTATATTACCCTAAACAGCTGGACATTGGAGTTGAAGATATTTTTTTTTCAAATTTTCATAATTTATATAGGGGGTATTTTTCTGAGGGAATGGTGTTTCTAGCACAGCAAAGGGTTATTTTGTTTTCCTTATTTCACTCTCATTTATCTTCACATCTCTCTCACTGACTTTTTATTTCAGCACCTTTTGCTTTTCATGGGTCTTTAGTTCCATTAAGCATCCAGCGCTAATTAGACTCTGTTGTCTAGACTGTACCAAACACTTCACTCAAAATCAAAGAGCATTTAATTAGTTAGTCTACAGGTTACACCCTATCTTGCAACATTAACACAAATGAACAGTTGAAATGCTTGTTACAGCCTAGCAAAAATGTAAAAAAAAAGCTTCTTTAATGGCAATCGAGATTTTAATTTTGTTATTGATGAAGGCAGGCATGACAAGTCCCTGCTACTCAGATGGAGGGAAGGCAGGGGAGCAGCGATGCTTATTTCTGTCCTTTCCCAGGAATAGCTACACAAGCAAAGCCCCTGTGTCTGTGTGGAGCACCCGTGGGGTGGAACACAAAGCGGGGTGAAGCCACACGGTAGCCTTGGCTCAGCACAGCTTGCCATGGCCAATCAAATGTTCGGTTTCACTCCTGCAGTTCTTTTGGATCACTGGGTACTTATTCTGGCATTCAAATGGGAAGAAATGAAGTCCAAAAGCAATTGCTAATATAGTAATATCTGACTGCAGCAATAGAATGCTAACCACATCCTGGGCTGCAGCAAGAGAAGTGTGACCAGCAGGTCAAGGGAGGTGGTTCTGCCCCTCTACTCTGCTGTGCTGAGGTGCCAACTGCACATCTGGCAGTGCAAAGTTTACTAAAGTCAACTAAATCTCCACATCACCAAAGCAAGTGATTTCCTGAAAATCTTATCTTTCTTTCTTAAAAAAAAAAAAGGAAAGAAAAGAAAAGGAACTCCTCTACATTCTAAGCTGCCGCTGCAAAAAAAAAATAGCTGTCGTGAAAATCAAATTAATGTCATCAAACATCAGACATAGTTCATGATTTCTGAATATTCTAGATTGAAAACACAATGGTTGCTACAGAGGCAAAGAATAGTAGGCTGTTCTCTTAAGGAATTAAATCTCAAGTAATTACTCTTCAACTGCTCAAAACTATGAATAGTAATTATTTGTGGTCTCTGTAGCGATCTGAATGTTACATTGAAAAATAGAGATGGCTAAACAGAGCCAAAAGTTTGTTTTGAAACTGCTTTAAATCTGTATAATCTCTGGAATACTTTGAGAAGAATATCTGCTCAAGTGAGTGAGCAATTCTTCTCAAAGCAGTTCAGACTAGTGACCAGTAATAATGTTTTCCAGGCATGCTTTACCCCTCCTTCCTTCTCTCCTCAATAACAATCATCTAGTAGCATTCTAAAAGGAAATTACTTCAGGTTCAGAGTCTGCCCCTATTTTTCAAGACATTTAAGCGTCTGGTAAAGTCAAACTCCCCAAATGATCTTCTTCTTGCAGATGGAGCTATGTAAGTCATCTTTTCAAAGAAAACTTGTGCTGAAATATGCAGAAATGCTCAAGATGTACTTGAGATAATTTGCTGACGACATTGGGTTGAGCAGTGCAGTCTGCACGAGCAAGTTCTGCAAATAAAAAGGAAAATAAAATTAACTAAACTGCTGGATTACCCCTTTAAAAACTGGAAAAAATATTTTTGATAGAGAAAATAAAATAATTTGAAGCAAACCAGAATTGAATTTATAGTGCTTAACTCCAGTGATCGTCAGAACGCTACACTTCAGTCACTTGCTTCGGTTCAGTACTATTGCTCTTAACAGAGGCAGATGTATTTGTGGTGTTCCCATTGTAAAGTATAAAAATGATACTGCTGTTACCTGTTTCTAAATATTATTATCATTTTTACAGTGCACTGCTGTCAAGAATGATTGCCGAAGTCCCCTCTCTTTCTTGTTTATTCAAGGAGTAAAAATCTGAGTAAATAAGGAAGCTTTTACATTCTCCATCATGAAATTAAAATCTCCAAAATTAAGTTGAACTGTGCACTGCCAAAATAATAGTAAATATTCCTGTTCAATATGTTCTTTTAATTTTTTGTTTGTTTTTGTTGTAATAAGATCTTGCTACAGCAAATTTTTAATACAATTACATTAAATGCAAATAGGGAGGGACCACATACACTGTTGCCATCCCTGCCTGAAGATTTCCAATGGATGTGCAATGCCATGAGTTTGAGGTGTCTGCCACTCCTTGAGGGGAAGGTAAGTAAATAAAGCAACACATCCTTCTTTGTACTTATTGTAGCATATAAACCAGCACGTCTGACAAGCGGCTGTGATATGTTAACGGAACAATATGTCTTTAAACAGCTACCAGAATTAGCCCTTCAGAAGCCATGTATTTGACTGAAAACTGCTGCAATGTTTTAAGGTGTTACATCTCAGGGGAATTGCAGACTCTTGGAACATAGGCCAGATTAGACAATATTAAAAAAGCAGCAGTAAATGTTTTCAGTTTGCAGTGGAAAAAGACATGTTTTTCTATTTGTACTTCAGGCAGAGGCAAAATTAAGACAATACAGTGTTCTGTCTTTACTTTTCGGAGCTCTCAAAGCCCACAGCATCCTTGGTCTGGCATCTATAAACACTGTTCATTGCTATACACCACAAATAGGAGTAAGCCAGTGTTCAGATTTAGTTTATTCTGGAAGTTCAGTGAAGTCTTTTGGCATAGCAAAGGTTTATCTACATGCTTGGTACAAAGTGCCTTCAAAATTTTTTATTAAATTAATTATTCATTAACATTTACATTAATGTGTGTTAAGTTTGAATTAGGCAGACCACAGAGATATATATGTTTCAATTCTACAGTTTTCTTTCATCTCATTGATAGGATCTTCCATTTTGTATTCCTTATCTAATTCACAAAAATCTTTAGCGTCTCTCTTGCTCTCACTAAACTTCAAAAACGTGCCACTTCCAATGATCCCTCCTACAATTACAGCAGACATGTAGTGGGTAGCTCAGCATAGCAGTGGCTAAGGAAGAAAATATCCATGACATAGGGACTTTATGAGTTTAAAAGCTCTGATGGGAAGCATCCATAGAGAACTGTTTTTTCTGAAAGTAGAAGAGCTCATTTTTGTGAAATGGGATTTTGTTAAAACTTGTAACACAAACCCCATGAACCTTTCACTGAAGGTAGGGCATTTTGCCTGGGCTGGAGCTGATGAACCTTTCTTTGGTTTGATTTTTGCTGCCACAAGAAAGGTGAATTTTTATTATAAAAAGACAGAGGGTGTCCACAACAGTATCTTATGTGCCTGTTAATGGAAATGCTAAACTACAGGTTGCCTCATAAATTTTTACTGACTGGCATCACCTAGAAAGAGTTGGCTTTTTATAATATCTGGAAAGAGAAAAAATACTAATTTCAGCACATCTCTGTAGGATACTTCTGATGTTTCAGCTGACCAGTCTGAACCAGTGCTGGTTTTATAAGGCTAAAACTGGTCAAAGATAAAGATGCATTAATCTTCCACCTGGTCTTTGATTGGGCTTGAATGAAACAGGAATTGCCTTAATATTTGATTAATCCAAAATAAGCTAATTCATCATTATGTTAGCTTTAGATCAAACCTTGGCTCTTAATTCCAAATCAGAGTCTTGAACTTTATGAGGACATGAATTGGCCTGTCTCAAGTCATTAGCAAGATTGCAGAGGTTTGTTAGGTGGAAAGGTGGGTGTGCATCCTGGCATCCTTTGGACTCCTGTTCTCTCAAACATTTTAATCAAGGTTTTGGTTGACATCAGCAATACTGTCTTCCAGGCTGTGGGACTGCTGCTCTTACCATATGAGTTAATGCAAAGATAACTAAATGGGCCCCCAGATCCTACTCTGGTAAGAGGTTTGACACAGCTGGAGAATTCACCCGGACACCTGGGAGCTCAGAAATGTCCTTGGTCCACCAAGTTGAGATACAGCCTTTCTTGGATGCTCAAAAGACAGAGCTATAGACTTAAAACTGTGTCTTCTGAATGTGACAACCTGAAATGACAACACGAATCAGGATATTGACAAATGCCAAAGAGTTGCCAATGGAGTTATTTCTGGACTAGGTTTGACGATGTCTTGATCAGAATTGGCATCACAACTTGGATTATCTCACATGTGCAGACCCTTTTCACTTCTACAACACTCCTATATTGCATATTCAGCTGAAGTAGGTGAGAGGTGAAAGTCTGCAGAAGCCTGGAAGGGTAGAAAACATTTGTTCATCCTCCGACCAACACTTCCAGGGTTAAACAGCATCAGTGATCTGCACATAGGGTATTTTTAAAATTTGAAAGTTATTTGTTTTATAACTAATTTTTCTCCCATCTTCTCCCACCAGAGGTGCAGAGGTTAACTCATGGATCTGTCTATTTTCCTGCAGCCGAGGTCCTCCCAGTGTAATTTTAAATGTAAACTCTTAATCAAAGATAGATGATGGTTCACTCTAATGAAAGTGTTTGTAAATTAATGGAAACTGCATGCATGCTATAGAGAAATGAAAACCCAGTAATACATAGATTAAAAAAACTTCTGTTGAGCTCTTGGTTGTTAAAAAAGGAATTAAAATCTAAGACATCAAAAATATAAAACAGATGTGTTCCCTGGAGATAAAAGCTATCATCCCGATTTTGTATCTACAGAAAAACTCCAGGTTCTCTTAAGTGGCATGACTCAGAGAAACAGAAAATGCAAGTTACTTCTTCCTTTTTCTTACATTTCTAATTATACTGTTTTATCAACTTTAGCAGAAATACAAGTGGTACAAATGAACTCCATGATTGTGAGAACTTTTGTCTGTTAATTCCCTGACCTTATTATATTCTTCTAGCCTTGTATTTATCCATCTGAGCAGTTAAAACCCCACAGATGCACCAGCTGTGTCTGTTTGTGTCAGGAAGATCCTGGGTATCAGCTGCAGGAAGACTGGAATCAACACTGACTTCCCAAGGAGCTGGTGCTGGGTGGTGCTGTGGCAGTCAGTGGAGGCAAGGAGGGTGTGATGGGTCGGGCTCCTGTGATGTGTGATTGACTCCTGACATACCCAGGAATGTCAGAATGAGTCCCAGACAGAAAAAAAAAAAAGAAAGACTGTACAAAAGGCAGGAACTGAGATGCAGCGCTGTCATTTGGGAGACCTAGTTGAATGACTGACAAAAATCTATTACAGAGAGAGGGGTGAGCATGACTAAAAGGTCTCACAGAGTTTATTTTGACAGGATGATTAATTTCTCATTACTCATCCAGAATGGGGCTGTCTGGGGGGAATTAAGGAAATATTTTATTCTTTCAAACATTGATTATTTAGAGAAAAGCTTTTGCATAAATCCAAACACTTCATCCTGTCTTTCCTTTGAAATGGCACAGTGGGAGATTTTTCTTTTCTTGGTGAAGGTTCTTCACAATCTCAGCACTATCAGGACTCTTTATTTGAAAGCCAGGAGCCAAATCCTGAGCTGTTTCAGATGGTCTAACATACTTGGCCCATGTTTTCATGCCAGCTGGTTCCTTCTCTTCATCCAGAACTTATGGTCCTGCTGATATGATGGGTTCAGGTCCATAAGAGGAAAAGTCATGACTGCTAACCTGCAGTGCTGCTTCCCTCCAGTAATTTTTACCTGATAGCCACCTGGATAATAATCTTGCCTTCTTCCTGCGAGGAAGCACTTTATGTTTGATGACCCTCAAGAAATAGTATAAGTATTCACTTATTTGCTCTTGCTGATTTCTACCTTGCACGGCTTCTTCTTTAACACCTCGTGTTTGAAGTGCCATTCAGGAAGCTCTGTGTGTTTTTAACACCTACAGCAGCTGAGCTCAAGAGAGAAAGGCAAAGCTAGGATGGTGCTTTCACCCTTCATGAAAACCATACATGTAAAGGCCACGCTGAATCAGAGGAGAAGTCCCTCTAGCTCTATATTCTGTCCAGGTAGCAGGTGCCTATGTAAAAAACAAGTATATGAACAAGGAAAACATTACAAGGAAATTTTCCAACTTAATTATTTTTGTTGGAGGTGTAGGAGGAAAGAATTGGATCTGGACATAGCAAGAGAACAAGAAAATAACTGAAAGTGGGAAGTGTGAACAAAAAAGCCATTCAGCAGAGACGTTGTAAAGGAAAAGGGGAGGAATTGTGGAAATAGGAGGTGATGAAATAACACAGTCCATGAGGCAGACAAAACTGCAGAAAATTGGATGGGATAATAGACATGCAGGAGGGGTGGAAGAAAGGAGCAGGCAGTTAGAGAAAGAGCCCATGAAATAAGGGAACTGAACACACGTCAGCGTGTGGTAGGAAGAGCCAGTCTCTACTATCAGCTATGTACATAACAGAAAGAAGTTTAAGAACACAGTTTTGATGCATATTTACTTGCCTAGGTTTTGAGTAATTTTGAAAATCTCATTATTTTCTATCTATCTTCCTCTAAATACCTTGTAAATCTGGGCCTTTGCCTATATGTCACTGAAGAGAGCCAGAGCAAAAACAAACATGGGAGAAACAAGGACCTGTCTGTCACAGGGCATCTTTGATGAAAGCTCTGTTGAACAAATGGATGACGCTGCTGGGAGCACACTGAAGGCTCAGCTGGTCTGAAGTGAGTGGCAGGGGTTTTTCCCTAATTTCCCCTGAGGTCAGGATGATACCTTGAGGTGCTGGGACGCTGGAGGACTCTTTTGGAAGGGAGAGGATAATTTCTGAAGAGCTGAAGGGTTCTCCCCCTCCCTGACATACACTTTCTTTTCCATGGTAATTACAACTGGTGATTACAGCTAGTGCCACAAGTTTTAGGTCAAGTTACACAGGCTAGTTAGAAATGATGAATTAATTAATTTTTGTCCATTTTATTAAATCCTTTTATTTGCTTTGGTTACCTGGAAACCTAGTGCTTGATGTTTGTGGATTTTCACAACGTATTTGTTTAAGACATATGACTATACTGACTGTGAGTTCAATTTCATTAGGCAGTAGCTAATGCTCTAAATTGAATTTCTCACTGGAAAAAAAAATCCAACTTGAAAGCCACATAAAGATTGTTCTTTCCTTATTTGTGCATCTGTCTGATGAGGAAGTTCTTCTTGATGAAGAAGACTAAGTGGAACTTCATAGAAACAAGGAAAGAGAAATAAATGACCAAGAGAACAAAGCTTTAAGCTTCTTCTTAAATTATATTTTCAAGACAGTATCACATAGAAGCACTAGATTGTAAATTGTGAGAATGTAAATATTCATTTGTTTTCTATCCACTGATATTCAGGTGGTAGGACTGAACTCTAGGGACTTCCACAACTTCTTTAGTAGTAAGAATGTGACTATTACTAATAATTTAGGATTTCTTCTTATATTTACCTACAAGAAGCAGTTCATTTAAACAGCATTCAGTGTGAAGCAAAATGTTTTGAGTCTGGGTAAATTTCAACCATGTGCACACCAGATCGGTGTTACCTTCTGCCACAAAGCTAGTAGCAATGAGAGTTAGTTGGTGATTTAATTTTGTGAAGACAAACCCACCCTGAATTGTTACAGGTAACCATTGCTTTATGAAAATAAGTGTCTGTCTGCAGCTGGTAAAAAGCAGCCACAATATATTTTTAGGAATAAAGTGTATTTTATGTTTTGGTTTAGGATAATTTTGGTTTTTTTAGGATATAGTCTTTGTTATGAAAGGCCAAGAAGGTAGGGCTTGTGCAAGCCCATTTACTTTCTCATTGACTGTGACATTAAAAATAAGTGTTTGAGGTTGACTGGTTAATGGAGAATGAGCTAGCCTGTGGAAGAAGTTTGGCTCTTATGCTTTCTCTTTCTCTTACTAAAGAAAAAGAGACTATATTTTAGATTGAATTCTTGTTGCAGAACTTGATCTGAGGAAAACAGTAGCTGTAATTTGGATATTTATTCCCATTTCTATTCAGTGTCTTTGTTTATCTCATTTTAAAAGCAAACTGAAATTAATGCAGGTAAATTTTTATGGGAAAGGAGAAACACAAGAAATTAAGTAGCTGTTCTGTTTCAAGTGCACTCTCAAATCCAAAATAATTTTAGGTTCACAACAGAGAAAAATGGATATTTCATCAGCTAGATCCTTTCACATTCCTAGTTAAACAGTCTCAGTGAGCATGAAGTTATTACATAGTGAGTAAATTTAGAACGGGGGTCATGTTTTTGTATATTTTAAAGTTTCCTTTATAATTAAAACATTGCTTTGTTTATGTAAAATTCTAAGTGATAAATCTATTTTGTAAACAGTTCTATTTTTACATTTAAATTTCATATAAATTCCTGATTGTAGTGTTCTCATTAGTCTCCTTTTCATGTTTATTTTTTTCTTTTCTATGATAAAACTTTTACCTACATACCTCACAAACAGCATCTTTTCTAAGTTCTGTTTGCTGATGAAATATGAGAGGAGGCTAGGAGAACTTGGTTTGTTTATCTGACAGAAGAAAAGGCAAAGGGAACCAAAGCATAGTCTTTCTTTGCCTATGGGGGAAGCTATAGGAAAGACAGAGCCACAACATTCTTAGAAGTGCTCAGCAAAAAGACATGAGACAAAGGTCACAATCACTTTGACCAGAGAAGAGGAAGAAATTCTTCATGGTCAGAGTGGGTCAGTGCTGGAAGAGACCACCCAGAAAGGCTGGGGAACCTCTATCCCTGCAGATTTCCAGAAGTCAACGGGGTAAACCCATCTGCAACCTGACCACAGTTCGCAATTAAGTCTGCTCTGAGTGGGGTATGGGACTGGGTGACTCCCAGGGGTCCTATCCAATCTAAATTTTCCTAATCTTCTATGAAAGAGTACTTTAAATAATGGTCATCTGATTTTTTAATGAGGAAAAGTCAATCTCAAGAACACTTAACAGCCAGTACTCTCCATTAGAGTTAGTACAGCCGTGGGAATTGACATGATGTCGACCAGTTTGTGAGGCTCTAAGCTTCTTTATCTGAAGAGTTTACAGGGGCAAATCTTCCTTTAGTTGCCGTGTTATGTTGCTATATAAGACCCTGGATGAATTCAAACCTTCTCTCACAGTCATTGTTATTTCCATCTGGACTCCTTGCCAATGTATGCCAGGTACAGTCAAATAATAGCAACGTTTTACGCACAAGTATAAATAGCTCTGTTTACCTGAACTAATAGTCTGGCTCTGCAAACATTTGCCATTGTGTATGAGCAGTTCTAGTGAATTATTCACCTTGTGCCCCAGTGGAAACCCTAGAAAAGTATTTGAGAGTCTGGTTCTGTTGTTTTTTAAAAAGCACAGAAATATTAGCTTCCGCTCACTCATTGCACACTATTCTTTGCAACCTAATCATGGGGTACTCATTCTGTGTGTGACTCTGGGTTTGCTGTTCTCGCTGAACACCTTCACAAATACCTAACAGAATTGTATTCATTTTAGAGTCTTCCTCGCATTCATCCAGTATGTGAGGACACTTCTAAGTGTTTGTCTGCTTGTCTAGCTTTGTTTCAACCATCAAATATAACAGTGTAAGATTCAAAACACTGAACAGTAGTCGGGTATCCAGGCAAAATGCCCACTCTCCTTCCTTAATGTGTCAAAAATCAAGTAAGTTTTGATAAAGGTAGAAAAAATAAACAACTCTAAGGATTCCTGAATATATTTTGCATCTGGCGTAAGCTAATGTTCAGTTACATTATAATTTATCTTATCCCAAGAAAAATGACTATATACAACATCCCGTGGTACAGAAAATAAATGACCATAGCTTTGCAAAATCTATTGTAAGATACTGTTATCCAATATATAATCATATCTTTCACAGAATACCACTCAGAATAGAAGTTCAATACTGAAACTATTTCATTTCTTGTTACATTGCATAAATGCGTGGAGCACTCTCTTTAAAGGACACCTAAACCAATGATTTGGTGAATCAGTGAAGATGCTGTACAGTGCTGGCACCAGATCAACTCTGAGGAATACTCCTAATTCCCCACCAGAACTTCATGTAAGTCTTCACAAAGACATACCCCGAAGTTTTCCTGGGGTGTCGAGGTCAGGTGGACTGGTCTTTTGTTTCCTGGACTTGTGATTGTCTTTCTTAAAGGTGGCCATAACATTTCATTTTTATTGGGTTTTTTTGTATTTTCAAGTCACATAAAACTTTACTATATTTGCTAACAGGTGAACTCATTTTGTGAAACCAAAATCAGTGCCAAACACAACCAGAGAGTTTCACGATGTTGTAACCTGCTGCCAGACTACACAGTGTCATGGGGGTGCACTGCTTTTCCTCCCGCCGTCCCATCAGAAGCTATGCATCCTACCCTTTTACCAAGCACATCTGAATAATTCTGTATGTTTTGCTGGTAAGATCGATGAATATGGGCTGCATCAGTCAGTTTTTTCTGCCTCTCATGCCATCCGTTCCAGTTCCAGATCACAGAACCTCCTTCCTAATTTCACCGGTGCTGTCAGTCTTTCACCAGGTCTGTGAAGAGAAGATAATTGCTGCTTCAGTCTGTCTCTGGGCTGAGTGTTTGACATATTATGTGGTCTAGAAGAAAAATAAGATTAAAAAAAAAAAAAAAGAGGGATGGAGGAGATTTTAAAAGGAGTAAAATGTTTTTCCTCCCCTTCTCCGTCTATCAGCAGCTGAACCCGTGATCTCTAGGCTTTATACCCAGAGGCTGCATTTTAACCGCTGGTAAGTAGCTAACCTTTCCAAAACACCTTGCAGGGCAATGCTTTCTGTGAGAACGCCGCTCTGCTGCGCAATCCTGTGGCGAACTACCCGAAGCCTGAGGAGAGATGTGTGCCTAGCTCTGCTCGTAAAGGTCCTTCAGGAAACCTGTTACGAATAACGCCCCCGCCAAATTACAGAAGGGAGCGTGTCCCTCCTCCGGCACCCCTGTGCCGCGGGACGCTGGTGGGTGCCCCACCGTCGGTCCCCAGCTCACCCCAGCCCTCACGGGGATCTCAGCAAGAAAACAAGTTGCAAGCAGTTTTAAATTCTAATGGCAGGGGGCCACGTCTCCCCGCGCCGGCGCTGGCGAGCGGAACCGGGGGCGGCGGCGGGGCCGGG
>WBMZ01009063.1:0-244913 GCA_013400975.1 Atrichornis clamosus | reverse complement strand
GGGCCCGGGAGTGGCGGTGCGGGGCCTACGGCGCTCGGCCGGGGGCGCCGTGTGAGCGCCCGAGCCCCGGCCCCAGGGGGTGTCACAGCCCCGCGCCAGGGTTGTCAGCCCTGCGAGCGCGGAAGCAGCGAGAGGGCGTGACTGCAGTTACCAGTTCCGATGTTTACTACAATAAAGACTTGCAGAAAGGCCGTGTATGACAAGTTCCTACAAGTCACGAAGGTTACTTGCACGGCTCACGCGGTTTTTAGCAGTGGCCCTGCAGCGTGTCGGCTCTCACGGGTGGCAGTGGGTGCCTCTAGGTTTCGTGGCGCTGGGCCGTGGCAGCGTTTGGCTCCTGTGCAGTCCCTGCCAGCGTGAGTCAGAGCTGTGCGCCCAGCTGTTGACTCCGAGACCTGAGCGATGTTTCATAACCACGCTGCTGCTTCCATAAAAGTACAAATACGACGTGCAGTCCTCTCGGGCTCCTTACGGTTTGGAAGGAACTGAGAGTCAAAGGGTTTTTATTCTGTGGCTGCAGAAATGGATGCAATAAAGGGGTGTAATGTTTCTGTGTAACTGTTGCTGAGGCCTGTTGGCTTATGAATCCTTTAGAACTTTTAGTAATTATATAAGGAACGTATCCCAGGTTCCAAGTGATCTGATGTGTGTGGCATAGATAATGTAAGGAGGGAAGCATTTGAAAGCAACATAAGAGAGTTTTGGAAAGATTGTGGAAGTATCTGCAGAGTGACAGATTTGAAACAATAAGAAATATTGCCTTGTTTAAATTTATTTTGCCCAAAAGTCAAGCTTTATTAAAAGACTTACCTAGTTCTATGCATAAATTAAAATTGATGTGGTACATCTACTGTGCAATTCCTTTCTTTTCCTTTCAAGTTAACTCTTATCTTGTTGAAGCTTTTTTATGTGTGTTGAAGTCTGAGTCAACAGTCTAGCCCTTAAATGCTCTGTAGTTAAGCTAATTATAGTCTTGATTTTGCTTGTACTGATTTATTTGAACCTGTAATATCCCATTAGAAGTGGCCTTTCATGTTATTATTCCATAATAAAAAGGAAAGAGGAGGATAACGTAGGGTAAATACACACCTCCCCTGGATCACAGTAGTTTGTGTGCAGGTTTTTTTTTTCCCCACAGAACTATTCAGCAACCAAAATACTGAGCTATTGGGGTTTTTTTTTGTTTTAAAAATAACCTTATTGTAGCTCGTTATTTTAAGTAATAGTTTAAGTTAATATTTTTCAAAGTTATTTTTATGCAAAGCAAAATAGATATATTTCAGGGATAAGTGCATATTTTTTTCTGCTTCAGTAGCTAGAAGAATTGGATTTTTTCCAGCTTAGAGTTTGTTAAAAGTCAGAAAGGAAAAGGAAGGAAAAAAGCTTATGATAAGTTACACGTTTCAAATATTTTTTGTAATGATTTAATGTTTGTAGTATTCAATTATACAAGAATTCTTGGGTAATGATAACTTGAGGATCAGAAGAAAACAAGCACTATGGCATGGTTCAAATGCTTTTAGCTTTTGGACAGGCTGTTAAATAGATTGTGAGGTAACTAAAGTTTTGTGATTGAAATGTTTTTCAAAGCATTTCATGAAGTAAATACTAGTTTCTTGTGTTTCGTGCATCTCATATGTGAGTGAGAATATCAGAACTAGCAATGACAGGGACACCATGTGATGAGATATTTCTAACTTTCTTACTTGAAACCTTAGAAATTAGTAGTAATTGTCTACATATGTATATGTTTTTGATGTACAGGTTCAAGGATTATGTTGTGTTAGATGGAAGGAGTGTTCTTCATCGATGACTTGGACTGTTTGGAGGATTTTTGTGTGCACAGGTAAAACATTTATAGAAGTGGTTTAATGTTTTAAATGTCTGTATAAAACTGGTGATGATTTTGTGTATTTATTTGCACCTAAGGGGGTAGAGGGGGTCAGGTCAAAGTGAAATGACCAAATGTTAAATGTACAGCTTTGTTTGAAAACTGACTGAAAATATATTACTTCAGTTGCATTTAAACAAACTTGGGAGTTTTGAAAGTGCATGGTAAAATCAGAAGTGTGTGAACTTTATCAGTTATTCTAGCAA
The DNA here is from genome assembly GCA_013400975.1 of Atrichornis clamosus. Lineage (NCBI taxonomy): Eukaryota > Metazoa > Chordata > Aves > Passeriformes > Menuridae > Atrichornis > Atrichornis clamosus. Next base: position 242,816 of record WBMZ01009063.1, on the reverse strand, counting down.
TATTTATTCAAATATTTATTATTGTATTCTCTATCTAAATTCCTGTCAGTGTACAGTACGCCTCACAGGGGATGCTGTTGTTTTGCAGGTTAACATGTTTAGTAATTTCTTGTTTATTAACCACTTCCTCAAATGTTTATCTCTTTTATTAAATACGATCTTCTGTCCTTTGCTAAATATATTTCCTGAGGTATTGGAACTTTCTATTGTTTTTGTTTGTTTGTTTTTTATTTCTTTGAAGTAGGAATTAAGATGGATAAAATGTTTCATTGGCCACTGCAGCAGCAGGATGTATAAGGTGGGTATGTTGAAAGATAACAGTTAATATCCTTGCAGAGTATTTTAGTTTTTGATTCTATGTGTACCAGAACACAAAGGTGTTTTGCCTCTGTGTTTGAGTGGCTGTTTATTTGTTCATTTTAAATTAAGGTCATTGAGGGTATACTCCATTGGGTTTATACTCCAGTGAAATGAATTGTTTTCATAATTTTCATAACAGATATTAGTGGTTCAGCAGCAGGAAAATGTGTTTTGATGCTCATCCTCCTTTGCAGTTAAGACATTGTCCTTATTTGCTTTGACTTAATGCTTCATGTTGTCACTTAAATTCACTTACAGAGACCCAGAACATGTTTTTACTTAAAAAGATGGTTTAAAAACAAATTTAAATCATGAACTTATATTTTTACGAGACTAACATGGGCAAGTAAGAGAACAGTGGTTCTTGAGTAACAGGTGAGCCCTTTCTCATCAAGCATATTTACACGTTGTTGGTATCAAAGTTGAATGAATTGCAGACTTCCTCACAATGTAACTACTGACAATTATATAATGTAGATCTTTATTGTTTCTTCCTAATTCTGAAAGTAAAAAGTTGTGGGTTTTTTATTTATTCCATTCTTTCTTTTGCTGGTGTAACAAAGAGATTCTTGCTGTCAGCTTAAAATGGCGTTTGGAGTGTGCTATTGTCTTTGTGTTGTATTTGCTCTGTTACTGTTGGTCTTTTCACCTCATGAAAACACAGAACAACTGAGTAGAAACCATCCTATTCAAAAATCACAAAGTATATTTGCTAATTAAGCACGTCTTTGACTTAGTACATTATAGTACCATATTTGCTGTTATTGGTTTGCCCTTAATTGGCTGATTAAACCTAATGTAAGTAGTATTCAAGCATTACTTATTTTAAAGGACTGATTTCATGGGTATTTATAGCGTAATTGAATGTTGTAGCAAATGTTAGCATGGTTTGTGTAGCAATACATCGTAATCTGATAATTCTTCCTAATTAATATCAAGAATGTAATCAAAACACCATACACCTAACTGTGGTAGAACTATACTGTGTTGAACAAGGATGTGAAAGTGCATAAATTAAGGAGAGACTGTCTTTGGTTTGTCACTTTAGTCTTTTACCATTTTAGGAGAGAAAAATTTCCTCACCTAAATTGTGAGCTATCTGTTTTATCATTGGTTCTTTCTTGCATCTTCTTGAAAACCATACTGAAAACCATACTGAAAGCCTTGCATGAAGGGAGGCTGGCTGGTGTCCTGATGGCAGAGCAGGCTTAGTAGTGAGCTGTCAGTATACCTGGAGTGGGTGCACAAATGGAAAGGAAAGAATGTAGTAAGTAGCTCACTGCAACTGTCAGAATTGCAATGCATTGTGGTCACTTCATTTGTGGTTAAGCTTTTTGGTTTTTGCAGAGAATGAGATTTTTTTTTTTTCATGGGATCATATAAAGAGTAAAATTATGAAGTATTGAATAATAAATTTGCATTTTTTTTAAAGTGTGATTTTTACTTTTTAAAGCTGCTATAGGATGTTAATTTCTGTGTATGTGTTGTGTTGGTTTGTTCTGTGGCTTAGCCCTTTATTGTTTTTCAGAAAGTCTAAACCTGAGATTGTTGGTTTAGAAAAGGTTTCATGGTTAATGCCAAGAAGAGGTCATGTGGTGAGATGAGCTTCAGAGCTGGTATCTCAGCCCTGCTGAAGAGCCTCGGTCACATCAAATCACTGGGGAGACAGGAGATTCTTGTGGTTCAGTTGGGTGTTTGCCAGGAGGAGCAGGTGCAAAAGAGATGGAAAAGCAGCCTGAAAAATTTGTTCGATAGGTAAAGAAGTTCTGGGGGAAAGAAAGTACTTCTGGTGGACTTACTAGGATCTGTCACTGAAATTGGTTTGGGATATTAGGTTGGTTCCAAGTTACAGTTCCAGGGAGAATTTTTGCTGTTCAAGTTTGGGTGGCAGATCAGTCAGAGCTATGTTTCCATACTCAGTCTTCTTCATGAAGCCCTATGTTACCAGTAACTGAACACTGTAATGTCTGTGGGAAGTATTTAATGGTTTATGTGACCAAAAAGCAGAAACCAAACCAGAGAACCCCTCAAAGGTGTGTTGTCTTACTTTTTGGTGCATTGTTCAGCTGTTGTAAGGGACAATTGCAAGGGACTCATCTCTTTTTCTTAGGGTCTTTCCCTTGGGCCAACGCTATGAAAATGATGCATGGTGACAAATGACAGCTTAGACCAATGTCATTTGTGTTGTACCTCTGCTTCTTTGCCACTTCACTTTTCTTGTGCATATGTTTATGGTTATTTGGAATGAACCATAGAAAATAGAGATTTTACCAAATTGTTACTAATTTTTGTAATTTTGACCACACTTCAGTCTTTGCTGAATGATACAGAACTTAATTTTGGTGGGTTTTTTGGCCTTGACTGGTTAGGCTCCCTAAGTGAGGTTACAGTCTGCTGATTATGAGTGCATGTAATCTCAGATTTATATCAGGCTGCCCTTTCAAAGAAGTAGTGCTACATACACCAAGACGTGAGGTTCTGACAGTTCTTGCTCTTCCTCAGCTCAATCAATACAGAACTGCTGGTGAAGAAATAAGGTAGATCCATGTTTTTAGGAAGGAGGGCAGTGAAGTTGAACTCTCTGACTTTGGTCACTGCTAATTATGTGCCCTGCCCTAAAGGTAAAACTATAGGAACCCCCCAAATACTGTTAGGGAATCAAGGATCAGTCTATAGAAACCTACATAGTCCTGTTGTGTATGTTAGTGTGCTACTCTGTGTATGAGGAATCAAGCACTTAGAAGTTACTGGCCTACTAGTAAAATAATATGGGTGTTCAGTGGGTTGTATTGCTTTTGTCATCAACAGATTTTGAGGCTTAACTGAAGAAGGAACACAAATTGATATTGGATTTAGAAAGAAGGAACTGTTCTGTATTACAGGACTCAAGCAGAGACCACCCAAATGCCTTCAGCTGGTTTTTATTATTTTCACAAATAGTTTGTTCTTTTAGCAGAGTGTTTAAGAACACAGAGTTGGGTCAATCACTCTATTATGTTCTTCCCTAAATGGCAGTATTAAGCAAACTTTACAATACTGTTCATCATTGAGAAAGAGAAAGTCTTAGACTTTAGATTCTCTCGCTTTTTAGCTTCCAGGGAAAAGTAGCAATAGGCTGTTGTGATTTCAGATCTTCAAATGCACTGTGTTCTTGGAAGGTTTTTTCGTGTTTTGCCTGGATATGTACCTCTTAAGGGCCAATATAGTATCTGTTATATTTTATGGTATTTAGTAAGTTAATTCAGAGATGTTATATGTGTTCCATAGTTCTGGTAGAATAAGTAGGATGCGGAATGTTCTTGTCCTCCATATGAGTTATAAGTATATGAGTGATCTTTTTTATTACAATCTTAATTTTTCAAAGGGCAGGTCTGCTGTATTACTTTACAGACTGGCTCTTGTGCTGAAGCATACTTGGTGCCTCATTAAAGTCCTAAAGGGAGAAAGTCCTGGGCAGTTACCTTTGCTCAGTGTGTGTTTATGTTCTCCTGTAAACTAGTGAGTTTCCTTCTAGGAAGATATCTGGCACATGAAAAAGATTTGCAGACTGTAATGGGTGAAATGCAAGGAAGAAATTATGCTGGAGGACAAAAAAATGCAAACACAATCTGGCCCCAAATGATGTCTTGACATGTTAGTAATGCCACATATTAAAAGTAGGGGACTGTGTGTTAAGAATCTTGTTTCTGAGATCTCTGTTAACTTCTGATGCCTGTGTTTGTGCTTGTAGACAAAGTGTGATGGAGAATAAAATGCTATGGTAAAAATAAGTATCTTACTGTCATATAGCGTGCCATCACAGTGGATGTGGTGCTGAATGCCTCTAAAGAGGATGTAGAGAAGAAGGGGATCAGAGAAAAGTCTAAAAGAGGAATCTGTGGGAATGGAAATTTGCTTTTATAAAGAAAAAAAAGAGTTTGTTTAGCCTTTGAAGGGCAGTGAATATGGAGAAGTATAACACAAGTACACAGAATGATGAATGGTTTAAGAAAACTAACTGAAAAGCTTTTGTTTTTTTGGTTCTTGCTAGAAGGGTGAGGGGACATTCTGTGAAATTAGGGTGGCATGGTGAGAAAGGAAACTTGAGAAAGGATATATTTCTTAATAAACTGATAAGACAGTGAACTCTGCAGTCTAGTAATAATTCTAATTTAGAAAAATTCTAATAGAAGCTGGATAAGTTAGTGTGCAAGAGTATTTACACAGGCTCAGGTTACCTTTTCTTCTGAAAGAATATAATCCCTCAGCTTTTTGTCACTTCCAAGATTACTTTTTCCATTATGCTTTTTGATAAAGCTCATCTAAAAACTCTCCATTGATGGTGTGAGTAAAGGAATTCAGTCTATCCCTAGCTTATTTATGGGAGAAATGGTTGTAGCATCTCAGTGATTGGTTTGCTCTCTTTCCCAGTGTTAGGTTATATCTAGGTGAGACACCCACTAGGTACTTTGTCTAGTTTGCTTGGTACTATCCACTGATTTACTTTGTTTTTCTTGTGGATGGGGACATTGAAGAAGAGGGTTTGGGGATTAACATCAGGGTCCTCATCAAATTGGAAAGAATTTACATAGGCCAGTTGTTTTTGTGATTTGCCACTCGTGAGACACTGTTCTGTTTGGCTTTGATTTTTCTGTTGCCCGGGCTCATGCATTAAGTGGGTATTCCTGCAGTAATTTAATTCAAGTCAGTACACAAGTTAGTTCTGTACCTACAGTGATGGAATATTTTGGGAGGGTGAAATGAGCTAACGCTGGCCTTCTGTGTCACCCTGCCAACTCCCAGCAAGTGTGTAAAAAGTCATAAAAATAGCAGTGGGGGTATCTTAATTAAATGAGCATGCTTGTCGCTCTGCCAGTCTTTTCTCTTGGCATGGTTCAAGTCCTAGAAACTGTTTGCTTTCAGTCTCTATCAAACTCAAATATAAAACTCTGTGATAAAAGCATCAAAAGCAGTGTTCAGCAGGAAAAGACTACAGAATTGCCTTGTGCTCATTCCCACTGAAATGTCCTTTTCTCTCTGTTTAATGGAGGCTGCAGTTTTTACTTTTGGTGTATTTAGCAGCAGATTGAGTTAAATTTGTTGTATTTGGCTCTAGAGCAGCAAAGAGCAGATGTCAGGGAGGTGCCGTGACAGGAATAAAAAAATTCAGAAGGCTTGTGGGAATTTGGGGGTGAGAGTGAAGTCTTCCTATTTTTTCCATGCTAGAATCCATATTATAACATTTAGAGCTGGCATTCAGTTCAAAACTTGCCGTGCTGCAAGGGTTGATGCATTGACGCAGACATTCTTTCCCACAGCTCAAATTGTGGAAACAGAGTTTATTTATAAAATAAAATATGCCTGTGAAATTATAATTGATACCTTAATTATGGAGAACTTGCCTGAAAGATGGTAACTTAGCGATCCGTGGGACATTTTCCTGGCTTAGAATAGCCACAATTTATACTGAAACATTTTCTCTGTATGAATCCTAGAAATGGAATTCCCCTGTAAAGGCAGAAAAACTTCAGTAATTGAGAGGTACTCTGTCAGGGATGATAAGCCTAAAATAAGGGTAAACTTTTAAACGTTTTTTAGGGTTGGAACACCTGAAAAGTAAGCTTTGCTGTTTGGGATTGTCACTATTCAAAAAATATGCATTTAAAACCACCACTAAATGCTGCAAGTCTTTACATAATCGGGTGGATCCCAGATGTATGTGGGATCCTGGAGAAGTTTGTTGCTTTGGATTATTTCTTTTCACTTTTGTAAATGAGCAGAATGCTCCTAAAGTCAGTGGTGTTTTTTTTTTTTTAATTTTAAATCTTTGCTTTGATTAAAGGCCATTTCTGAGAACACCTGGTGTAGCTTGTTAGTTAGTACACTGATTACTTGTTTGTTTATCTTTCTTTTTCATATCTTTGTTTTTCATCGTCTACTTGTATTGCAAGAGTATATATTGCCACAGTATAGTTTATAGAAACATGAGTATGATGTAATTTACATCATATTTACATAACTTTGATTGCAGGTTGCTATATTTGAAAATTGTGCCAATTCTCTGCTGTCTTATGTGTAGAATGATGTACTTCATAATTTCTGGAGGAATTTCATTTTTCTGTGATGAAAAAGTTTTATTTCCACAGTAATATGGAGGGCAGGACAGCAACAAATCTGCTTTTCCTTGAGATGGTGCTCATTAATCTAGTATTAGTGTTTTAGTAAACCTTACTGACTCCTGCTTTGGTTCTTCTATTCTAGATGAAGCTAGACTCTTGTCTAGCTCCAGTAGTAGCTCTTATTTTTTGGGGAGAAGGGATTTAAAATAGAAGGAATGTATGTTATTGTGCATTTAGTAAGAATATAACGTGTGACTTTAAAAAAAACCCAATTAATATATAGTGGAGTGAGTTGAAAAAAGCATCATGTTGTAAGATGTGTAATGCATGTGCTCTGTTCTCCTCTTACAATGTCACGAGGGGAGTGTGCTCTTCAGATTTGAGAATCCTCTCAAATCATCTCTTGTGCTGATGAACAATGTCAATGCACTGCTGAAAGAAAACAGGACAAACTGACTTGCCTGTTGGCTGTAGCATGTTGAATTTCTTGGTTAGGCAGCTAATTTCAGTGGCTTGAAAGTGGCAAGCTTAGAAATAATTGTTGTCAGAGGTGGTCCAAGAGGACTGAGTGAAGCCTTTTTGATTTCCTAAGTGAAAAGAAAGCCAGGTTTGATCAACAGCTGCTAGGAGGGTTATTCAGACACTGAGTTAGTCCTTTCCAGTGTGGGATTTTTCACCTCTAACCAGTTTAGGGCATGTTCTGCTTAAGGTGAGATGCTGAAACTGTTAACAGTTCTTGTGTTTGATTAGCATCATTCATGTTTGTCCTGTACTTAATTTCTTACAGGTATTTTTCAGCTGGCTGTCAAACGCCTTTGTTGTGTCGGAAAGGCTTCATGACCACATAAAAAAATGTTAGGAAAATGGTTATACATTCTGTATAAAGACTCTGTTCTAGATCATTTAAGTAATTAAGTATTTGTAAGGTTTCTTTTACATGATAAGGTTTTGCTTCAAAAGAGCTATGACACTGTAGAGTCCGTTTAGGCTAGATCAAGGTCATACCTGTTTTACTTCCTTTTTTTGTGATTTCATGCAAGTGTCACACCTGCATTTATGTACTAGCATGCTTTGAAGATGGCTGTGAATTGCGAGGAGAGCTGGTTTAAGATGTTATTAGGGTATAATTGATCTAATTCACTGTAAAAGTTTTGAAATCTTTTTGAAGGCTTTTTTTGCATCTCAAAATCTTCAAATATTTGGTATATAATATTGATGTTCATTTGAAAGTAAAATTTCTTTTCAATTTTGAGACGAGAAAGCTTTGTTCATGTTCAAGATTAAAGTAGACCAAACTCTTACTTTTCTTTTTCAATTTAAAAATTAATCTGCACTTACAGAAATGCAGATACCATTGAAAGATGTAGCTGATCAGCTTTTGAGAAGCAGAAAAATTCCTTAGATTAAGAACGGTACTAACAAAATTGATGAAAACTCCTGACTGTAGAACTGGTTTGTTCTGCATAAGTCTCTTCCTGTTCCAGGAAGCTGTTCATTTTGGACAAAAGCACAAAAAATCAAGAACTATAAAATGTTGTTTATAGAAGTTGTGGAATAATGGGCTTTAATTTGACCATCAAAAATGCAAGTCAAGGAAAAAGAATAATGTATTGATGGTAATAGCTAATAATTTGCAAGGCATCTTCCCCCTAGAGAACAAAAAGTAGAAAAAAGAAGCATCAATTGTATATTGGACTGTACCTATATTGCAACTGTCGTGTCTTATCAGGGAAGTAGGACAGGCTGAGCGTCCTGGGTCTTATTTAACCCTGAGGGATTTCAGTCATGAGAGACGTAATAAACTTGGGCAGTGTAAGCCTTTTTTGTTTGAGTGGAATTATATTTTAAAGTGTGTGCTGTTCAATAATGGAAACAGTTTACTTGAATTGTCTCTTTATAACACTTAATAGGTGAAACACTAGAAAGACTATTTCCAAAATGCTTAGTAATAATTATAAATTAATAGATAAACTTAAATACTTTGTATGGGTTAGTACTGGTTGACAGAGAATAACCATACTTGCTTTTTTGCAGGATATTTACAAATAAAAGTTTCAGGTTTTCTTTAGTGGCCTCTCTCTGCAACACTTGTCTGTGAACGGTGTAGTTACCTGATAATTCAGTCTTTGGCAATTATCCTATGAAAGCTGCTCTGTATTGGAAAGGAGAAAATGTTTAGTGTATATATTGTAGTGAGGAAGACACTGGGTGGGAATATTAATGTGTGAAGTTGACTCACTGTAGCTGTCTCCAAAAGAGGAAGTTTTAAATTTCTGTTGAAATCTAGTCATATTACAAATAACTGTATTTAGAAGCATAATAATTTTCAAAACTAGTATCTTTGGTATTCGCTTTTTCATTATAAAGTGGTTTCACAGGCCCAGAATATGCCATTTTTTGCCTTTGGGTTTTTAAAGTTAGTTATGTTTCTTTCTGGAAATAAGATGAATGCTAGTAAACTGTCAGTTAAAAAACATTACTTGTTCTGGTATGCTAGAGTCACGGAATATCCTGAGTTGAAAGGAACCCCCAAGGATCACTGAGTTCAACTCCTGCTAGTTTTCAGATATAAATTTTAAAGAGGTTTCTCAAGGAGCAGATGTGGTCAGGTGGAAAATACTGATTTGCAAAGCAATCCTACGCAGTGCCCACTGTTGTGAGCCACAGTGCTGCTTCAGGGTCCAGCAGATGAATCAGTTACAAATTCATGGATTGGAAGGACTGCTCAGTTTTTCATGTGTTGCCTGTGCTTGGGAGATACAGGGAACACTTCCCAGTGCTGTTCCCACCAATTCATTTGCTTGGTAATAGTCCTTGTAGTTAGCTCTGGGTTTCTAACAGACTTCAGTCAGTTCACCTGGCTGAAAAAAGGCTGTGGTTTTAAGCACATTGAACTGAAAATGCCATAGCAGTATCACTGGCAGTACTTTTGCTTTACATGTACAAGTCCCATGGAGACAGAATATTTTGCAACAGTATTGAAATATTTTTTCTGTCCGATCAACAAACACTGTTATATGCTGTGGATACATTTGTCACGTTTATAGCTGTTGAAAATCTTGTGGCTCATCCACTATTGTAGTTTTTTTGGTTAACATCTTGTATGAATATTGCAGTGCTGAATCTTTAATCTGCTGTGGAGACAGATAAATTTATGAGAAGTGACTTTAATCTTTGAAGAACGTGTATTGACTGGGGAAGTTAGTTCAGTTTATTTTTGCAAATCACCAACCCTTAGAAGTGAGATTAAGTTTAGTGCAGGAGAAAATGGAACTTCCCCTTTGTCTCCAGAATGAGGTCACGGTGCTTGTCTCTTTTCAGCCTCCATTGCAGTAAAATAATAGAAAATATAATTGTTTCATGTTTCAGTTTTATCTCCTGAAGAATGGGAGTTAGAGTTACTTGTGTTGGCCATAATGTCAGCAATTACTTTTTGCCCTTGATTGTTTCTTCTTTACTGCAATGTATCTGCCCTGTTTACATGCCCTGTTTGAAATTCTCATGTGCTGCTTTTGTATTTTCTTTTTTCCCCCCCTTGATTTTATTTATTTAGAGATTCCACTGTGCAGGTAGCTGATAAGACTTCAGCCATGCAGGAATTGGTTGTGCATGTGGCTTTAGTGATGGCAAAAGCCCACCCAGCTTAGATGTGAAGGCGAGGAAAAGGAAGCAAGCAGAATGCAACAGAAGAGATGAAAAAAGAAAGACTTTGGTAGTAAAGGAAGGTTGGTAGAGGGGAACACCTGAGTGACAAGGTTGGAAGAAAAGAAGCTAAATTGATATTGTGGTATGATGGTTTTGGCAATTCAATTTATGATAATGATTTGTAATTTTAAGAACAACTAAAGAGGCGTGTTGCTTAAATAAGATAATTCACTGATTTTTTTTTTTTTTTTTAGTTGTAAAAGTATTTTTCTATCTCATTTTTCAGTAGACCAGATATACACTAGAACTCATTTTATGGGAGCTTATTTTTGTTTAGTGAGAGTATATCCGTAGTAATTTTAATCAATGAATTAATAAAAACACTAGTGCTTGGTTGCTTTATTGCTCATCTCTTGTCAGATTGGAGTTATGTGCAGCATTCTATCTTGGTAGATTTAAAGGAATGCAATTTTCCTTGTTGAGGAGCTTAAAGAAAGTCTCTTGTGTCACTACAAGGGTTCCCAGTTTTATGTGAAGAGCATGTGTGTGATCACTGTTCACCTTCCAAAATGGCACTTGAAGGCTTTGTAACTAGACTGAACTACAGTCAGATTACTCAAATTCCCCCATGTCCCTAGAGAATAGAAATTGTTTTACCAGCAAATACATAGAGTGCTTTGATCCCATTCTGCTGAGTTACGGGTTTTTTTCAGAATTTGGGAGATTCATTTTTAAGGAATAGGTTATTCAGAGAGTTAGCATTCTTACTTGAATAATGCACTATATATTTAGGAAGGAAGTTTCCCGTGACTAAATAAGAACAAGATGTTTGACCATCTTCTAGAGAGGAGGGTGTTTGGTCAGCATAAATTTAAAAGAAAAGGTCCAGAAGAGGCGACTGACCATTCTTGTGTGGTGTTTGCAACTTTTTCATGTTTCTTCTGGGCTTTAATTATACTGCATATACATGGCAAGAAGAAAGACCAGAGGTTCTGTTATTTTCATGAAGGTGTAGCTTTATCACATCGTTGGGAATTTATAGCCTAGTAATATATAGTGTTTTTTCCATTCCTGCATTTTGCAGTTGGTTTGTACAGCCTTATAGTTGGCAGCTGAGAGCTCACTTTTTCATGATTTTTTTTTTTTGGCATGAAAGGGTTACTGTTCACATTTCCTGTGTAATTCCTTCTGATCTTGCTGGGCTGTAATTACTTTCTTGATGTTAAACATTCCCAGGCTCCTATAACCTTCTAGCCTGCTTGCACTGGCCAAGTGTGTCCCAGGTGATCATGTGGGCGAACCTCCTGTTTTTAAGGATAAAAATCTCTCCTTCCTGTGTAAGATAGGCTACATATTCATTCCTTTGCTGTGCAATCCCAGGAGAAATCTTTTAAAAAATAATAATGAGGTAGCACATCACTTTTTTAGAGTCAGGTTTAGCAGCCAAAATACATGACAAATCAAGTGTGTGGGTTTGGAATATTCTGAATCTTGGTTGAATGTCTGTGAATTCACATTAAAGATTATTTTTTCTTAATACATTTGGAAAATAGGTTATCATATAAAAAGACCGATTTTGACTGTAGCTTCTTACTTTTGACCATATAATTGGCAAATCTTTTTAAGCTTGTTTGAACGTTGAACTACTTAGTTGTGCCTTCAGGAATCTTTTTTCTTTTGAATTCTTTGCAGTAGCTGCATATGTAATAAAAAACAGGTTCTAAAAAACATGTAATAAGACAGGTTCTTAANGCTGCATACGTAATAAAAAAAAAGAAAAAAAGACAGGTTCTTACTCAATTCTGTCTTCCTACATAGTTCAATTATCCTGTATTTCTTCCGATTTTCAGTTTTGGTATATAAACAGTAAACCCAAGATATTATTTTATTTTAAAGTAGAAGTTACTATATACTACTGACAAATGTTGACGTCAGAGGTGTGGGAACTGAAGTGTTCTGTTCGGCAAAGGCACCAAAAGGTTCTCTGTGCCACAACTCAGCTGCTCTTCAGCTTTAATGTGGAGGAGACACCTGTAAGAATGTGAGTGAAGTTTGTTTTCCATGACCTTTATGCCATTATCTCACAGTGCCAAGAAAGATGAAAGGTTGTGATGGCAGGGGTTTTTTAGGGTGTGAGTAGTTGTAATGTGCTGATACACTGACGTTGGTGGCTGTTGGTTTTTTGGTTTTTTTCGTTACTGGCAATGTCAGAGAGAGTAGTTGGAGGTTCTGTGCACTACTGGTGCAAGAAGAAGCCCAAATTTTGATACTTCAGTTAAGAACAATCTCATTATCTTGTGATCATGTTATAGATAACTTTTTTGTCATAATCCTGGTCTTATTGACTTGTGCATTTAATTGGCTGCTTTATGAAATTCTCAGGCTGCAAGTATTTCTACTTTGTTTAGCTGTATTATTGTACTTGCAATGCAGATACTCAGAAGTCTTCCCAGTAACTCACTGACTGAAGTCTTGTGAATGTGCAACTGTGAGCTCAATGGGATTTTATGATTATACGTGGAAGAAAACTGTTTGCAGGTAATAAATTGCAGCAGTTTGAGCTCTTCTCTTAGTTTAATTCTGATGCCTGTGCTTTACTCTATAAATAGAAGTTAAAGCAGTTGGTGTGTGTGTTGTTGACTGTGCTGCTGTGCCTGTGAATGTTAGGAAGAATATATTTTAATGAAAATGTCTTTAATCTTTTCAGGAAGTCTTCTTGAATTTGATGGCTTAGTATAATTGGAATGCAGTCAGTATGCTGCCCAGTTCTTAATTGCGTACTCCATCATGTAACCAGGAACATGGCTGTCAGATACATCTATTTTTGTTGTTGAATCCAGATGTTCTTATGGGGTATTACTCAACACAGAGAAGTCCAGTCCTGGCATAAAGTATTTATACAGTAGTCATGAAAAAAAGCATGAAGCACTAAGCAGTTCTAACTGGACAGATAACTGCTTATAATTTCAAATTAGAAAGTTCCCTTGTCATTTTATTGTGGCCTGCACGTCATCTCTAGATACATGAGATTTTGTAGGAATCTTCATATGAAGAGGATTTACCTGAGAACATTCACTTGAGTATGTGTTAAACATGTTGCAAGCATGGTGTTTCCTGTGCAGCAGGGTAGTGCTTTGGTTAAAGCTTTTTTTACCAAAAGAGCTTACTTTTGACTTTGTTGTGAAAACACTGATGAATTTAGAGTTACTTGAGAAGAAAACTGTTGAAGCCTGATTTCCATCTAATAGGATGTATAGTTCATCTTGGCATTCTCTTTACCTGTTTAATTTTGCTTCTGCTCAAATGAAGACGGAAGAATTACATGTTGTATTGTAATTAAAGGTAACCTGGTTTGAATTTACTTTGTGAAATGTTAGAATGTAACCGGTGAGACTCTCCATTATGAATTTCACCTTTGTGGTGGAAAGTACCCTGAGTGGTAATGAATTTTCTTCTATGAAAAATCTGTGGTTTCAGAATCTATGCAAATTAGCTCTTGCTTTTTGTATAGAAGTCATGTTACAGGATGTAAGCTGGTTCTGCTGATGCTCTGTATGTGTGTGTGTGTGTGTGTTGATCTGTTAGTGATTTAACCTAAAATTCCTTTGCACATAGATGTCTGTAATGTACTAGAGGTGAGGTGATGCATGTAGCAGGGATGAATCGGCCCTAACCTTAAGTGTATTTAGTGCAGAGAAAGAAGCTGTTTGGTTTTAACAAGCTGCTCTAGAAATAAGGAGTGACTGGAATTAGGTGAACTCTTAAGCTTTCAGACAATGTAGTTGACTGTATTTTTATGTTCAGAGTTGTACAAGTTCTCTCTTAGGGAAGACATGTAAATTACTGTTGTGACAAAATGCATAAATATGTCTAAGATTTGATAGTAATTAATTCATTTTACTTTTCTAAGGAAAGATTAAGTGCCTCAGTTTGAAACTGGCTATGAAAAGTAACGTAAACAAATTTAACACACATCCGGTGTAATAGCACATTTCGCAGAACTGAAGGCACTGTTTTTAAACGCAGTGGTTTCTCACTTTCAGTGTTCACAAGCTGTTTAGTCAGAGAGAGCCTCTTGACTAGATTTTTAAGGGCAGTTTTTATCTTCTTGGTTTTCTTGACTTGGGCTATATATAATAGAGTCTTAGGTACTGCTAAAATGATGATGAATTATGTTGTTTACCAGTGGTGCACCTGTATAATGATAGAATCATAGAATCATAGAGTATCCTGAGTTGGAAGGGACCCACAAGGATTGTAAGAAGTCCAGCTCCAGAACCTTCGCAATACGGCCCCACGAGTCACACCCTGTGCCTGAGAGCATTGTCCAGACACTTCTTGAGCTCTGTCAATCTTGGTGCTGTGACCACTTCTCTGGGGAGACCGTTTAACTGCTCAGCTACTGCCTGGGTGAAAAATCTTTTCCTACTATCCAACCTAAACCTCCCCTGACACAACTTCAAGCCATTCCCTTGTGTCCTGTCACTGGTCACCAGAGAGAAGAGATCAGTGTCTTCCTCTCATGGGGAAGCTGTTGACTGCAATGAGATCTCCCCTCAGTTTGCTCTTCTCAAGGCTGAACAGACCAAGTGACCTCAGCCTCTCCTCATACAGCTTCCCCTCAAGGCCCCCAATCATCTTTGGGGCTCTCCTTTATATGCTTTCTAACAGCTTTATCTTTCTTACATTGTGGTACCCAAAACTACACACAATATTCAAGGAGAGATTGCTCCAGTGAGAGCAGAGCGGGACAATCCCCTCCCTTGCCCGACTGGTGATGCTGTGCCTGATGCACCCCAGGGAGGCCCTGCAGAGAGACCTCGACAAATTAGAGGATTGGGCAGTCACCAACCACGTGAAATTCAACAAGGGAAAGTGCCAGATTCTGCACCTGGGATGGGGGAACCCTGGATGTACCCACAGACTGGGGAATGAGATGCTGCAAAGCAGCACCATGGAAAGGGACCTGGAACAGGCTCCCCAGGGCAGTGGTCACAGCACCAAGCCTGACAGAGTTCAGGAAACATTTGGACAATGCTCTCAGGCTCAAGGTGTGACTCTCAGGGATGGTCCTGTGCAAGGTCAGGAGTTGGACTCGATGATTGTGGTGGGTCCCTTCCAGTTCAGCATCGTCTATGATTCTATATTTTTAAGGCTTTTTAATTTTATGGTTTTA
Source organism: Atrichornis clamosus (assembly GCA_013400975.1). NCBI lineage: Eukaryota > Metazoa > Chordata > Aves > Passeriformes > Menuridae > Atrichornis > Atrichornis clamosus. The sequence continues at coordinate 227,537 of WBMZ01009063.1, read as the reverse complement.
GAGGAACAGTCATGAAATCAGAGAATGTTACAAGGTATTTAACAATTTGAAAGATCTTAGGCAACAGAATACACTGTATCCTTATTATACATGTGTTTCTCCTGTATGGGAAGAGTTCTATTCTTGTCATCTGGTCTGATGCTCAAAGCAGTTCTCTGTTTTCTATGCAATCTGCTAAATGTATGTATATTTTCTAAATTTTTTACTAATTACTTGCTTCTTTTAAAAATCCTATCCAAAACTTTGCATCTGAGAAACTTAAACCCAATTCTTCCATCTGTATAGAATGAGTTTGGCTTCCAGTCTGTGAATTTTCATGACCTTGAAGTACCATAGGTGCTACAGCTATTGCAGTGAACAGTTTTGAAAATACTTGCAAATTATATATGTATATGGGCAGAAATATTGAAAAAATTATTTACCTATCTATCTTTGACGATAACTGTCATCAATGGAAATACTTATTTTTTTAGATTAATCAAAGGACTGCAGGTTTGCAAGGAGCTCTTGGTCATCGCAATTTCATGTTTCATTTTTAAGGTTAATTTAGTTCTAACTTGTAGCATGATCATTGACATTTACATGGTATGGGTCACGATGCCTGATGCAGCAAGTGAATTCACACAGATCAGAAATAGCTTAGAAGAAAAGTGCAAAATGTCTTTGGCAGTTACCGCCATTATTTTTTCTCTCCCCTCCTCCCTTCCAGCACTCTAAAAGAAGTAGTTGAGCTGAATGAATGAATGTCTGATACAGAAGATGATGCAGATTCTTGGCATGCACCCAGTGCACATCTCAAAACTACAAGGTTTACAACACATATCTTATGTTGTTTCACTATTAGTGAAAGGTGAATGCCTTTACAGAGAGGAAGTGAATGTGGTAGAAATAATATGCAGGGTTTTCTGCTTTGCTGCAAAGGAAGCGTTGATTTTTATTTTTACAGACATATGTTTGGTAATGTCCTTTCCATTCTAAAACTCTTATCTGAATCTCACAGGGTCTCGTGTTCTTTGTCCAGGCCTGTATATTTTGCTATTTGGTGCAAGTTTTGAGATAAAACAAAATGATAAATTAAAAAACCCAATCACTGCCATGTAAAGAAAATGATGGCAGACCCAAATAACCTGTATGTTAAAACACATTTAATGAGTGTTTACTAGAGAACCTCTGAAATTCCACAGCAAAACCTTACAGACTTTCTGTGGTCTTGTATATTAAATGTTCTGTTGCCTACTTGAACAGTTCTCATCATCCAGAAGACAAGTCCAGTAGTACTGTGCCAGTGTTTTTTATCTGAAAAAAATATATTGGAGAATTTTTGTCAATGTAATTCAGATCCTGGAAGCATGAATAGTTTCTTAAAACTCATTCTGTATTCAGTGAAGGAAAGTTACGAGAATTCAGCCTGTTGCAGGTTTTGGGAGCTAGTGCTGATAAATCAGTTGGCCACTAATCAATTTCTGAAGCTTCTAAAATACTTCTTCATATCTATCTGTCTATCTCTCTGATAGTTTTCAAACAAATAAAAGCCACTCTGCTGATTTCTGTACAAGTTTTTCTTTCGATGCGTGTAGAACAAATAGTGCAGGTGTGTAAGGAACTGTGATCTAATTTTGCAGGTTGGGAGCCAAGAACTAGTTCTGCATGCACATATCTCCTACTTCAATCCGTAAAAGAAGAGCAGACTTAAAAAGCAAGGAGTACTTGAGCATAAAAATGTGACTTACTTGACAACTACTTGCTCATTTAGTTACTCCCAGAACAATTCTTCTCTTTGGAAACATGATTTGTTTGGTTGAAACAAGGTAAGAAGGAGAGTGAAACAATACAGTTTTAAGGAATGGGGAGCTGATAATGGCAAGCTCTATATGGCTTGAAGACAGGAGATTAAGGAGGTAAAGTTATTAATAAAAATCTGTGGGCAGTAGAGTACAATGGAATTCTTTAAATACAGAGGATGTTCTTGAAGGGTACAAAAGCTTAGTAATGATAGAAGTCCAATAACATGCAAGGATGATAAATTTCTGCTGTGCAGAAAAAAGCATAAATATTAAATAAATATTTTGTTCTGTATTCAGAAAGAGGCTGGATGATGCTTTTACATCTTAACACCTCCATCATTAGTGATGGGAAGAGTGAATTATCACTGTACCAGCAACTATTAATGTTAAATGTTTTTAAAACTGCTGCACTGACACCTACAGATACTAAAAAAGAAAAAAGCTTAGAAGCTGTATGAATTATTCATTTTGAGTTTTAACAAATCATAGAACAGTGGAGAAATTCTAGAAGGCTGGAGGTGAAGGGGAACTAATGTGCCCAAATTTAGAAAGTATAATATGTGCACCTTGAAAAGGCCGGTAGTAGTCTGCTGTCAGTGAAGATTTAAAAGAGAATTGCATAATTAATACTGATGAGAATGGGCAAGCTAGACCTTTTCTTGTACTGCTGCATGGTGTTACTCCTTTCTGTGAACTGAGATTAGGCTGAGTGGCCTGCAGTTCCCCAGATCCTCTCTCTTGCCTTTCTTCAGGATGACTATGTGCCATTTTCCAGTCTTTGGGAACCTTGCTTGATGCCATGACTTTTAAAAGATGATAGAATGATCCGATCTCTCAGCACTCCTGAATGCATCTTTCTGATCCTATGGATTTGTACAACTGCATCTTCATCTGCTGTTGGTAACGTTACATTAGTGCCTCAGCCTTTTCCATGGCTTCTTTCCTCTCCTCTGCTAAGCATTAGGCCCAATTTTTTCCTTAGCTTTTCTTTTGTTGTCAGTGTACTTGCAGAAGTCTTGTCACCTTTCCCATCTCTTGCTGTTTACAACTCCGGGTGACTTTTGCCTTTCTTAACTCTCTCTGTGCATGCTTGACCAGTGTCTTAAATAATTAAAAATTAAAAATAATTGAAATCTAGAGACACTGAACATAACTAGCAAAGTTTTGATTTGGACATAATGTAGGAATTAGTGCTGCTATTAAAAAACGTAGATGTTTGGTTATTTAATTACCCTAAGTGAGCAGAACTTCAGTGTTTAGAATTTGAAGTCTTGACAGGACTCAAGCAGTGTAGGTGTCCCACAGCATGGTTTTTATGGGAAATTAATGAAAAGGTACTGTGTGTCAAACCAAAAAAACCTAGTTGTTTTAAAAGCTTGGTCATGCTTAATTGTTTTCCTCTTGAAGTACTAATTCAGTTTGGTCTTGCTTAGTTTGAGATTTAACTGAATGCATTAGGAATACAAATATCCGTAGGAACAGAAGACAAAACTGGAGGCCCATAGAGAAAGAAGAATGTTCCCAGGGTTAGCATAGACTGCACACCACAGCTGGTTGCTGGACAGCATCCAGGAATAATTTTGACATGTTTATTTCACATTTTTTCTCCATGAACATGTTTTAAGGACACTTCATTAAATATGTCCGATAGTCTTTGAAGCTCTGTGCCTTTAACATTTTTCAGACAACAAACAGGGTGGTGGATACAAAAATGAAAATTATTTTGGCAGGGGCTATTTGCACAATGAGAACAACACAAGCTAAGTGAGTGAAGGCAGTGAACTAGGACAGGTTAGATTTTGATTTATTCTTTTTTGTATTTTTAACTGTGTGAAGGTTTTTGTATTAAGTATGTTTCATAGTAATAAATCCTGCAAAAAAAGGAATAATTTAAATAAATGATAGAATATGGGTTATGCACTTTGTCTTGTAAATACTGTCCTGTATATTGTATAGTGAATGGTGTATCAGTTTGAACAACAGCTGATATTTTTGTGCTTCCTGATGCTAACCAATAAAGCAGTGTCACCAAAACTAGATAAGCCTTTGTAATAATTTTGTCTATTTAAATTTTACTATTGATATTAAAAAACATATTTATACCAGATTGACTAGAACATATACTCTGTTATATTCTGATTGTCCTTAAAATAAATGATACATTAGTCACTTTGGCCCAGCAGTTACTTTTTCAGTTGGGTCAGATCTCTGGGAGCTCCCAGCTAGGGAACTGGGGCATTCCATGCAGGAGAATCCATCAAAGCGGTGACAGTCCTTTTCCAAAAAATGAGAGGGATGGGACTGAGCAAAGAATGGGCGAGCAGCTGAACTTCTCTGCTGGGGTCTGTGTGAATCAGTGTGGGCAGAGCAGCAGCAGGGCGGGCAGATGCTGCCTCTGCTGCCTGTGCTCCCCGCTCAGCTGGGCCGTCACGGCTCTGGCTGCAGCGCTCACGAGGGTTCCAGAGCTGTAGGTCACATCGTCAGCTGTGGATCTTGAACTGCCCTTAATTATGCAAGATAATTTTGAGCGCGTAGGTTGTGTGTTGGGAATTCTTTTTATTTACAAACATAAAATGTATGCAATATTCTTTAACAAGATACCTGCTATGACGGAATTTATATAAAATGTGACCTTTTAATTTTTGCACTAAATTTGGAACTCTGGGCTTTGCGAGGGTGCTTTAGTGAGGTTATGTTCTAATTTCTAAACTTACTGTTTGGTGATTCTTCCTGTATAGAACAGTTTATTATATGCTTGAGAGGCAGTAAAGGTGGAAGTCAGTTAAGGCTGAAGTTGTTTATGCCAGCCATTAGATTTTTACAGGTTTTCTAGGTGTGACCTGTTAAGTACATATTCCTTGCTGGTGAGTAGGATCATGTTTGGGAAATATAAGATGTAATTCATAGTTGGGCAATGGTTTTAATATTCAGTGTTTTTGAAAAACAAATTCAACTATTGTATTTACATCTCTGCTTTTAAAAGTGGTTGTGTTCTTGAAGTGTACTGAACACTCAACTATCTAAAAAAAAAACATCCTTAGCCCTGAAACAGTCTGGTCTAACAGTGTTAGAGGCAGAGTTTGGGGGCAGAATCAGTGTAGCACCAAAAGAGTTGAAGCAGTTCTTAGTACAACATCTGATTAGTTAGCTGGTATATTTTTTACCACAGGGCTATATGCAAGGACCAGCTGTGCCTCACCACAGTTATACAGAATTTAGAGGTTATTTTTGAGTTCAGCTGAAGATAATGGGCTTTTTTCTTCAACATAAGTAACTAAATATTTCAGTGTCTAATTCAAATTAAGAGCTTTTTTTGGTTGAGAGAAATTAGGCCTTAGAATTTAGTATGCTTTGAGTGGTCTTAGGCATGCAGCAGTTAGTCTTTTTGGCGCTAATACAGTTTTTCTGTTCTTTGTTTCTTTAACTTCTGTCTTAGATGTTTGTGTATCTTACAGGTGAGCCCTTTTGAGGGAACCTTTTAACAGAAAGTCATTAATTGGTAGGCAATTTGAATTTTAACATCTTGGAAATACATGCCATCTTGGCTTAGCTCATTTAGTGCTTGATTGGGCACAGTCATAGTGATGATAACCTGCTTTTAAATAATTTTATATTATTTTTTAGTTCTTGAATGCTTGTTTTGCTTGGGTCTGTGAATAAGATACATTGAAGTTACAAAATACTGCATTTTATAAAGAATAGAGGATATTGCTGCACAAACTTTATAAATGTCACAATCCAGCTTTCTTCATGACCTTTTAAAAAACTTGTAATGGAAATTCTTGTAAAAGCAGTTGTAGATGTTGCTTACTTTACTTATTTGGTAGCATGGCAAAATTGAGTACTATGTTCAAGTTTGCAGCTGTAAAGTCAGAAATAGTTCCATGATTTTAGTCAGAATTGCAAAAGCAATTCACCTTGCAAAGTTTGAAGTGTTTTTTTTTTTTTTGTCAGCTGTTTGTTACCTTTCTTCTAACCAGAACATTAAGAACATACCCAGGCTATATGAAAATAATGAACCCTGTACAAAATCCTTCCTGAATGATACAGGAAGTTTTGTCAGAGGGTTTCAGATTAGTGTTGAAATAACCCCAAATTCTTCAGTCAAAATAGGAGAAATGATTGATTATTTCTTGTTTAGTCTTTACAATATTTAAAGGCCAGCTGTGATTCTGCAAAGAATTCAGTGTCATATTTCAAACTTAAGTTAGTCAAATTGTGCAGGTGAATGTAACTCAATCCTTAAATTATTAATGAAATTTTTAGGGCTCTGCTATCTGACACATTCAAATAAATTTTTACTGTGTGTGATTATGTTCTGAGGTATCAAGTACCTCCAAAATATGTTAGGACCACCAAATTAAACAGCACTTGCTCTCCTTTCAGCATTGCAGACCTGGCTGGTTCTGTCTGTAGTCTGAACTGATAATTAACAGAATCCTAAAACTTTCACTGGAAGCTATTACACTACTAGTAATAGCTTATTCTTCAAATGCTAAAGTTGAGGAAGATTAAAAAACCCCAGGTAAAATACAACTAATAGGGTTTTTTGGTCTTTCTTTTAGTCCTCTTTAATTATTTTGCTTGATACCTTTGTATGTTTACCTTATTCTCCTCTTCCAAAGAACTTGGTTTTCTGTAATGTAAGAACAGGTAAATAAAGAGCATATATAGCAACTTATTACAAAATAGCTTTATTCTCTGCCAATCGCTGAAGTTCTCTTTAACCCATCAACATAACATGAAATATGGGAGGTTTAGCTAATTCTGAAATGTGGTAAGAGCATTGCAACAGGAATTGCTGGAACAATCTGTCCTGTGTACGGAGACCCAATTTTTTGTCATTTTCACACTACCTTTTGCTATCAGTAATAAATATAATTTGATTTCTGAAAGGCAGTTGTTGAGGTTTTTAAGATCCATCTGGATAAAGCTGTAAAGTGTTGACCCTCTTTTAAGCAAGGAAGTTGGATGGGATGACCTTGTGCAGTCGCTGCCAACCGGAATGATTTTGTGAGTAGCTGTGTACACAATCATAGATGTTTGTCTAGTTCTATGAAGTTTTATTGTAACTGCACTGAAATTGCTGTTTAGTGTTTACCTGAAAAAGCTCATGTACTGCAGCAGAAACATAGTGAAAGATAAAATATGTAGTCTGTTCTTCTTAGACCAAAAGAGTAATTAGTTATGAACAAAAGTCAGAAAGTCTCACAATTTAATAAGGCATTGCAAATGAAAACCATAATGGTGTACTGCAATTCCTCCATGAATGACATAGCATAATGCTAACAGAAGTGTAAGATACATAGCTTGTGTCTTAATGAAACTGCATTGTTTAGAATCCCAGCAAAGTTTCTAAGCAGTTTGGACTCAAGCAATAAATTAATGCTTAATTAAGAACCAGGATAACATGGTCGCAGGGAGGAACGCTAGTAGAAGGAATTGCACTGTTTGAGTTTTAAAGTAAATTCTAGATTAGTTATTACCAACTAAGAATGTTAGATGTTTCTGTTTCTTGGTTGGTTTGGTTTTTTTTTAATACTAAGTTAATTTCGATTTTGATTGTAAGAACTATGGACAGCATAGATTTCATGTATATTGTAAAAATTAAATTTGTATTCTCCACTATTGTTTCTAGCTGCCCTCAGAATCAAGAACAAAATGTAGCAATTTGTATTGATTCATCATGTCACAGTTACTTTCACAACAGTAATATCCAAGACTGTGTTTTAAATCAGAAGCTTTGACTTTTTAATACAGCATTGTGACAAAGATGTCTAACACAGATGTGGAACTTACACAGGTCTGCAGTTTGTGGCTACTGAGAATATATTTACTAAGGAAAACAAAATGACAGTATGTCTTTTAAAATGAGAAATTTGGAAAAAAAAAGTTATTTTTTGAAAATCAATGAATTGTCTAATATTAGGCATAATAGTGACCATGCTGTTTCTTGCTCTTTTAAATTTTTTTTAAATGGAGTTGTTTTCTTAAATAGAAAGTATTTGGGGTCATTTATAGTCATAAAAACTGTTCAATTCCACTTTATTTAATACACACACATTTCATAGAATGCAGAATCAATATTGCACCTTCTTTAGCCTTCTGTCCCCCCAGCATCCTTTTGAGGAATTTCTCTTTAATGTGTTTTTTCTCAGGTCCTTGAATTTGCTCTCTTGGAGGTAGTTATAGTTGTAAAATAAGACTTAGTGAGACTGTGTGCAAGTTTGCCTACAACAGTAGAAAAAGTGTGGAACAGCCTCGTTTCTTGCAGTTGTACAAGCTAGTTTTTATTCATACAACTGAAAAACCTTCAAGCTAATTTCAAAAGACTTACCTCCTCAAGAAAAGCAATCACTTTTCATTTGCATGCTATTTTAAGCCAAACGTTGATGTTGCCCTATGTTGTATCATAAATAAGCTTTTATTCTCAGCAACATGTTACTGAAAGTAGCATAGAACCTGTCGTGCAGGCACAGTTCCACTCTGACAGATGGGCAGAGGGTAGGCATGCCAGCCAACCATTCCCCACATCACCCAACAGAGTATCAAGGGGAGCATTTTTGTCCAGGATTGCCACTGTGGCATTCAGTGCATGTAAGGCTTGAAGTTCAGGAAATGCGCTCGGACTGGTCCATCTCCCAGGATGACCAAAAGTTTAAAAATAGCCAGGGTTTTGGGTTCTGCTGGGTTTGTGCTGTTCTGTTTCTTTTTGTGGTTCTGCTGAAGTCATCTAATGGGCTCAGCCAAAAGAATTGTGCCATGGACACACATTTCTCCCTGATTAATTATCTAAGTATGGAAACATAAGCAGTGTGTAATTTCACACACTGTTGTTTGTGACTACATGCATATCTCTGGATATAGAATAGGAAGACAAGGATCTACTGATACAGGATGAAGCCCCAGTGTAAAAATATGGTGTAAAATAGAAAACCTTGAATAAATCCGACGTTTGAGAGTGAAGATGTGGATAGTGAAATGCAGAATATTTTTGCAGGTTTTCAGAAATGCAAATCAGCTATTGCTTGGTCACTGGGGTTTGGGATTTTTGAGTGGTTTTTATTTTTTAAACAAATTGGCTTAATGCCTTGTGCTTGATTTTATAAAGTAGCCAAGCACTGCAGGCTATTGGCAAATATACTTGCTTGAACAAATGCTTTTGTGTGTTGCACTAGTCAATCTTTGTGTCTGTCATTTTTATCTTCCTCAGTATTTTTGAACAGCTTCAGTGTTTTAATCTTTTATTTCAAGTCTAACTTGGCCTTTATATAACAATGGATTTTGCCAACTTTCCTGGAAATTATGCTGATTTGATACATTCACGCTTGTTGGGGAACTTGATTTCAGTTGAAAAGTTTCTAAGTAATGGGAAATAATGTTTGCATGGCACTCATTTACAAGATGGCACAGTATGTGAAAGAGCAGGTGTGAAAAATGAAGTGAATAAAATTGCTTTTGAAATACAAATGGGTATTTCATAGACTTCTGTCGGGAGAATGTCTTTCCTAAACTGTACTAAGTATTTAATTTTTTCTTTTTAGCTAAATGTTTTCCTTCTGAAATGAAACTACATAATATTTGACTAACACTTCTTGACATGCTTAGTTTTAAATTAAAATTCATAATTAAGCTTAATATGAAATTATAAGATTTGATTTAATGCTTTCTTCTGGTACCTGAACTAATGTTTGCTGCATTAGAAGGTGCAGTTGTCATTGAGAAGCTTTGTTCTCTTAACAAAAGGTACCAAAAATAAATTTGGTTAGGGTCATAGTGGTCTAGTTTAATACTGTTATGATAATAAGTCCTGTAATTACTTTCAGATAGTTCTTCCTTCCCAGAGGACGAGGGTTTTAGTTTTGATGTCTGCTTAAAGCATGAAAATGACAGTAAAATTAATGTCATAACCTTTACAGCCTATTTATTGCTTTTTGTGTAATATCCTAAAGGATTTTGTGTAACATCTAAGATAAATGTCTTAGTATGGACAAGCATCAAATTAGGTTAATTGGGTTCAACTGATATTCAGATTCAGTGTGTCTACCAGGACACCTGTTTCATATAAAAGACCTGTGGGTATCTTTCTGTGAAAATTGCTTTTAAATTATTACATGTATATGCTCTGCTTCCTTTGGTTGTTAGAGACCAAGTTACAGTATAGGATTTTTTTCCAGTTTATTTGCTACTTTTGCCTCTTAGGGATAATGAAATTTATCTTTTCATTCTGTGGTAACATAAGGAATAGTACAGGCATGATAGAACATATTTTATGGCATTAAGATAGATTTTACTTTCTAATTCTGTCCAACTTCAACTCCACTTCACTTGAAATTCTTATAATAGATTTCTTTTCATCTCTGACAAGTCAGCAGCAGATTTCTAGAGAACTAATTTGAGTTCTGGAGTACTGTGACTTGAATGATTTTACTTAGTGTCCTATGATAGAGTTACAAACCAAGCAAAACAAATTTTAAGATTATATAGAATTTCAAGTTTTATCATTGGGATAAGCTCTCAAGTGGAGAAGAATTTATGATATTGCCAGATAGAAATATTCCATATTATCTCCAGTATTTGGAAAGAGCCAGGATTGGACTTAAATATACCCAGGGAAGACTGTAAGAACATTTGCATCCTCAGTACTCAATAAAGACATCAGGACATACTGAATTATTAGTTGGTGACCAGCCTAAAATTTTTTCGGGATGTAAGAGTGTAAAACAGGTACAAAATTTAGTTAGCAATTTTAGTTCTAAGCTTGGGTCTTTTTTTAACATTGTCATGTTTTTTTTAAGGGAAGTAGTCATACCAAGACAGATTGATGGTGAAATGAAAAAAACCAAAAAAGTCTGCCCAGGGCAGGCATAAGTAGTTTTATGGATGTTATAACCTTCAAATCAGTGCACAGTACAGAATTTTTTGATAAGAATGCATTTTATGTTTAGGACATGCATAAAATGTGTGTAGATAATAAGTATCTGTTAAACATGTTACAGCCTAGCAGAAAGGTGCCAGAAACTGTCAGAGATAGGATCAGAAAGTATCACTGTTGATATATTTGAAAGTAGCGTGAATTGCAAACAGGACAATTGCACAATGTTTGTGGTTTGCTTTCTAAACTGTATTTGTATTCAAAGAAAACTTGCTTTAATACAGCCGTACATATAGGATGGATGGAAAAATTTGAAGGGGTGATAAGAAGAATTTGCCCTGACTTTCAAAATCTTGAGCTGTTTGATTTTTCCAGAAAGGGAGATTACTTGATTAAATATCTCCAAAGAGGGGTGAAATGTTCTTTAGTATAACAACAATAAAAAAATTATTCATGAGTGGCTAGAAGATGAACAGTTAACTGGAGAAATTATAGTCTTTTAAAATTATTATGATTACTATTAACAGTAGCTGATCAATGTACTTGTCTGTCAAATAAGGACTGGATTTTCTAGATCAAGACTATTACCTTACTGCAGTTACAGTTGAATTCAAATCAGAGATGGCTCTACAAAATGTTTGGATTTATATAATCCAATTCTGTGTTCTATTGTTAGGGTTTGTGAATATGTGGAAGAGTGTCTGAAGCTTCTCTTTACACATGATATTCTAAGAATTACTGATCTGTATCCTGAAGTCTGGTTTGTTATAACTCTAAAAGGAGTTAGTAACTATAGGTGGGTCACCCTCTTAACATTATTAAATGCTCTCAGACACAGGGAAGGACCATGCAAACCTAGAAAATGTGACTTTGGAATAATAATTTTGAGAATCTTTATTTGAACATAATTTCTCAAATTGTTTTTAGAAGAATATGTGTTGCTTTGAATACTTCAGTACGTTTTGTAGTGCTGGAAATACGAAGGGGGAAGAAAAACTTCTGACTTTGATTCTCTGAAAAGATGTTACTGATCAATACGGCCTTAAAGAAAGATGTCATACAATGTGGGTGGCAGAGAAGTTGAAAACCCACACTGGTTTCTAGAAGTGTATTGCCATTCCAGAATTACACCAGTGTGGTCTGTTCCATTCTTGTATGTTAAGAGGGAATTGTCTATATGTTCCACGACATTAAACTACATTTAGATGAGCTGGTGTGTGTTTATGTGCTGGGTCTGACAGCTCAGGGGTTGGTTGCTTAAGTACCACGGACAGAGGCTCTTTGAGGCTGCCAGGGATCTGCTGATAGGCATCAGCAAACCTCTGCCAGGAGGTGCTGGTTGATGCACCAGAGCTACTTGTTAAGTATGGCTCAGCACAGAAATTACAGGTACCCAGGCGCCTCACCTGTTTGCTGTGTGAGAGGTCTCCTCACAGCAGTCACACTCAGTGTTCTTTTAGGCTTTGGTGTTGAACTTCCCAAAAACGGAATTGGTTCTGCCTCTTTTTTACTTTACTGCTACCTACAGAACCATCTTCTTCCCAGAACCTCACCATTGCTTTTTGAGAGTCAATTGCATGATAGTAAAGAAATATATTCAGGACTTACTTAGTTTCGTAATTGCATCAGAATTTATCCTGTCTATTTCTGTATTTAACCAAAACCAATCTTTTGGTACTTCGTATGCTCAGAAGGTGGGTTTTGAGTACATGTCTGGCATGTTCTTTATCTAAGATTCTCTTGGCTGTTAAATTGATCAGGAAAGTAAGCAGTCTCCACGTCTGTGCAGCTGGCTTTGCTCATGGGAATGTTGTAGGTGTGCATTGGTATGAAAGGCTAGATCTGAGTAAACCCCTAAGAAGTTGCAGTTCCATCTGTGTCAGTCAAGGATCTTACCTCTTACCTTCCCAAACCTCCAACTGCATTAGGAGAACAAGAGCTTTATACCCTTTGTGACTTCTAACGTGGTGGTGGTGGTCAGTTCACCAAACTATTCAGCCGTTCCAAAAGCTAGGCCATTTTATGGAAAAGAAATCTAAGTGGATAGCAGCAGTTTTATATTGTCATTATTATTATACTATGTCTTTCTTACCTAACTGTTGAATCACACTTCACCAAAGCCTGAACAGCACATTCAACTGTATTAGAAAGAAGTAGCCAACTTCTGTAGTGACTCAGTTACTGGGTGGCCATTTGACGTAAAGCCATTTTGTCAAATTTAGCACATCAGATCTTGTTGTAAGTACCAACATCAAATTCAGGAGAGATGGCAGTATAACGTTTGGTTCACAAGAGCAAGCTAAGATCTTCATTGTAGCATCCATGGAAGATTCTGCTTGTCAGAATGTGGGATCCATGCAGTCACATAAGATCCCAGAATGGTTTGGCTTGGAAGGAACCTTAAAGGCTGTCTTGTTCCAACTGGACTGCCATGGGCCAGAAACCTTCCACTAGACTAGGATGCTCAAAGCTGCATCCAGCCTGGCCTTGAACACTTCCAGGGATGGGGCATTCACAGCTTCTCTGGGAAACCTGTTCCAGTGTCTCGTCACCCTTACAATAATTAATTTCTTCCTAGTATGTAATCTAAACCTATCATCTTTCAGTTTAAAGCCACTACCCCTTGTCCTCTCTGTACATGCCCTTGTAAAAAGTCCTCTTCAGCTTTCCTGTAGGCTGCCTTTAGGTACTGGAAGTTGCTGTAAGGTCTCCCTGCAACTTTCTCTTCTTCAGGCTGATCAGCCCCAGCTCTCTTGGGCTGTCTTCATAAGGTGCTCCAGCCCTGTGATCAACTTAGTGGCTCTCCACTGGATCCTCTCCGACACGTCCATGTGTTTGAAGGGAAATGATTGCTTAACCCTGTACTATCTGTGATTCTTCAGAATGCATTGTCATGTTTGAATTCATGACTGTCCTCTTTCCTGGCTTTAACAGCATGTTCAATTACAAGAACCCTAAGTTAGTAGTACACGGCATTGGAATATGGAGAGCACGCATAGGGGTCCAAAGAAACGCTTGGTTTAAAACTCTAGTGGTGTTTTTGCATGAGGTAGTGCTCCAGCCCGACCCATTCTGAAATACAAGTCTGGGAACTATTGCCATTGTCCTATTCGTTTTTTGTTAGTTTCTGAAAAATTGTCAGAGCTTCTAAGTATCTGTATTTCTTTCTAGGAACATTGCCGTAACTATTAAAGGGCATAATGCAGAATCCGTTAACAATTTCTGCAGGTATAGTATGCTTTCTATACTTTCTTTAGAAATTAGATGGTTGTGATTCAAAATGTGGAAGAAATCATTATTAATTACTCTATGACATGTGTACTATTCTACTGTGGTATGATTTGAAAAAAAAAGCCACTACTGCAGCATTTATCACTTTAAACAATTACAATAGCTAAAATTGTTTTCTTTAGGGCATTGCTAATTTCTGTTAACACCTGTAGTTGAAACTTGAAGTGCATAAATCTGCTTCTTGTTTGATTCAGCAGAATTAAGTATTCAGGTTTTATTACAAATTTTAAATCCTCATATATTTGAAAATCCCTGCTATATTTGACCCTTATATTAAATGAGGTCAAGTCTATCTGCAAATTAGGCTACGCAATTAGCAGAAACAGGAAAATAAATATTAACTTAGACTTTTTTATTTTAAATGCTTTTTCTCCAGCATTCCTATACTTACTAATACTTTTCATGTTTAATTCTTACTTCTATGTGGTCTCTTCAAAAGTCATCTTTCCCTTGTTTTAGTTTTCAGTAGGGTTAATGTCTTGATTTTTTCCCTCCATTATTAGTAAGGATATTTGTGCTGCATGTGTGTTCCCAAGCCTCTAAATGTGTAGCTGTAATTTCAGTTTCCTTTCCCTTTTGAGCTGTGTCACAATGTTAATGTTTAAATAAGATTTTTAACATGAATGTCATTTTTAATGATACTTCTTAAATGTGAGTGAATGTTTGATGGATTTGACATCAGCTCTAATGGACCTTTCAGAACCATTGCTGGTTGTCAGTTAAGTTTCCATTGTTAGTACTTATGTTAATTAAGAGAAGCACTATATATTACTTAACTTGAAGCCTTGAGCTTTTACTGTCATGTAAGTTTATACTTTACCTGTTTTGTGAAGACTGAGTATTTTTATGATGCTGTAATAATTCTGAGGAAGCTGTTCCAGAAGCATGTCATGCAAATTGATCTTAGTTGATGAGTTCTGTGTCTCATGGGACTATTCTTTCAAGGAAGAGAGTACTTACTGTTGGGTAAAGCTGTCCACCACGGAGTGTGCTCTATGTTTATATGCTTATGACTGAAGTACTCAATTCTAATACTTAAAAGCATTAATATAATTTTTCTTTTAAGTAACAGGAATTTGACCCTGGTTATAGTCTTATGATAAAGCCATTTCTGAATGGTAGAAGGAGAATATAGACTGTGAAGATGTTTGCAAACTTTGAATTGATTAATCATTTGCTTTGAGATTTTTTTGAAGGCTTTTTTTTTTCCCCTAAATCAAAATCCATTCCAGTCAGTATCCTGTTATCAACTTTTACCCAGAGTGAATGGTAAACTTGGAAGTGAGCATTCATGTTAGAAGTCACAAAATCACAGAATATGCTGAGTTGGAAGCAACCAACGGGGATCACTGAGTCCAACTCCTGGCCCTGTACAGGACACCCCGAGAGTCACACCCTGTGCCTGAGAGCACTGTCCAAACGCTTCTTGAGCTCTGTCAGGCTTGGTGCTGTGACCACTGCCCTGGGGAGCCTGTTCCAGTGCCCAACCACCCTCTGGGTGAAGAACATTTTTCTAATATCCAACCTAAACCGCCCCTGACACAACTTCAGGCCATTCCCTTGGGTCCTGTCACTGGTCTCCAGAGAGAAGAGTTCAGTGGCTTCCCCTCCTCTTCCCCTCATGAGTCTGCAGTGAGGTCTCCCATCAGGCTCCTCTTCTCCAGCCTGAACAGACCAAGTGACCTCAGCTGCTCCTCATTTGGCTTCCCCTCAGGCCCCTTCACCATCTTTGTTGCTCTCCTTTTTATGCTCTCTACTAGCTTTATGTCTTTCTTGTATTGTGGCACCCAAAATTGTCCCCAGCACTGGAGGTGAGGCCGCCCCAGCTCAGAGCAGAGCAGGACAATCCCTCCCTTCCCCACTGGCCATGCTGTGCCTGATGCCCCCCAGGACACTGTTGGCCCTCCTGGTTGCCAGGGCACTGCTGGCTCGTGTTCAACTTGCCATCAACCAGGACCCCCAGGTCCCTTTCCGCGGTGCTGCTTTGCAGCATCTCATTCCCCAGTCTGTGGGTACATCCAGGGTTCCCCCACCCCAGGCACTTTCCCTTGTTGAATTTCATGTGGTTGGTGACTGCCCAATCCTCTAATTCGTCGAGGTCTCTCTGCAGGGCTTCTCTAGATCATGACCAGGAACTATATTAGTGTGAAATTATGATATTCTACAAATATACTCATCTCAGTATATTTTAAAATTCTTTTACTATGATACTTTTTTGTTTATCAAGTACCACCTGTTCCTTAAATGTGGCACTTCGAAAATATTGAGGGTATTAGCAATTTATAATGACTTATGTACAACTCTAACGTTGGTACTTTTCTTACAAATAAAACTTTTGAAAATAAATTATATTGGAAATAGAATCTATCCATCAGTTTCATTCAGTGTGGCATATTTGTCAGTGTTTCTATACTTTGAAAGTGCCTGTTATTTTTCAGTTAAGTATGGAAGTAATGATTAGTGCAAGTTCTTTGAGTGACAGCATAAACCCTTCACTGCTGCCATTTGTCATGTAATAGCAGGTGTTCTGTAATTTGATCCGTACTCCTTCAAGACATCTGTATTTTTCTCAGTTTAAATTATTCTTTAAGAACGGTGACTATCTTTTATATAGCAAGCAATTGTAATGCCATGTACAAATAGATGCACTTTCCTGAATTATGATAAGTATGTAATTTCTCAGATTTTATTTTTTCCTAGGGATTATGAAACTATCATTGAAGCATTATATTCTGCCATTCACACTCATGTTAAATATTTACCGTTGAGCAAGTGTTGGTACTTTTAATGCTCCATAATGACATACAAGACCAGTGCGTCTTAGTGAACTGAAATACCTTTGGCATTGTCAGATTTATAAAATGTTTTTGTTCAATGACTGACATGAAATAATTGTGTATCTTACACAAATATTTTGCAAAATATGAGGCTATCCTGGTTTATTTATCTAACAGATTTTGTCTTTTTAAAATATAGATTGGAAAAGGGTATCATAAACTGAAGTAATAGTTTTGCTCCTTGAGTATGTTTAATTTTTTTTTTAGAATCATAGGTCAAGTGTAGTTCTGTACATTTTGCATTCGTGTTAGTATGGTTATTTGGTGCTGGGAGATCTCAAACTTCCATTAGCCTTGTAAATGTGTTTCTTAGCATCAGCTCTCACTTTGCTGGAACCCCTGCTGCCTTTATATCATTAACATAAATGCAGGTGCAAATAGCATTTATGTACTTTGATAGAAAGCAGTTGGAGACATTTCACTGTGGGACACGACACTTTCAGATTGTGTACATCTGTTCAAATAATGTATCCAAGCCAGTGACATGCATGCAAGGATAAAAACATCTGCCCCTGAGACCATTTGCCATACAGCAGATGCTTACATCTTTATTTATGCAGATGGTTTGTGTGATGGGCTGAGCAGTGATGAAAGCAAGAAAGTTTGACAAAGATTTCAGGGTGTTTCTTGGGATGGGAAAATATCTTGGTAACAGTGCTTTGTTTTCACATGTCCACCAAAAGAAGAACATCTGTTATAATTACTGGTGCTTCTAGTAACATGGACATGCCGTTTGGAACATTGACTAGATTATCACAAAATCACTAAAGGATTTTTTTTTAATCTCATGCACAATAGTTGTACTGCAGTTATAGAATATGCTAAACAGTTTGATAGAAATAGTTGCTTTTAAACAGGAAGGCTGACATAACTTGTCACAAAGCTTTTCAGAGGCCGTGTGCGGTGTTGTACCCTGATTCCATGACTCGGGGGATTTTTCAGTGTTTAGCGTTACAAAATTATTAGACAAATAGCATAGCCTGTCTGTTGTTTGAAACTTGCTGTAGGGCAGGCGGCGTGAGTGTCAGCTGTAAGCTGAGCTGCACCTGAGGAGCAGAGGGTGCACCTGAGGAGCAGCGTGGCGGGCACCAACTCCCGCTGCCGGGCTCGGCTCCCAGGGGCTCCTTTGTCCGGCGGCACCCGCCACGCACACGCGAGCTGAATTAGCAGCGCTCTGGGCCTGCGGCACACGGCAAGCTAAGGATATCGTCTCTGGCCTGCATTCCTGTCGCCTGCACTCCTGTTTCCATCCCCTCGTTTGCTGGCACCGTTGCCAGTGTTTGCTGATACGTTATCACCTCTCGGCACTGTATTCCATAGTTCTTTTGCAGCACATCCAGTACCTTCTCTTGAGTACCAGTGCTGCCTTGAAACAGCACAGTGACCAGCATGGGCAAGCTTAGCAATGCCAATAAACACTGCAAATGATTGTAATTATGCACTGGGGGAGGAAAACCAGTCAGATACTGTAATTTAAATTGTTTTGTGCTGCATCCTGCTGCTAGTAAGGCCTAGCTGTGTTCAAGTTCAACGACATGTGATAATTTTATGTGTTCTGAAAACTGATGTTTGCCTAGTCAGGACCATAGTACTTCAGCAGATGTTTTAGTTTTCCTATGCTGTACAGGTCTGTGTCTGTCTTTGAAAAGATATGCACGCCTATTTGAAGTACTGTGGAGATCATCTAATCTCTGTTTTTGTTTTCATCTTTTAGCAAGTTTCAGGAAAGATATGGACCTAAACAGTAAATTTCAACTGGCAACTCTCCCAGGAATTTTTAAAAATCCAATTACAGGTGTTTATCCCCACTGTCTAAAGTATTTTTCTGAAAGTAATTTGCAATGCTGTTGGGGAGTTATGAATTACAAGTTTACAGTGCTTCCATCACCTCCCTTTGACTATTTTCTGAACAATTAGTTCCCCCAAGTGGCTGCATCACTGCAGCCTTGCTTTGCAAATCTTCAGGAATGGTGTCCTCTATGGAAGAGAATGACTGGGCAAAACCAACAACCACGGGATTTGCAGTGATACCAAAATGATTCCCATTCTACTCAATTGCATCCTGTCAGAGCACCATGGTTTCTAGATAATGCACACTTTAAGGCTGATATGGTTCCCTGCTGAAACTAGCAGAGGCACATAGAAGCTGAAATACAGTCTTTGATGATGTATCTAACGGCATCTTTCAGACAGAAATTCCATGCTTAAATGGAAATTAAATTTATTCACTATTTGTGTGGTTGTAGAGGCCGGGCACCATTTTGAGCCCTTAGTTTTATCCGCATAAACCTCTTTCCTAAGGTTTTCTATTGCCATAGTGAGAAAAGTCTGTGTGTGAAGTTTTCAGCTCTAAAGGTGGAACAAGTTATTAGTAATTACAGATGCTTTATGTGTAGCTTTCTTCATGCCCATTCTCCTTTCTTGATATGAAAATATTTTGATCTGCTTAAGACTAATTAATTTTGTTGACCTTAATATGAAATGAGTAGCTTATAATTTGAGAGACTGTGCCTTCAAAAAAAATTGAAAGCTTTTAAAGTTCACAAACACTGCATGAGAGGTGTTAAAAAAATATAGATCTGCTAATAAATGTATTTTAAATTCTCTGCAAAAGTGTCTAAAAATCTCTTATGTAAATGTGTTCTGACTTTTAGGAAGGACTTTGAAGACTTTCTTCCTTTATACAGTAGCACAAAAAAGGCTTTTTTAAATAGGAAATTGTGCTAAGCCCTGTATTGCCCACATTTTGTGTAAGAAGTTGCTTTTGAATATTGATTTAGCTCTGTGTGGCTAATACATTTGATGTTACAACTCAAAGAAGTTTTCTCAAAGCTATTGATCACTTGTTATTTCCTGTAGAAATAGTATTTCATATATTTGTAAAGTTACCTGTGTTGGGACTAAACAGAGATCTATGAAATCTAAATCTGTGAGAAATCAAAAACTGTGTCTTAAGTATTACTGTCGCTAATGCTGATGATATTGTGACTAAATGCATTGATTTCTTGTTGTGTTAACTTCTGTTTAACAAGTCTGCTTTTGTGTGGGTATTATGCTACACTTTTCTCTGAGGCCAGAGATACTGAAGCTAAGATGCTACTGAGATTGATGGGCAGATGAAAAATTTCTTCCTTGTGTCTAGTCTGAATCTACCTTCTTTTAGTTTAAAACCATTATGCTTTGTCCTGTTTCTGCAGGCGCTGTAACAAAGTGTCACCATCTTTCTTTTAAGCTTCCTCCAAGTATTGAAAGGCCCCAATTAGGTCTTCTTGGAGCCTCCTCCAGACTAAACAACCCAGTCTCTCTCTCAGTCTTTCCTCATGTAAAGAACTGTTCCATCGTTGTGATAATTTCTGTGGCCCTGCTCTGGACTTGCTCCAACAGGTCCACATCTTTCCTGTGCCGAGGGCTCCAGAGCTGGATGCAGCACTCCAGGTGGGGCCTCACCAGAGCAGAGTAGAGGGGCAGAATCCCCTCCCTCTCCTGCTGCCCACTTTGATGTGGTGCTTTGGATGCAGCCCAGGACACAGTTGGCTTTCTGGGCTGCGAGTGCACATTTTGGCTCATACTCAAGCTTTTCATCCAGCAGTACCCCCAGGTTCTTCTTGGCAGAGTTGCTCTGAATCACTTCATCCCCCAGCCTGTATTGATACCAGGGATTGTCCTGACCCATCTGCAGGAACTCATGAGGTTCCCACGGGCCCGCTTCTTGATCTTGTTGAGGTCCTTCAGGCATCCCAGCCTTCAGGTGTGTCAGCTGCCCCTCTCAGCTTGGTTTTGCCTGCAAACTTGCTGAGAGTGCACTCGAGCCCATTGTGTGTGTCACAGATGGAGGTATTAAACAGCACTGGTCCCCGCATGGACCCCTGAGGGACGCCCTTGTCACTGATCTCCGTACAGACGGTGAGCTGCTGTTCACCGCTACCATCCACCTGCAACCATCCAGCCAATTCCTTATCCATTCAGTAGTCCATCCATCAGGTCTATCTCTCTCCAGTTTAGAGAAAAGGGTGTTGAGGAGGACCACGTCAAAAGCCTCTCCTATGTATACTTTCAAACAATTGGATTTCAAACAAGAGGAAAACAATTTTGGAAATGGAGAATGTGGCATAATCTGATTTTTTTTTCCTGTAAATCATGTTAGATCTATATAAACTTTGGCATATATCAGTATGTGGTTAATAGTGTAGTAGGGATGTTTTGGACAAAAAAGACTGAATTAGAGAGGATGCTGAAGAACTTCCCTAAATACAAACTATGTACCCATGATCTCAGGTTACTGAGTGACTTATCTCTGCAAGGTGATGGTTTATGCCAAAACCAGTTTTAATTTATTCCCACACTGAAAAATGTCACTAGAAGTTTTAATGTTGAACATCTGCTTTAATGGATTCCAGTTAATGTCAAAAAACCTGTGTACCTTTGTTATTGTAATGTGCTCTTCTGCTAAGAAGAGTCTTTTGGAGACCAATTAAGGAATCCAGGAAGCATCCCACTGCTCACAGAATTTCTTGAAATGCACTATAATCCTAATCCTTAAAATAATAAACTTGCACACACTATACAGAAGACCTTTCTAAATTATAAAATGCTTACTGCACAACTAGCAAATCACGTTTATGCTCAAATCAGAATTAATTCTATATCACTTTAAAGATACTGCTTAAGACTTGTAGAATTTTAACAAACTATTTTGATCTTATTCCTCTTGTGGTATACCAAAATACATTTTCTAAGTGTATTTGCACATTCAGTATCTTAGTATTTGTGTGAATGATCTACAGTAGTTTTCCAATCTTGTATTAAAAGACTTTGTTATATTGTTTATTTTTCTAAGCTAGTTTAAATTGCACAAAAGCACTCTTACGTAAACATAGTTATATTACTCTCTAAAAAATAATAAAAAAAAGCACTAAAAGGTAAGAAATGCAAGATTCTCCCTTTGGCTTAAATGCTTCTTCTCTCCAAATGACATGTAATAGTAGCGTTGCTTACCTATCTTAAGTTGCATTTAATTCCCGTATCCCACCCTGACTCTTTGGCCTGGACACTTTTCAGGTCTCATTTCTAGTCTTGTCCTTTTTCTCCTTGCACTGTATCTACCCGTGTTTCTCTTCCACACTGTCAGCTCTGCAGTTCAGAGATAAGGAGAGGCCATTTCCTTGTTCCAACTTGGGTGTTTGGACCTAAAGCTGTAGTTCAGGGAAAATCCGGCCCAGCCTGAAGCAGCAGCACGTTCAGTAGAATGTAATCATTGGAAAAGTTAGCTGCTTAAAGTATCTACTGAACACTTGCCCAGAGCTTACAACTTGGCCAAATTTGGGCTGCTTTTCACAGATCAAAGAGACATTGCTGTGTCACGTATCAAGGTCTTCACCTAAAGCGCAGATGTGTTACTAGATTCATCTTTTTATATATATATATATTTTTTTTTTTAAATGCAGACATACTGAGAATGGCTGATATTTTCTGTTGAAATTAATTTTAGAAAATTATCTGAAGCAAATACCCAGAACAGAATATTCCACACAGGTAGTTATTACTAGAAAAGGTAGAAACAACTGCAAGTTAGTTGCTATAATGTATAGAGCTGTACACTCATGGTTTGTAGGTTTTATTCCTAACCTTTTATAGATTTGTGGCAAAACTAGTTTTGAACATAGACGGCCAAATTGTTTTCTGGACTATCTTTTCATAGTTTCATTGATTTACATGGAATTATGGAAAGTGTAAATTAGCATAGAATTTAGCCCCTGTATTTAAACTCCTCACTAAAGCTACTGAATCTTCGTTTTTCAGAGTGTTTTGTTTTGCTGCTGTTGACCGTCTGCCATGACACTGAAGCTAAACCATCCCATCTGTTTGCCACATTAACCAGCTTTACTCAATTATTAAGCTATCACCTTGCATTTGGCATGTAATATATTAGATTTTTAAATGTGTTCTGAGGAGAGAAAAATGGCAAAGAGCAAGAAGCAGTAGCTTTCCTAATACATTAACTGGAAGTTAATGTTTTATATTGTCGTTTTATGTTGTCTTTTTCTGGGTTTTGTTGGTTTTGGGGGTTTGGGTTTTTGGTGGTTTGGTTTTTTTTTGTCCTGGGATTTATTTATAACTGACTGAAGCACTTTTGCAGGTGGTGTTTTTTTGCATGCTAATCCTGCAGAGAAACGTTGTGTCCAACAAAGTATGCTGGGTCAGCAAAAGCAAGAAACTTGTGCTGGAAAGACAGTATCCACAGGTATTTAGTGTGTATGGAGTTTTGGCAAAATGAATGATGAACTATCACTGGCAGAAAAAGATCTAATGTTGTCTGTTAGAAAGTTGTGCTTTTTTTTTCTTTCCCAGAGAACAGACACTCTTCTTTTAAAAGTCAGCAAAAGACTCAGCAGTGTTAATGTGCATTGAATATTCATTAATCCTCTTCATCTGTATTCCGTCTTTTCCTTCAAAACAGGATCATCCTTTTCTTCGTGTTATTTTCTCTCATATTTCCATTCATACACAAATTAAATACATACCTGCACAACTGAGTTGGACCTACAAGGATTATTTTAAAAATGAACACTCTTACACAGGGGTTTATGTGGTGGTTATAGGGTGGTTATGTTCAAAATGGACCAGATTAGTGCTGAAAATTAAATTTCTGCTGATACTTTCTACAGTGTCTGAGTTCAGCAATATTGTGTACTTTACATACGGAACAAAGGAAGTACAAAAATAAGAGAGCTCAGTCTGGAGTAAAGCAGACTTGGATGGCTTAGGAAGGAGCAGGAACCATGAAGGAGCAGCACCCCATGGAAGACTCCGTTTCCTCCGGAGGACTCTTCTCGGCATGGCTGTATTGGAAGCATTGATGCATCATTGATTCTTGTATTGGTGTGTCACTGTCCACTTCTATACAATTTTAAGGTTGTTTAGAAGGGATGAAAGCTTCTGGCATCCTGCAGGTTTCTGCGTGTTTTGATACTTGCAGGTCCTAGCATGGTAACCATTCATCTTTTAACAGAGACTTTTAAAGTAAATGGGTTGAATTACATTTGATTTAGCCTTGCGTTTAATTACTTTAAAGGGTCTACCGGTTGCCCCAACTCCACGCCTATCTGAAAAAGTGAGAACACAGCAGTTAGTAATGAGCTTCACGTCCATCAGATATCAAATCTAATGCTTTCATTCATTTCCTTTGTTATTAATGAAAATTTTAAAGAAAGTGGAAAAATTGTTGCCTCCCAGTGAAGGATCTGTAGACTGACTTGTAGAAAGAATGTTATCTAAAATCAAGGGCCATCCTCACAAATGCCCTTAATGAAACTTCCCCTCCTTAGCTGAAAGACTTCATGGGATTGCATAGGCACAAAGGCTTTTCCTCGGGTCACGGGTGACAACTCAAAATGAGTCCTTTGAATCAGAACAGAAATAATTTGGAAGAAATGGAATGCCTCTGAAAGATGCATGTGAAGTCTCCAAGCAGCCTTTGCACTAGCCAGACAGCCAGATCATATCCAAGTCCTCTAGAGTGGTGAAGACATGAATTGCTATAGCACTGCCTTTGTGCAAAGAAAATTGCTGAAACTTTTCACCAGCTATAAACGGAAAACAGAATTTTGGTCACTGATTATACTTGCACGCTCTGGGTGGAGTCAGTAGAACCTCCAATTGACTGGCTGCTTTTTCCTGGTTAAAGATGCTTGCTAGTTTTCTACCAGTTCTTCCAATTAGCTTTCCCAGTCTGCAAGCAAAATCTTAACCAAGTCTGAAGGATCATCAGACAGCTAGTCTGCATCTAGCCCTTCTCTATCTTTAGGCACTGGCTAAGCAGCTTATCTACAGTAGCAGTGTTGGATGAGAGGGAAATGCAGCTTTGAGTGTCCTTTGCTTACCAGAAGCACTGCAATGAATATTTCTGCACTATGATGGCTAATGTAGACTCGTGGAAAAAAAAAAAAAAAGTTGTATTGATGGCTGATACCAAACATAGCTTGCCTGGAAAACTTATTTATGATAAAATTACACTAGTGGGAAAACAAATGTTTGTATAAAAATCCCTTCTCAAGCAGTTATATCAATGTTTAGTACTGTGTTAACTGCATAAGAAGGATATTGATCTAAACAGACCTTGTTTCAAAGAGCATTTTGTTTTTGATATTGATGAAGGTCTTGGGTTCTAGAGCAATACTCCTGTGGAATGCTGAGAAAATATGTGAAGATACTTTTCTTTATAGATAAAGTGATTTTACTGCTTAATTTTGTGTTAGGCAAGTCAGGGCATTTGAGAAACGCATGGTTCTTTTTAAAGCTAGTACCATACATTATTTCTAAAAATATTTCCTCCTAACCTCAAATTAACCTTGTTTTTGTGCTGCTTTGCCTGCCATTTCTTCACTTTTGTAGAGGTGGCATGTCCACAGCAAAATTTCCACCTTTTCCAGTTACCATTGGTTGGAGAGCAGGTGTCTTGTAACTTGGAGTAGCACAGGTACTAGTCTGCCGAAGTGCTGGCTTTCCTAAAAATGTTATGCAAATCAGTGAATGAAATTTTTGAATAAAAAGGGAGAGGAACATGACAAATGTGAAAGAGAATGGAAGCAGCTCCATGTTGAATATTGTGGCAAGCTGAATAGCTGCTGATTTGGAAAACCTCTTTATTGTCAGTGTATGGTAAGCATAATCTGGAAAAAATAAGAACTGACTTTGTCCACTAAAAGGAAAGTACACTAAGACTGTCGTCTGCTGTATTTAAGCTATACAACTTGACCTGTAAATATCACTGAAGTTCAGGGCTAGTTTGTTAGTGATTACAATACATCATTTTACTGTTCTTCTCAGAAGTTCTTAAAAGTGTTTACTCAAAAGCAGCAACAAGAAGATATCCTGCAGGAAACAAATCTTCATCTGAGTACCAATAGCAATCTAAGCAGCTGAAAGTGTAAAGGTTTCTTTATATTTAGTTACTGTAGGTTGTAAAGAGAAAAAATTAAAAATGGAGAACAAAAAGTGCTATAGGAAAACAATTTTAAACATACCATATTTCTGCTTTTTCCAGGTTGCACAAACTATGTAGGCCTGGACTTACCCCTGTGTACAGGGATCTCAATATTTGTGTAGGATTTCCATATGTACAGTAATCCAGTCTGCACTGAATGTCTAGAAATTCAGAACATCTCTACAGACATTGAGCAGAAAGAAAGTTACGGTGGTGCCCAGTAGTTTCACTTAATTGGAGGATAAAGAAGGTACATAATGGACTTGTGGTTTGATGAAGTAGATGGCAATAAAAGGATCAAAGGCTTGTGCCCTGCATAGTGATTGCTCTATGAATCTGCTGTAGATCAAAGAGTTTTAAAAAACATCAGACCTACTAAATATGAACTGTACATGTGATTGCTCAGTGAATCCAGCATGTCCTGAAGGCAGTGGATTTACTGCACACGTGCATACCATGAATATGCATATATATCTGTCCAGGAGTTCTGGTTGTGAAACATGATAGGTCTGTAGCTTGCAGTGCATGTTGCAAAGTGTGTGATGTCTGAGAAAAACATCCAGGATTAAGATAAACTTACTGGAGTTTGCAGTGTTGGTGGTAATTCATGGTTACTTTTTTAAGTCTAGAATCACATCTAAATGCATTTGTAATACAAGTCTTTAAAATGGCAAGGACTGGAAACTTTTGTATGGAATTACTACAATATTTCAATATTCCAGCATTTACTTTCACATATTCTATTCAATTCTGATTCCTCTCTCAAAATGATTTTTGCTTGTTTTTGCCTTCCCAAATGACCTTTCTGCCTGGGTTCTTTGTAGCTGAATTTTCAGTGGTTGAGATTGTTGAGATTTTTTTTTCCAGGAAACCTATCCCAGTTTTTGAGAACTGGAAGCATCAATAATTGATTTTGGGAGTGGGTAATGAGACCAATACATGAAATGGTAGTGGTACAATTAACTATGTATCAAATCCTTTTCTGTGGAGTGTCTGAAAGGTCAGCATATGTCTTTGCTGCCTAATGCATATTATACGACTTTTATCTTTTTCCTTTTATTTCTTTTAATTATCCTCACATTCTTCTTTACTAAAACTGTGACTTTACCAACACAAATAGAAACGGGAAGGAATTGTGATATAACCTTGATAAATTGCATCTTTCAAGAAAAAGTTTAAGTAACTTACTACAGTAGTTTTATTGTGCATTAATGGCACATAAGCAATTTTTGTGATTGGGTATTTAACAGTAGTACATCTCTTTCAATCCTCTTTGATTTCATTATACGTTATTTGCATCATTTGTAGCAGTAATTTTTTAAGACTTCATCAGCCAAACTTTGGTCTGTATCTGATAAAACACACAAATTCTAAAAGTTACAGAAACTCTGAAAGAGTTTAATTCTGTTTGGGAGAGGTGCTCAGAAAAGTTCTGTGTCATGGAGCTTAAATTCTGTCCCTGTTCTTCCAGTTGAATATTCCCAGCATGCTATTTCCAGCAGCTTTTCCAGGGCTGAGGAGGCTTACAGGTGTATTTGTTCTGAAATTCCATGTAGTTTCTAACCTAGAATGAAACACCCAATCAAGATTTTATTAAGTGGGGGGGTTTTTTGCATGTCTGTATTCAAGCACATTGTTTCAGACAGTGCTTTTGTTCATGAAACTTAGGCAATTCCAAATTTAATTTGGTAGTCTTTTAAATGCCTAAATATTTTTAATAAGCTTATGTGTAATAATATCCTTTGTAAGCAGTTTTACTTTTGAGAGAGTAATTTTTAAAAAATACTGTCTTATTACATCTTTATTATGTTATTCTTGCAGATAAACAGAAATCCCCTTTGGATATAACACAAAGTTTTCAGAAGAAAAGTCAGTTTAGGACCATTGCTCCGAAAATGGTACCAAAAATTTTAACATCTGGAGTGGTTTCTTGTCTTCAGCCATCTTTGCCTGAGCCAATTACACCAGTTTCAGCTCCAGGTTCTAAACCACTGGTGGTTCCAGCTCAGAACTATGCTGTCATGCAGGTGGCTGCTCACAAGGGGATGTTTTCCCTGTTGGCTGTGCCGTGTGTTGCCCCTGCCCTAACGCAGCAAGTCCAGCAGTCATCTGTGGCCCCTTCTGAAAACCTGAAGCTGCCCATCCCTAGGTACCAATCTGTAAGAAATAAATTGCTGAGTGACAAAAAACTGGCACAAATCTCTGGTTTGGGTGCACATAACAAGATCCCTACTAAGGCATGGATCTCATCACAGACTTCCCCCATGACTACTCTAACTGAAGACTGTTCTGAATCTCACGCGAGTTCAGATTCAGCTGAGCAAGCACTGATAACGGACTGTGAGTCAGCTGAAATTGGAGCTGCCACATTAGGAAATAAAAGCAATTCTGTGGGATCCGGATCTCCTTTAATGAACAAAGCAGAAATTGCTAGCAATAATATTTCTGGACCATCTGTAGTTGAAGACTCTCTATCCAAGCCAGCAAGTACAATTAATTCCATGAAACTAAGTCTATACTCTGTGAAGACAACATTGGAAACCACGAGAGAATCATTCCTGATGTCTGAGAAACTAAAGGAAAAACCTGCAAATTCTGCAAATCCTATTGGTGTCTTGTCACCAGCAGTTTTTGGCAGTACAATTCAGATGACTTCATCAGCACCGAAAGGAAAACTTCCTATTTTGCCTTGCTCAAGGATGAAAAATTCAGTGTTCTGTAAATCTAAGCAGAATACTAATGTTATGGATGTATCTGGTCATTCACTAAGATCTGAATGTGAAAAGAAACCAGCTTTGATGAAGAGCAAAGCCTTTGATAAGCAACTAGCTGTATCACTTACACAAGACCCCAAACAAACCATTCAAGAAAATACCTTTTCTCCATCCAGTAAAGTGGATGTTGACAGTCTTAAAAAATTGAACAGTGCAACCTCTAAAAGAAGAGGCAGGAAAAAAAGAGCCCCAGATGATTTATTGGCTTTTCCAACCAAGAGAAGGAAATTCATCATTAATAAGTTCAGAGAAGGAAGAGAGAGAACGAAGGTTGGTATTCAGATGCCTGAGGACAATAAAGCAGAAGCAGTGAAAAAATACCGTAGTATCAGACCAAAACCAGTGGTAGTTGTGCAGGCTTTTGCACCACTGACTCCTGCAGCAATCGTAGAGACTTCGTCCCATGACCACTTAGAGCAAGATTTTTTCTTTAACGGTTCACTTGCCAATAAATGTTCAAGTTCCAAGCGCAGTGATGCTACATCAGCTAAATCAAGTGATCTCAGTAGAAGTACATGTTCAGCTGTGCCCAAGCCACTGCACAGGTGTCATGTGTGTAACCATACCTTCCAGTTCAAGCACCATCTCCAGGACCACGTGAACACGCACACGAACAGGCGGCCGTACAGCTGCAGGATCTGCCGGAAGGCGTACATTCATTCTGGCAGTCTGAGCACACACATGAAGCTTCATCACAATGAAGGCAAACCCAAAAAGCTGGTGTGCTGTGAATTCTGTGCTAAGGTTTTTGGCCATGCTAAAGTGTACTTCGGCCACCTCAGAGAAGTCCACAGGGTTGTTATCAGCACAGAGCCGTCTACTAGTGAGCAACAGATGCAAGATGTTTTAAAGAAGAGAGACAGGAATATAAAAGAGGCAGAAGAGGCAACAGAGAGGTGAGAGTTTTCACTGATTAAATGCTAATGCAAACTGGATTTCAAGTTGTCAGTGGAAATTCGTAAACATCACCATTATGAAAATCGTTGACGTTTTTCCCCAAGTGAGATTCCTAATGGTTTAAATATTCCATTTGAATCTAGTCGATCCATTAGACCATCCAGTATATTTTAGCTGATTTATGGGCTATAAATCATTATTGACACTTGAATATCCAAAGTAATTTTGTATATATTCTAGCAACACCCTATATACTGCCACTGGAGCTGTTTGGGTCAGTTGGTTTCTCATGGTTAGCAAGCACCCTATTAATCTGCACTGTCTTCTGTCCTACTCATTTTGGGGTTTGCCCTAGAAGATAAGTGAACCAGCTGCAGTAAGCAAGAAACAATTCATATTTCATGGTTTTCCCTGTTAAATATCATTATCCCATTTCCTTCTTGGAAGTGCTGTGAGCTGATCCATCTTGTGTTTGCTGCTTTTGGGATCACTCAGCCAAGTAGAAAAATTAACATTTACCATATTAAGATGGATAGAACATTCTTTTACCTCTGTACTGTGATTTTGAGGTGAAATCCCTTGATGCAGTATGAATGTTGCCTTTTTTGTTTGTTCCACTGTGCATTTACTTTCACTGAAGAACACTCAGGGCTTTGATGTAACTCCTCACTGCAACACTAAGTTCCATTTTACTTGTTTTACTTTGCATAGCTCCACTCACTGGGGCATCAGCTAGAAATTTTTAAGGTCTTGAGCCTAAGAAGCACTAGCACTTTCCTGTCAGTCTTAGTAGCTGTCATACAGTGGATTGTTCAGTTTATCTGTTTTGTTGGGTAATCTGTCTAATGGGTATAAATACACAGTATTGTGAGGTCCTTTTCATAGATGTTATGAGAGGATTTCTGAGGAGATTTTGTTTTGATTGGCTTAATTTACCAGGGACTGCCTGCGTATCCTTTATACTGCAGAGCTGTCCTAAATCAGGGAGAGGGGCTGTCCAATTGCAAATAAGGTATTTAAACTTTTCTAAACCATGTTACAGACTCTTAGAAAAAAAAAAAAGCAAGAAACCTTGAAGTTTCATGGTTTCCATCTTGGAAAGGGAGGTGATTTTGCCTTAAATTGACCTTAGCTCGTTCACTGTAAACAAGTAAATTTCTCTTACTAGTACCTTATAGCTAATAGTGATTTTCACTTTTCTAGCACAGCACTAGAACTATCTGGATTGACCTTGCTGAATCTGGAGCTTTAAAATAGATATCAACCTTTCATTAAAAGGCTGGTGTTGTTAAAAGGTTATTTCTACCAAGGCTAATTTTGGAGGCAGTTTTTAAACTCAGAAGTGTCAAATAACATTTGATTTCAGTTGTTTCCTAATCAGCCTTACTATTATTTTACTTCTTTTTTTTTTTTTTCTTTTTCCAAATGAATTAGATACTGTAGAAAAAATGCCTGCTTTTAATTAAAAGTGTTTTATGACTGTCATCTCCTCTTGGAACTTACAAGGACAGAAATTGCCATCCCTCTTCTGTGCCTGGCTAATACTGAAATGGTTTATATTTCCTTTTTTTAACAGGGGAAATAAGTGCAATTTTGAGGACCTATTCCATAACCCGGGAGGAGTGAAATTACAGGTCAAATGTGGTCGATGCCAGTTTATTGCACAGTCTTTTGGTGAAATGAAGTTTCACTTATTGTGCTCTCATGGGGAAGAGATTCAGGGAAGAGTAAAGGAAGAGGTTTTGCAAGGCAATAGAGGAGCAAAGGAGGGACTGGTCAAGCATGCAGCCCACTCGTGGAAACAGCGCAATGAGGGAAGACATTTAGCAAAATGCAGTGCCCGCGAGGAAGAGCTTTATACTTCTCCAAAACTGAAGAGACAGATGTACTTTCACCATCAAAATAATGCCAATATTTTACCTAAAAGTGAGTTGACTCAGTCAGGAAGTGGTGAAGCCTCCAAGGAGATGCAAAATGTGGGGTTTGGTACACCAAGAAAAAAAGTAGAATTTTGGTCTAAAGCAGGCTATAACTGCATTTTATGCAAACAGCTATTTGGAAGAAAAGAGGATCTTTGCAATCATTGGCAGACTCATCATAATTGTGAAGACTCTTCCACTTTATGGACAATTTTTAGTATGGTATCAAAACAAGGAATTATTGAACTTTCTAATAATGGTGAATATTGAAGCTCAATCTACAATCTGCAAGTCTATGAAAAACATTAACTACCTTACCAAATGGTTTGCTTTTTCTCTGTCTTGCTAAACTAACTCAACAGATGTATCACTTCAAAGGTTTGTTGTTTGTGTTTGTTGGGGATTTTTTTTAAAGTTACACTAACCTTTATTTTGGTGACTAGAAATTGTATTTATTTGGTATCTTTCCAAATGGGTACATGGAAGCTGTTTATGAATCATTGTACTTAAAATTCATGCTTAAGGAACTCTATAGCAGCAAATACTCCATACTAATGGTTAATGTCAAGCAAAAAGATTTGCAAGTGAAATTATACTGTACACAAAGAAATAAATTTATATGAAGTAATCTCAATCTTGAATGAAATTACAAACCTGACTACAGTCCCAACTATGCTTCCAGATTTTGTGGTAAATGCATATTTCCATGCAGTTCTCTTGATCATTTGAATGTGCATACATGCAGCCAGCACTCAGGAGCTTTATAATCAATAATTTAAGAACTTTTAATTCTTTTTTTCCTGATTTTAGTATCTTCAACCATATTCATTGCTTGCAGGTCTTTTTGGTGTTAAGTTCTGTTATGGTAACAGCAAAGATCTTTGTCTTTTAGAAGCAAAAACTCTACATGTATTTATTTGCCTGGAGCTTTTTGGGTTGAAGATGAGTTATTTGTCACCCATTTTGATGGAGCCCCCAAAGCTTAACTACTTTATGAAAAGAACAAGTTTGTTTTAAAAATAAGAATGTGAGTAGGTTTTAAAAATAAGAATGTGAGTAGGTGACTCCTGGTGATTCTGACCTACTGCAATAGACTGCAGGTCTCACAGTGATTTTGGAGCATATTCCTTGCAGCTCCAGTCACGGCAGCAGTGCTGCCAGCACCGACAGCACCCTGCCTTTAACACCTGTGTATCGCTTCTGCACCTCTGCAGGTGACCCAGTCCGTGGCTCTAGAGGGAAATTGCTCCTTTGCTTCTGTGTCTGTGGTGCAGGTAAGGAGTTGTTTTCACTGGTGTGCCAGATTTACTGTGCTGGAGGAACTGCATGCAGCTCCTTAACCTGCCAAAATCAGGAGCCGTAGCTGGCCCTTCCCAGGGGCAAAGCTGTGGCACAGGAGCCGTGGCTGCCGTGTGCTGCAGGGGGGGGAGGCCGGGGGCCACTGCAGCACAGCTCCAGGGGCCAGTCCCGCCAGGCTGTGAGGGCATGGAGTTCTGGAGCTCAGTGTCGGTGAAAAGGTCGTTAGCACAATGGAATATAGTTTGAAATTGGTGTTTAAACTGCTGTTACTTCAAGCCTTATGTACCTCTGAATTATTTTGGGAGCAATAATGGAGGCAGTCTAAGAAATCACTGCATCACTCTCCAACAGAAGTCAGAGCACATCAGAGGGCACGCTGAAGAATATACCAGTGCTGTCCTTACAGTACTACTCTATTTGTTTCTTCCTGTGGTCAACTGTAATGGAGGGTTTGCAATGATGAGAGAGTCATTCCTAAAATGTTCTGGGTCACCTCTCACTGTTTTGCAAAAATTATGGTGATGAAAACATGAGAAGAGGTCTAAAAATGTTGGGCTTTCTGACTGGGAGTCCAGAAGCTATTGCAACATTTTGTGTATGTGTTTTGTTTTTAAACAGTAAAGGCAGTTTTGATGACCTAACAGTTTTGAATGCAATTTCTTTTGTATGGTGCTTTGCCCTGAAGCTGAACTATAAGGCAGGAGTCAAGAATAATAAAAGACAAAAAGAAAATGCTCATAGAACTTTACAGGCGCCTGGTAAGGTAGAAGAATTCCCATGGATTTTCAAAACTTCCTTCCTACTATCTCTTGCTATAAATTCATATTTGTGGCTGTTTCTTTGCTGTCATATATTGGGTTTTTTTTGCTGAATTACTTTAAAAATACTACTTGTTCTTACTCTTGACACATCCATCTTTTAATGCCTACCATATATTCATACTTATTTTCAGTGGCATATTTGGAGTGGAATAGATAATTTTAAAGGCAGTGCTTCATCAAACTGAGGCTGTTTTTAAGTTAGTAGAGTGTGTTGCATTTAGCAGCATTTTTTACCCCTGCAACTTAATCCTTTAACTTTCAAAATCAAACAGCAGGGTGTTTTCCCTGAAACAGAAATGTGAGAACAATCCCTCCTTCCCATAGTTACACTATATCAAAAGGAAGTTCATTCACAGCATAAAGCATGCATTTGAAGAGTTGGGAAAAACCGTTTAAAAGGTTTGATCATATTCTTTATTTAGAGAAAACATTAAATCATCCATCCCATGGTATAGTTTGAATGAGCTGACATGAATGCAGCACTGAGACAGTCCCTCCTGATCAGGAACAGCATCAGCAATGGCAGAGTGGCCTTTTAAAATTATTCTCAAAAAGTATTTGTTAAAAACAGTGGTGCATCAGAGCCAGTGATGTAGATGAGTTGTTTGGTGGTGGTCAGCAGGCAAGAGGTGCACTTTGGAGAGGGAGGTGCAATGCTGATGGGAGGAAGGGGCTGGAATGAGGGAGTCAGTTGCATTTTTTTTAATAGAAGTCTTCATGTACAGTCTTTTCATCATATTTTTGTACTTCTGTCCCTTTCTCCAGGCCGAATGGGTAAAGGGGTCTCAGCTTTCAGCAGTTTAAAACCTGAAAACATGTTTTAAAGCATGGTTCTAAGCCACTTCTCAGTGTCCTCATAAATGTTTAAAATTAGAAGCCTTTTTTTCCTGAGCCTGAAAGCATTCTTATGTTTCAGGCTATTACGATTATGGTAGATTATGAAAGGTTGGGATTTTTGAAAATGGCTTTGCATTAAATACAGATGTGTTCTTTGTTTAAAATGTGTTTGTTTTGCATTTGTGTTCATTTTGATAAGATTTGGAGGTATGAAGTGAGCCTTATATACAGCAACATTAAGTAGTATGTGTTTGCTGTTCAGCAGAAGGGTTGTTATGTATGTATGATACAGTTTGCTGTTTACCTTGAAGCTGGACAAGTTACCATCTGGTTTTGCACATAAATTATGTTTTTAAATTGTTGAACCAAATGTTATTGTTTTTGTAGCTGTAGTTTTGTTCCCCTCTGATTTTTCATTAAATCTGTTGTTTCAGCTTCACTGTTCAACTTTAAAGCTGTTCCTCACATGGAAAGTTGTTCCTTCATCATCACACCATAAATAATCAAAGCTGGAGGAGTTCCATCACTTTTCTGGCTTGCAGAGTATTGCCCTTCTCCAGCTGCATAGCTGCAGTTTCCTATGTCTAACCTGACATAGTTGCTGGCAGTAAATGTTTTGCTTCATTTATTTATTAGAATTCAGATCTCTGCTGTTTAGCTCAATCCGAGTTTCTGTCATACCTCATTAGATACTTATTTTATCTACTATTCACTGAGTTCTTTAAAGAAAGTGTCATAAGAAGGATGAACAGGTATTTAAAGGAGCAGATTTCTGCCCTCCCTTTGTGCAGATGATGCTGATGTTTGAGAATCACCAGCTTATCTAGGCTCAGCCATGTAGTGTATTATATTTCTACAACACATCCACCTCCATGTGCATCTATTTTGGAACAAAATGTATACTTCAAATTCAGCTGTCAGTTATTATTATCAAACCTGTACAATGTCAGTTTTTGATTATTATGCATAAAGATTAAAAGGCTATTAACTGTAGTAGGTTTACTTGTCAAATTCCTTAAAGCTCTGAAAAATGAAAATCTCTGCGTGCTGAGTATGACACAGAAAAAATCTGGTCTCATGAAGAAAATTCTGATGGCTTAAAGGTTGTCCTCATTTCAGTGTGTGCTTTTATAGCTGATCTGTCACATTGCACACATTGCAGGATTTTCTTCACGTTTTATTAAATTGCCATAATTTTTCTTGGTGAGGAATACTGAAGAAGACCTGAGTCTGTAAGCAAATAGAAACCAGAAATTTGAGTTTAAAAGTAACTTGGTTTTCAGACTTGAGTGAATTTCTAATACCTTATTGACAAACCTTCAAGAAATCCTGAAAAATGACAATAACATACTTTTCTACTCATGTTTTGTTAGGCAATTTTTTTTGATGTAGTAGTACCAGAGGTGTTCTAAAATATGATATTGCTGGTGCTGTCGACTACAAAGGAAGCTTTCTCCCTTTTTTTTTTTCTCCTGTATTTTATTGACTTTTCAGTGTAAGCCTTAGAAATGATGGGATGAATTATGATTTCTGCTACTGATAAACCCAGAAACATTATTCTGAAGTTACTTTGCAGAAACTTCCCCTTTTAATCTAGAATAACAGATGAAATCAGCAAGAAGCTAATTCTATTGGAAAGAGATATGTGAGCAAAGTGTTCCATATGTGGATTTCACTGCACACTTACATGGCTGTAGGTGACGTTTACAGATGATAGGTTTTCTGCTGATGGGTTCAAACAGTTTGTTCTTATACAGAGTTTTTTAGATTGGCCAAGGGAAATAAGAATTTAAAAATGTCCATGCTGTCTCTTTGGCTTGAATCTTGTTAAATATTTCTGCTGTTGTGCCAGTCCAGATTGGGTTCCAAGGCATGCAGATACTCAGACACTTTCTAGGGGACTTAGAGCATAATTCAGTGGAGGAAAGAAATGTGTGAGGGAAGTAGTGGTGATGGAGGTTGCCACAACATATTGAATATAAGTTCAAGCTTCAGTATGACTGGCCTTCAGTGGAAGTGTCCTGGAGCCTTAAACTTCTCCCTTCCACCCCCTGTGGTGACATCGTTCCAGATTCTGCTCCCACTGAAGTGCATCAGTCTGGAGCACCCTCAGCTTCCTTAGGCAGGAGCTTTTCCAAATGGCAAAGCTTTCTTTGCCAATGGCCTCTTCTTTTGGTGTCTAAGTTACATGCTTGTAGTCAGGTGAGCCACGTGCTGTCTGCTGAAACCAGCTGCTGCCAGACTTGAAATGTGGTCATTCAGTTGTCTGAGGAAAGCATCTTTTAACTTTAGTCCATAAAAATGAAATCAAAAGCTGCATCTGTGCTTAACAAAATAGGAAAATGGCTCGCTCAGTTTCCTGCAGATTCAACACTGATAGTAGGAAAAGAAAAGTGAAGTGTTGCTATAAGTGTTGTTATAAGAAAAAGCAGCTGCTAAATGTGACATTAAAAGACTAGAATGTGCCATCACTGAGTTAGAATTGAATAACAGAATCAGAGGAGTTCCATAAAAGTGTCTCATGCAGATGTGATGGTATAAAGCAGCAATTCAGAGACACTGTGACTGAGATTCCCTCTCTTCTCCTCCTTCTTTTCCTCTTTTTCCTTTTTCTAACCACCCTACGTTTTCATCGTCCAAAAGCCTGGGATTGAGTAGCTGCGAACACTCCTTTGCAGAATGTTTCAGGAAGACTGGTGCAGGGGATCCCAGGGGCCATCGTGGCCAGCCTCCTGCCCGAAGCAGGGCTTAGCACCAGCCCCGGAGCAGAGCGCTGGTTTTTGCATTTTGGAAACTGTTTCAGTTCCCAGTGGTCCATTGCCAGCGTGGGGGTCACGAGTGTAAACAAGGCTTCAGTGTGGCAGCTGATACTTCAAGCACTGTCATAAGCAAGTTTTTTACTTTTGTAAAGAAAACATTACACTTGGGACAAAAAAATCCCCACAAACCCCCAGAAAGTTTTAGTTCCAGCTGGCAATCCTTCCGTAGTGTGAACTTCTCTTGGCACAACCCCCGGTTTTGTTGCTGGCCATGCCTCTTGTCTGCCCATGTGGAGCAGCTCACGCTCCTTTGATTACTCCGCTTTTTCTGAGACTGCAAGCTCTCTACCTTTCACATGCAGTGAATAGGCTACTTTTTCTTCTACTGTTACGACAAAAATAAAACATTTTATTTCCTGAATGCTCAGTAATTTTGTGCAGCTTCAGGTTTAATCTGGCTTTTGAACATACACCTGATCAAGGAGATCAATACACCTTCCTATTGCTAGAAGCAGTAAGTGACACAGTGAGGGAGGAAAGCAATAAATATCCCTGTGACAATACCTTTGAAGCAATGCAGTTGCTTGCCTTTCACTGGAAGTTTAGTTTCTTCATGTTTTTAGTTAAAAGCTTTTAATAATTTTAACTGCAGCAAATACACTGCTATACTTTGCTATTCAAATAAATCCTTTTCCAGCTCCAAGTCCTTGGAGTTTGAATCCTGTCCAGCCATTTTCTGCTATCTGCCAATTCCTTCCTAAGTGCAGACCTGACACGCTTGCCAATAAATCCACCTCCGTGCCATTTAAAGTCATGTGCTGTCCTTTCTCTGGAGCTAATCAAAGTTTGCAAGAAGACATTTTTTAAGGGGAACCAGCTCTAGGATTCAAGTGATTTAAATTGCAAGGTAATTAAAAGAAATTTCAGTGAACAATAAAATAGAGAAATGGTGTAGACTATTTGAAAGCTCACTTATTTTTACTCTCTTTTATGAATATTTGGAGACAAAGTTTTCCAGGGAAGAATTTGGAGGGTTTATGCTGTTTTATGTGCTACTCTCCTAATCCGCTTTTTAGACTCCCAAGCCCAGCACAGCAAAGCCCAGCCCTGCTTCTGGAGTCGATTGCAGCCTGTTAAACTGAAAGCACCATTTTATTTTTACCTTGTGAGACAGCTGGGCTGATAAATGGGTGGGATACCAGCACTCCAGGAGACAACTGCAATGTCTGCACAGGTTAATAGTCTCATGTCTTTCAAGAACAGCATTTCCAGTGTCTTTATATGAGCTTGCACACACAATCACACACAAAATTATATAAGGATTAAGTCTCTAGAACACTTCTAACTTGTTAGTGTCACACTGTATAGTATATCCTAGTTACTTTATTAAAATGCAATAACAGTGTTATTATTGTATTGCTAATGTATCTATGGCTGATCTGTACCCTGAAATACAGAGTGGTCACACAAGTTCTTCCAGGAAATTGGATTAATTGTTGCATTGTTGGAATCTCTTTTAAAAAACATGCTACTCCTGCTGGTTAACACTGGTTTAAACGATATTTCTGAGAGTGATTTACTGGTCTGGCAGAAAAGCCTGGTGATAAACCTTTCCACTGGGATTTGCTTACATTAAGAGGCAATGCAGGTGGCAGTCTATTTCAACATGGAATGGATTTCTTCCCCTTTTTTTCTGATAAATGAAGTGCTTATGTAAGGTGAGAGATTGAAAAAACTGAGAAACCTGCAGCCCTTCGAGGATCCATCTGAAAGCTCCACACGCAGGCAGTGGAACACAGGGCAAGTCTGCTGCAGTTCCCGTACCTGCTCACCTCACGTGTGATGGGGAGCCCTGGGTGATGCCTTGGCCAGCTGGGAACTCTGCTCAACAAAATCTCCTCCTCTCAGCCAAGAGTCTGAGTTTGGAAACACTGAGCATCATGTGCAGCACAAGAGGGTTTGCTAAGACCAAACTCATTTTGCCCACCACTTGGTAATAAATTGCTCCCACACCTGCCTGGAATCCTTTATCCTTTGAGCTTTAGTCTTGTGTTTTTGTTTTGTGCATAGTAAATAGGATCTGAGTTTGAGTTAGTGCTCAGCAAATTGTCTACTCTGAAGCTTCATTGTATGCCAGACTGCTGCCTTTGGCTCCTGCTGATATCTGCATCTTCCTCCCAAATGATTCCTTTGGTGTCAATGACAAACATTTGATGGTTTTTGCTGTCAACTATCATATGCAAATCTAATAGTGTCATATTCTTAAATTATTGTAGCATTTGATCAAATTAGCCCTTTTAAAAGGGATCCAGGTTTACTAATAGTGTTTCCTCTAACTCATCTCTAGAGAAAACTTGAGATCTGGCTTTTATAGTCAGAACCAGTTAGGCTCATCCTTTTACCCCCCTTCTCTCTGCAGTGTTCAGATGAACTTCATTTTTCAGGCACAGTTCAAGAAGACTGTCAGGTCTCTGGGGCTCTCTGCCTCCTGGGCTCTGCATTCCCACTGTCAGCTGTGAAAAATAATCCCCCTTTTGCAGTTGTGTCCAAGGAAAGTAAGATGATAAATCCACAAGTTAGATTTAAGAGGGGAAGTACTATTGTTTACTCAGCATTGAATAAGGTTTTGTTCTAGGAGATATGGTTGATGTGAGGCATGGGAAAGCATTCCCTGGTTTAAAGCTTTCTAGCTCATGAAGTTTTTTAGGATTCATTCTCACTTCAAAGAAAATTTAGAGATTTGTTAGTCAATATCTTTTCAGAGTCTGTGAAATGTGGCAGTGATTTTGAGAAACAGCAGGCTGAAAAAATTAAGACAGGAAAAAGAAAGTGAACTGTAAACAGAGAGTAACAAAGCCTCGAGAAAAACTCAACAAAAATCCCCCATGCATGCAGGATCTCTGAGTGTGAATAACTGCTTTCAGATATAATTCACAATAGAGTGGTCTTGCTGTTCAACTAGTCTCATGAAACTGCAATATAATTGAGAACAACTTTTGAACCAGAAGAAAACATTAGATCTTTTCGTTTTGGAGCAGACTGAGAAGTTCTCCCTGAGGCAGGGGAGAGGTGGAGGTATGAAGTTAACTTGGAATCGTTGTTCAGTTCTCTGTGCAGCATCTGTTTGCAATGTTCCTTTCTTTGCTGTAATGCCATGGTAGTACTTTTCTGTGGAGAATAGATGGTAGAACTTTAATCACTGCTAAGTCTGCAAATCGATTGAACCTTCAGTGTTCAGCAGCAGGAGTCTCCAATAAAACAAAAGCCATTATAATGAAGCCCTAAGTCTCTCATCATTCACCTTTTCACCTTCCAAGTTTTCTGCCCCGTTATATCACTCCTAGATTTAATACACGTAAGTATCAGCTCAGCACAGCCGTCCAGCATCCTGCTCTGTACAGGCAAACCCTATTCTCATAAACCTCTAAATGTATCCAAATCCTTCTGAAGACCTTCAGGCAGCACAGCAAATAGTGCTTTGCTTGTTGTCAAGTGGAAGTGATTAGTTTGTTTCTAAACACCAAGCTTCTGAGAAGTAAAGCAGCAGCTTCTTTCTTTAACTTGGTTTTAATAGCCTGCTGCACTAATGGCCAGAACTGTAATTGGGTGGGAGAACTTTGAGCTGCTCCTTAACTCAACTGGTGGAATACCAACGCTGTATTTTGGAATCACTTCCACAGCCCGCAAAAGGCTGGTGTGTCTCGGGTGAGATTCATTCAGGAGGGGCCAAGGTCACCACGAGTCCCGGCTTGCCTGCAGCCAGGTAAGCCAGGCTCAGCACGTCGTGTGCTCACAGCCCGTGCCTGTCCCTGGGAACAGGCTGCTGGGGCTGCTCAGGGCTCCATTTACTCTGCTGCTCAGCCGCCGCTGGGGAGCCCTGCAGCAGGGCCCGGGGGGCCAATACAGCACGTCCTGCAAACAATTTTTAGATATTTTGGGAACTTCTGTGGCAGTTCGTAGTGTTCTCCCTGCAAGCCTCTTCGGGACGGATGCCCGTGATGTGACATCTGTGCCAGCCAGCCCCTTCTGGCAAGTGTTGGCCTGTTGGCCAACAGCCGTGGCACTGGGCGAGTGTATGGGAGGATATGATGAAAAGGGGGAATTAATTTGAACTATGGAGCAGCATATCTTATCTCTTCTAATTGACTCACGAGAAAATTGCGTGTGTACCCAGAAAAATCCTGTTCCTCGTGCTGATTACAGCAAGCCAAACAACAAGACAGGAAATCGCAGTACAAGAACCTTACTGGGACTTCAGTGAATGTCCTCACTGGTAGGTTATTAGTAGTTGTGGGATCAAGAGTGAGTCTGACAGGAAGCCTAAACTGAGACGGAGGAAATCCAAGAAGTAGTTTTATTTACTCAGTTATGGAGAAAGATGTTAAATGCTGTGCACAATTGCAATATAAGCTGAAATAGACTGGTCTGAACTCACCCACCAGATTGCACTTTGCAGACAGTACCAAACCAGGGCAATAAAAGCAGGGGAGGAGCTGAAGAAATTTAAGAAGTTTGAGAAATTTAAGAAGTTAAAGAAATTTAAGAAATTTAAAAGTATTCCAGAGCTGAATATTTAGTAAGAGTGAAGGCAAGATAACTAAAAAGGTATATAATTTTTTAAAATGTCTGTCAAAAGTCACTGCAAGGGATTAAAAGAAAAAGAGTATTTTAAAAGGAAATTAAAAGGAAAGTGTATTTGGGTCCTCATTTTGGGTTAAGTTCAGTGGGGAGCTTTTCCTCCCTTCCTGTGTTCTCTCTCTGACATGGTCACATCCCCCCGCCAAGACCCTGTGCAGGTTCCCTGTGCTCCCTGGGCTCCTGTTGACTGCACTGGGGGTTGGCAGCTCAGGCAGAAAGCAAAAAAATTTTCTTACTGTCATTTGTGTAAAAAATCTCAGTCTTTGCAAAGAACAGCAGCACCTAATGCTAAATAGAAATTACTGGTGGAAGACTGACTGATTTCTTTCTTTGAGACTCAAAGAGAACATGATTCGCTTTAGTTTTTTTCTCCCTCACACAGAGTTTCTAGTCTGTAGCATTGGTTATTGATTGATGTTTTATAGACAGTCTGGGAAAATTAATTAAGACAAGCAGGTCTGGAGGTATTTTCAGGGATTTCAAATAGAGAGAGATTGTACTGTACTTTCAGAAATAGCCTTGAAAATGTAATAGCAGTTTGGTTTTCTCAGGTGTGATGTGGCAAATGGTATTTTTTGTTGTCCTTCTGGCTGTATCCTCCTCCTCTCTGCATACAGAAGTCCTTTCTGGAAAAATCTCTTTTAGTCATTCATTGTATAAGAAACTTCAGAAAATTATTAGAAATTAACAAATAAAACCCTGTGTGTTTTTTTACCAAGTGGTGAAGCTGAGCACCAAAGTTGACTGAAGTGCACCCATGGACATATAGTGGAATCCCTTTTTTCCCTGGGGAGATGTGTGTCCAGGGAAGGGGAGAGGTAAAACGACACCGAGTCTCCTGTTTGTATTTCAGTGCTTCCCATCACAGGCTCCTCCAGGGCCCAAATAAGAAAAACATGACTCATTGCTGGAAATAGAATATTTTTGTCCCATATGAAATGCTTTCTAGTGAAACCTGGTACAGGCTTCATGTTAAAACAATCGATGTAAAGTTCAGCTTGCAGCATTTTGATACTTCAGCCCTCAAAGCACTTTGGTTAAGAAGCAGGAGCAGGGAGCACACAGCTCTCTCCTTCTCCACTGAGCCCTGGGCACCAGCAGCAGAGGGGGAAGGATTTTGGAGATGGTGGCAGGCTAGGAGGAGCAGACAATCTCTTTCACTGCCCAGCTGCAAGGTTGGTTTACCATCTTGGCCAAGTTTCAGAGACACTACAAGGGTTCACATGATTTTACGTTGTTGACTCTCGTTCACCACGTTTGGTGTGAGGGCCCTGAGCTGGCACTTGAGAAGAAACCGGCTGCCCCTGCAAACATCCCTGGGACTTCTGCCTCTGCTGGGAGGGCTCCCACAGGAGCTGCAGGCAGCAGGGAACTGTGAGGCTGTTCCAGCCCCTTGTAGAAAAAAGCCTGAGTGGTTGTGCCTGAAGCTCAGAGCAATAGGAATAAACTACTCAGGTTATAAAGTTCGTTCTCCTTCCTTACTGCCTCGTTGCACTGGTAGCTCGTAATCATCTTGTGAGCTAATGGCTCTTCTATTTGGATGTCAAAACCAAGTGAGACCCCATGTAAAGGCTACAGTTCCACTTAGGTGTCTCCAGGTGCATGGTGAACAGTTGGTGCAATCAAGTTTAATCTGTTTCTAATATTCCAACCCACAAAGTCATCTAAGTCTCATGCATAGTATTCCAATCACCCTTACCATACCAATTAAGTTTGTTAGATCCACAGATTTCATAAGGATTCTCCTATCTGGTTAATAAAAGGTATTAAATAAAATAACTTGAAACGCTGAATCTTCAAAAATGGTGGAACCTCCTCTTTCCTGATGATTCCTCTCTCAGCACAGTCCACAGTTGGCTTCCTCTTGGCCTGTTTCTGCCCACGGCAGAAGGACCTTGTTAAGTACTGGTTTGTCTATGGCATCTCTTCACTGAGTGCAGGTTGTTTGCACCCAATGCACCCCACTCACAAAAGGTCACTCATTTTGCTGAGGAATGGTGCAACATGAGCTTGAGGGTCAACAGCTTTGGGGTGTGTATACCAACCTTCATGGCCTTCATTATCTTTTGACCTCATAAATGCT
Organism: Atrichornis clamosus; assembly: GCA_013400975.1. Taxonomy (NCBI): domain Eukaryota; kingdom Metazoa; phylum Chordata; class Aves; order Passeriformes; family Menuridae; genus Atrichornis; species Atrichornis clamosus. The sequence goes on along the minus strand of WBMZ01009063.1, from coordinate 183,740 downwards.
TCCAAATCATAGTTCAATATTGAGAATGGGCTAAACCAGCTACAGTTGTCGAGATTGCTTGAGTCACCCTCTTTGTGATGTAGTGTTGGCTCACATATTGATGCTCTTCATTTGATAGATGTTTGGCAGCAGAGACAAGCTGGCCGTTCCCAGTTTCTGTTCACAAAAATCTTTTTCAGGTGGAATATGGGCACTTCCAGTTTTGCATTCACATTCCCATTTCTCAGTTTTTTGTCATGGTCTAACTGGGTTTGTTCACATCCCTACACCTTTTTACCTGTAAGAGTGAACTTTGATATTTCCATCAGTTTTGTTTTCAGTAACTCATTCAGTGTTTACTTCTGCTGAGGTGACAGGACAAGGCATCTTCTTTACAAGCTTATTCTCCTTGTTTGGGATGCTGGTTTTTAAAGAGCATTTTTATGTTTATGGAAAGATATGTCATTTGTCCCACATGCAAATTCTTCAGGTCAGCTGATGCCATTAAAATGTTTTAATGATTTATTAAAGCTTGGCATTAGAAACTGAAAATCTGATTCAAATACTTACCTCAATTGCTTTTTTCCCCTTCTAATTTGAAGTAAATCATATTGTAAGGAAGTGGCATCTATGTCTTATCTAGACAGGCATCAGTTAAGACAATTTAGCTCAATTCCATAGCGGTTTTTGGCATATGGAGCAAAACTCTTCCAGGCTCAGTATCAGGTGGGTGCAGAGATCCCCACTGTGGGCAGGGAAACCACAGAGCAGAAGGAAAACATTAAATGTTTTGAAACAGTTATGAGAGGCCCTGCAGAATTTATGGCCTTTGGGGGCCTGTGAGAGATTTACGAGGCTGGGAGGTTTCTGGGGAGCACTTTTGTGTGGGCTTTTGCAGGTGGCTCCCCGAGATCAGACATCTCTGCTGGCTGGAGTTACCGTGTTGCTGGAACTGGTGCTGCTCTGGGTCCCTGAATGGCAGGTCCTGTCTTTCTGGGGAAATGGGCAAGAGCAGCAATCCTGTTCTCAGATCCTCTGCATCACCTGGAGTACAGGCAGGCTCCTGGCATGCAGTATCACTATCCATGAAGATCGATACGCTGTTTTGGAAAACAACTCTTTGTAAAATGTCTGTGCAAGGCCAGAAGGAAAAAAAGCCTTGTGTTCTGGACAGCCTTTACTGAACAAATTTATTCCTTCAGGTGGTTTTATTTTTCAGTGGAATTACTTGCAGCAGTACAGAAGATAGTGAGTGATGTGCTGCAAAAATCTGGTTTCATGTGTATTCTCTTTGACTTTTCATCAGAGGCCTGTTAGATATTTTCTGATGATCAATTATTAGAAACGTTTAAATAGAAACAATTTTAAGTGGTTTATTTAGTGTAATTGAGATTGTAATGTGCCAGAAACCTCTGCAGGAATGGTGGCCATGTCAGTGCCTCCTTTCCTGAGATGATCTTTCTAGTACTTAGGAGCTTGCTGAAGCTGTGGATCACAGCTGGAAACAAGGGTCCTTGCCAATATTTTGTGTGCTTTTCATCCATTGACCACAAAGGCTTCGTTTGCCCATCTACCCAGACTCTCCCTGTGACTCCAGGGGGAAATTAGCACATGGGCCTGCAGCTCCACACTTAGCTTACACAGGTGACTGCAGAGTTTCCCCCTGTGGGTGACCTGTGCCACATGGGAGAAAATGCAGCCATGCAGGTACATGGCTGCTGCTGCGAATTCATGACTAATCAATTCTCACAGACGGCTGGGTTTCCCACTTGCAGGCTTTGAGGCAACACTTCCAAGGAGAGCAAAGCTCCTGGAACCCCCGCTAGCCTGTTTTGGCAGCACCAGGTCCCAGTGCTGTGTCCCAGCCCATGCTGGAGAAGTTGGGAAATTCCCACTCCAGTCCAGGAGGATGGAGGTTGCTCCAATTTCCCCAGGCTTGTTTCAGTGGCCAACTCTGCCTCCCAGACACATTGGTCTTCTGCCTTTCTTGCCTACATTTAATATCTTTTAGCTTAAACCCCATTTCTTACAGCTTTGGCTGCAAAGGAAAGGATGGAGAGGGAAGCCTCGGCAGGTATGTTACAGGCCATGAGGGATTCCCCAGTGCTTCTCAGACAAAAGCATCTCCTATTGCATGTCCCACCTGCAAGATGCATGCTGCTGAGGTGAGCCTGAGCATCTACCCAGCTTCCAAAAAAATCCCTGCTGGGGCTGAGAGTCATGAGGATCTACAGTATTTCACTGAAGCCTTTATTTACACAACTGGTGCAAGTATCATGGAAAGATTATTGCAGAGAAGTGGATGAGGATTGTTTAAAATGGATTTCAGAACAAATACAGGAACTGATAATTCAGTTTTATGAATCACAAAAACCTGGCAGCTAAAACTTAAACAAGGAGCTATATGGTAACTCGTAGCATAACCTGCCCTCCCTATAAAGGTATCCATCCTTGAAGAGGTTGTGCTACCTGTGTTTTAAGGAACACACCTGAATGTGGATATTTTTTGGGTTTTGCTCCTGTAGAGGGTTAGCAGCTGGACAGCATGCTTTATGATCATATTTTGGTCTTATTTTTAATTCATTTCCTCCACCTTAATGAATTTATCAGCTGCTGTAACCCGTTGTTTAAGACAGCTGCTAGATCCTAGCTGATGTAGTTTATTGATTTCTGACTCTGATCTTGCAAACCTTATTTCAAATTCATCACCTGCCAAAGCTGTGCTTGGAGCCTGAGCTGAAGCTCAGCACGTCACGGATCAGAGAGGTTCTCTCACGGCTTTCTGGTGTCACCTGCTGTAAAGTCCCTCTGCGTGCCCTGCTCTGGAGCAGCCCACCCTGGTGCCTGGAGAGGTCCCGGAGTGAACCCTGGCCCCTTCCCCTGCTGCAGCCCCGGTGTGCCAGCACCGGCCGTGCTGTGCCGCAGTGCACCAGGGAACAGGAGAGGCCAGGAGCTGTGCACAGCAGATGTCAAGCAGTGTGTTGGTGGCCCAGCTTGGTAGGTGGCAAGCCCCCCTCGTCCCAGCCCACCTCCAGCCCTGCTCTCCTCACACACAAATTATGATCCCGCCCTTCCCACTGCAACGGAAAGCCTCCAAAACCTGAACCAGATGCACGGCTTCACCTGAGTTTACAGACAGCCTGGAAGCAATAACTCTGGGAGGTATAAACTGCTCCTTTCGTCGTAATTAGATGTTAATGGGGGAAAGCCCCACTGCTCCAGGCAGTACTCTATTGACGCTGCTGCAGCAGCTGGGAAAAAGGGATCTTCTGGATGGGTTTCAGCAGTGCCCACACCCGTGCATCCCCCATACCTGTGGCTTGGGGCCTTCCAGTCAAATGTCCCCACGATGTGGCCCTGATCCCTGAGGCAGAGGGTGCCTGCTTGTGTCCTCCCCACCAGCTCAGGGACCCCAGGTCCCAAGGTCTTTGGTGAGGGCTGTGGGCAGCAGCACACAGCACTCCTCAGGGGGCTGAGCAAAACATCTGTTTGCCATTGCTTTGGGTTGTTTATAGCATTTTGATGCTCTCTTCTGCAACATTTTATTTTAAAGTGCCTTGTGATACTCCCATGCAGAGTGCATCTGAAGTGCAGCTTGCTCATGGTTTATGCATTCCAGCTAAGGTTGCCTATAATTTGGGACATTCCCAGGGCACGTGCCCCTCTGATGCAAGACCACATACAACAGCATCACTCCCAGCTCGTTGCAAACCATGGCGCTCTGCTCTTCCCCTCGCTTTTGGTGGGAAGGAATGTTTGGGCCAAACCAAACTTTCCCTTCTTTGACTTTAAGCAACAAATGACTCTGGAAGTCAGGCTGCAATTTGTCAACACGCAGCATGGGATTAAAGGAGCAGATCCAGCCAGTGCCACCCTCTGCAGTGCAGACATTTCCACTGTGGAAAGTCCATGCACACAGTACTGGGCTCAGTGTGGAGGTGAGGAGGAGCAGAGGGGTGATGTGTTTTCTGCTGGGCAACCTTGTCTGCTCCGATTGTGCTGGATTTTCAGCTAAGAGGAACTGTGAAGGATAATTGCCATCATAGGTTACCTGAGATTACAGGGTTGCTTTCCAACTAATGACACTAGAAGAACCAGGCAGTTGTTAATATTTAATCAGACTCCTGGCTTAACAATTGGATAAATGAGGTGTGTAATTACACAATTATAGAAGACATTTCAGATAGGAACTGTGCTGTTATTAATAGTGAAGGTGAAAGCTGGTGAACATACACTGTTCAGTCCCATCAAGCATGTCATTAAAAAAGATCTTCAGCATGAGAGTGTAACAACATGTCCTACAAGATGGTAAACAAAGGTTTCAGCTGCTTTTGAGATAAAAATTCCAATTGGCCAAAAGGTTTCAATGTAAAAAAAATACCAGACTAGGTGTTTTGTTCATGTGGCAAGCTGTAATCAGGGGTAACTAGGGAACATTTAAACACATGCACAGAGTATATAATGCATTTATGGCTTTGCTTTATGTATAATTTCTCAGCAGTCAGGCAATTATTTTCCCTAGGTTATTAATTTTAAATCTTATAGGAAACAGAGAGGCACCTTTTAATCCAATGTAGTGCTTGCCTGCCCAGTGGAACTTTTCTTTAAAATTAAGTGTTTTCATACAGCACATACAAGGTGTTGTGTTTGACTGCAAAGTGCTGGTCAGAATGAAAATGGAGATACTGTCTATAATAATTTCATTAGTCTGTTCCTTTAATCCTGTGCTTTATTTCAGTTCCTTAAAAATTTTTTTTTTAAGTGATCTTGATTTGAAAAGATTGCAATAGTTGTGGTTATTCAGTGTTCCACTACAGTGACCACTAACTGTAATTCTCTCTATTGAGTCGTCAGTTAGTGGGACACTGGAAAGTTAGGATCAAAATCAAAGAACTTATTGACCAGCATGATTACAGGTTAGTGATATGAATCAGAATAATGCAGGACGTTGAATCTTAGGAATGCTCTCCACAATGCAATGAGACAGCATTCAGGTGTTGATGTGGTTTCCCAAACGTGAGGTTTTAAAAGCAAGAAGCATATTTGTTGGCAGATGCTATGGGCAATAATCTTTTGATCCCCTCCTCTTCCCAACTAACATTCCTGAAAAGTTTGCAGTGACTCAGATCTTTGTTGAATTTCTCAGTGTCCAGTTCTACCTGTGACTAGATACCACACCCGAGTGTGTTTTGAGTTCGGGGGAAGAAATGTCCGTCGAAGTCACATTAATGTTTTTCTTCTAGAGATACTGCCGTTAAGAAGCCACGTAATTAGAAGTGGCGTGCATGCTCCCTGCTCACTGGGAGCTGGTCCTGTGCCAGTGGCTGAGCTGCACCAGGCGCTGTCAGGTCCTCCCGGCATGTGCTCACACATCGGCTCCTCTTTAATAGCAATTTGTACTTGGTGATGAGCTCATGCTGTGAAAGAGCAGAACCCTTCAATTATAGTGATGCAGAGCCAACAGAGATAATTAGGAAAATAAGATTTACCTATATGATATGTTGGCATAGAATTGTAAAGGAGACAAAAAGAAATGCACAACCGGAATAATTTCCTGTAGAATGTTACCCTGTGATCCAGTTTAGTACAACCTGTTTCTTCATCCTCTTTCTTCTCTGCCTCTCCCTGAGTCTGCCAATCCTGTCTTACCCAAACTGGTCCCACTGGAATAATTTTCCTCTATTCTGGCTTTGTCATGCACCTTCCTAAGGATGCATGTCCCAGCCTCACTTTTGAGTTCTGCACAGCCATGGACTGTGCCCGCCCTCCCCCTTGGCAGCCCTCTCCTGCCCCGGTGTGACACCCGTGTCCTTGTGCTCCCACACCTGCGGAGGGTGAACCGGCTCACGGGTTGGCCACAAAGGGTTGCAGTGAATGGGGTGACATCAGAGCAGTGACCTGTCACCAGTGGGGTTCCACAGGGCTCCAGCCTCAGCCCTGTGCTCCACAACAGCTTCGTTAATGACTTGGGTGCAAAACTGGAAGGGATACTAAGCAATAACAATACAAACCTGGGAGGAGCTGTTGACTCTCTCAAAGGCAGGGAGGCCCTGCAGAGAGACCTCGACAAATTAGAGGATTGGGCAGTCACCAACCACATGAGATTCAACAAGGGAAAGTGCCAGAGTCTGCACCTGGGGTGGGGGAACCCTGGATGTACCCACAGACCGGGGAATGAGATGCTGCAAAGCAGCCCTGTGGGAAAGGGACTTGGGGGTCCTGGTGGAGGGCAAGTTGAACACGAGCCAGGAGTGCCCTGGCAGCCAGGAGGGCCAACAGTGTCCTGGGGGGCATCAGGCACAGCACGGCCAGGGGGGAAGGGAGGGATTGTCCTGCTCTGCTCGGAGCTGGGGCGGCCTCACCTCCAGTGCTGGGGACAGTTTTGAGATAATATAGGAAAGATATTCAACTATTAGAGAGTGTCCAAAGGAGAGCAGTAAAGATGGTGAAGGGCTCTGAGGGGAAGCCAAATGAGGAGCAGCTGAGGTCACTTGGTCTGTTCAGCCTGCAGGAGACTTAGGGGAGACCTCATTGCAGTCACAACTTCCTCCTGAGGGGAAGAGGAGGGGCAGCCACTGATCTCTTCTCTCTGGTGACAGTGACAGGTTACAAGGGAATGGCCTGAAGTTGTGGCAGGGGAGGTTTAGGTTGGATAGTAGAAAAATGTTCTTCACCTAGAGGGTGGCTGGACACTGGAACAGGCTCCCCAGGGCAGTGGTCACAGCACCAAACCTGACAGAGCTCAAGAAGCATTGGACAATGCTCTCAGGCACAGCGTGTGACTCTTGGGGTGTCCTGTACAGGGCCAGGAGTTGGACTTGATGATCCATGTGGGTCACTTCCAACTCAGCATTTCCTGCGACTGTGATTCCTTCAAGTCTTTCATTACATTGTCACCAAGAACATCTTTGATAAAGAGACTTGTAGCTCTTCCTTTTCAAGTGTGATTCCTCTGCTTTGCTGTCCCTGTGGGCCACCTCCAGAATTACTGGATGAAATGTAGTTTGTAAACTGAGGAACCTGGGAGCTGTTACATTTGAACATTGCCCAGACAGGCTAAAATACATTGAACATCTTTGGTTAAGAACCCACCTTCATAGCAGCTCCATCCCATGAATTGCCCAGGCTGTATATTCCCTGAGGAAGGACCACCTATGGCATTTGGCTGTGAAGTCCTATCCCTGTGTACAGAGATTCAGGATATGGAAATAAGCAGCATGCAAGACTTTACAGCCCCACCCTGCAGGCCTGTGCTAGCCTGCGCTCTGAGGGGCAGATGGCCACGTGGTGAAATCCCTTTGGGATTTTCCTTGAGCAGTGTGGAAACTGCTGTTGGCTGGTGGGTTTGTGCTGGAGTGTGCGGAGAGGTGCCTGCAAGGTCCTGCCTGCTGGGGACATGGGCACAGTGACGCAGAACTTCCTGTAACAGTGTCCAGTCTCCTCTCACTGTACTCCTCTAAGGAGATGGTTTCATTATCTAGAAAGCTTTTTATTGCATCACATCCCCTTAGTCAAGACACGATCTGTGCCCAGTGCTGCTGCAGCACTTACAAAAAAAGGCCTTTGCTGTTGGCTTTGGGGGAAAGTCCAGGACTGACTGAGGACTTTTCTAGCTAAGGTAAGCAAGATTCTCTTGTTAATTAACGTTTGTGGCACCTTGAAAACAGAAAATGCTGCATATGTACCAAAGTATTTTTCTAATGCCAAAGTGTTTTATATTTAAACTTTTGGAAGCTCTGATGACATGGTCTGTCAATTTCTGATCAACTCTATCTATAAAGTTAAAAATAAAACAGAAAGATATTGAACCCTGTCGTCTGAAGAAGACTCTTCTCCCATGTGTGAAGTATTGCCTTTCCTACCACTTTGAGGTTTGAAGTTCAGAAGAATGCAGAGTCAGTGATCATAAAGTACTTACAGCATGAATACATAAAATACCTGCTTAATTAAAATGTTAAAATATGTGCGATGTTTCAAGGGTGCCGCTTTGTAGATATCTGCAGATTGGGCACATCAGTAGTTTATGCACTGGCTTTGCATGTTGTACTGGGCTGCTTACCCTTGTCCTCAGCTGAAACAGGGACCATGGCAGCCTTCCCAGCCCGTGAGCCCCGCAGCGAGACAGGACGCTTGGCAAAGGGAGCACACAGTGACGAGCGCTGTCTCGTGAACGTTGGAAGCCGCGCGCACAGCGATACACACGGACAAGCAAGTCTCAAAGAAAGATGAGATGCTGTTACTGCGGAGCTTGGGAGTAAATTTAGCTCTCTGCCAAACTGGTACCTCCATTTCTCTAGGCATCATTTGCAAAGGCAGCTTTCGTGGAATTCATAAAATCAGTTTGTTTCTGTCTTTTCCTTTGAAGAAAGTCAGTGTCACCCAGACCTCACAGAGCTCTCAGCTGGATGCACATGTTGGCTGCCTTGTTTGATCCCCACTGAGTTAAATGTGTTTGTTTGCATTTAACCTCCTTTGAAGGGAGAGAGAGACTCACAACCCACCACCTCTGTGCTGAGCCAGGGGAATCCTCCCATGGGTTCATCCCACAGCCCCCAGAAGTGGCATTCAAGGCACAATAATAAGTTAGAGACACCAGCTATTCCTTTGCATAATAACTCCCAAAGTAAAGAAATAGACTGCACAGAATATGGATAAAATTCAGGGCACATCCTAGGTTTTCATGAAAATCTAAATAACAAAAGTAAATCTGCTAATGTGGGTGACAAAAGTCAATGGAGAGTAAGCAAAAGGCTTACTGCACTTGTTTTGAAGGTTTGAATAAAAAAGGATTTCTTTTGATGCTTCTGGTCAATGGGCACATTAAGTCAAGTGCAGTCACTGGAGTGCTGAGAAGCAGGATGGCTGGGGAAGCCCAGGGAGAGGGAAGAGGAGCAACGAGCTTGTATTTTGGCAGGGAGGTGACTGCAAGCCTGAACTCATTTCAGTATAAAGAGACAAGTGAAATAAGGCAGTACTGGGTTCTGCAGGATCCACTTATCTTTTATCTGCAGATTTTAATTTCTATTTGTAATAGAATAGATGGTTGTTATGCAACATTTTTCTAATACTCCAGCTGTGGAAAACAAACCACATCTGGCACATAAAATAACAATGAAATTATCTGAAAGCTGTACTGTTCTTAAAAACAGCTACAAGTATGTGTTCAAATAACTTGCTGGAAAAGAACAGATCCAATTTGTCAGATGATAATACGTAAGCTTAGAAGGAGGGAAAAATTAAGCCAAGAGAAATACTGCACTTCAGACAGTTCAAATAAAGAGGTTCCTTTCCACCAAACTTCTGTGGGCTTGCAAGGCATAAATTACACAAACAGCATTTAAAAACAGGAATGCAAAAATCAAAGAGCAAAATTAAAAGCTCTGTTCATGTTCCAGCCATGTAACAAGTGTGCAGCAGATGTCAGAGGCCTATGGTTAAGAAATCCTCTGGTCTGGATGCACAATTTCCAGTAGGTCCTGCTGGCACACATCTGAAGGCAGGCTGTAACAAACGCACTGTCAGCTGTGTAAAATACACGGTCTGAGAGAAGAGGAAATAGTGCAAACCTGGCAACGATGCTTTCCCTGGTATTTCTCTAACAAAGCTGTTATTTCATAGAACAAGGAGCCACCAGTGGCCTGAGGGTTGTCACACTCCATCTCAGTGAAGAGCCACCTCCCTTCCCGGTCCCTCTCTCGCACTGAGGTTCCCAGGGAAGCACAAGGTACCTCGCTGCACCTGAGAAGGGAGCAGCTCACCTTAACTGCCACTGACACTTGGGTTCCAAGGATGTATCCTGCTTTCACGGTCCATTCTACCCTATTTGGGTGAAAAGACCTGTGCTGCCAAAGGCAGAAAGGAGTAATAAAAGTAAAAATAGCATATTGAAATAGTTTAGCTGAGGGAAATTGTTGAAAGACTACGGATTTATGTCTTTGTGTTTTTATGTTTAAAGTGATTTCTAAAGCTGCAGTTTGATCGTGTTCTTAAAATATGTCAGACTTTACATGTTAAGCGGTAGAAAAATACCCTGCCTCCTACACTCCCAGCAGCAGGAGAAGCATGTTGTGATGACTGTATAAAGCCCTTCCTGCAACTGAGTTGTTCTTAAGTTAAATATTTTTGTCTACCAAACAATAATAAAACATCAGTCAATACCACACACAGATTCCAGATGAATGCAAGACTGAATGCACATTAAAGGCTTTGCTGACAGCCCAGACGAGGGTTTTTTCACGCAGGTTTGCAGGCTTAATGTAGTTTAGACAAACTCTCCTTTACATCACCTCTGCAGCTGCAGTGGACCTTGCTGTGGGAGTAAATTACACGCCTGCTTAATCTGAGAGGGTTTAGATTAAATGTGGAGTGTCATCCCGGGGGTGGAGGGGATGGGCTGGCTGGGGAGAGGGAGGTGGCAGGGGGACACGCTGCATACGAGCCCGACACGGAATCAAATTAGCTAGTCCTGCACTGTGTACTTCTTATTCCTCAGAATAGCTGTGAGTCTGAGCTGAATCCTGCAATGGGAAATGCTGTCTGTCAGCACCTTCCCACCTTCCTATTACTGAAAAGATTAAGAAAAAGTATGTTCGTGTTCAAGTTTGCAATATGTTTATTAATAAGAAAAGTATACAATTTTTGGAGTTGTACACTGCAACAGCAAAGCTTAGGAAGGCAGGTGTAAAATGTACTGTTTCATGTCAGTGGCAGCTGCAGTTTAATTTTTGTGGCAGAGTGATAAACGACAGAAATTCACAATGTTCTCCCGACTCCCTTGGAAGATGTATTCTATAGAATGAAAATAGAAGCACTGAATTATTAAGAATCATCCCATTTACATATGAAAATGGTATGGTGTCACGTTAAATACACTGTATTAAGAGGTCAATTAGAGACCTATTTTGAGTTAATGGAATTAGTTCTTTTTTTTATTTTACATTTTAAATGCAATATTTCAAGGTGTAGTGGAGATCGAAGGTGTAGTGGGATAGAAAATAGAGTAATGCAGTTAGAGGCTGTTAATGCTTGTGGAATGGCTGAGAGCAATGCCAGCAGGAGAAATGGTGCAACGGGGCAAGGGCTGAGCAGGCAGTGCCCTTTTCTTCCCACCTACACTGAGTCCCCTGTGCATGGGAGTGAGAAATGCCATTTTTTAAAGTGCATTCCCTATATCTGAATAGACCATAAAAGAAGGGGAAACACGCTCGAACCCTGGCTCCCAAACACTACCCTCATTTCACTAAATCTTATAGTGCTTTCTTTAAATCCCATTTGGTTCAGTGGAAACAGAGTGTATAAAAAAGTCCTGAGCACAATATTGCAACTGGTCAAGGTACAATTCTTGCATTAGTCACTGAACAGTTGTTCAGATGCAGATTTGTGTTGGAATCGGCTCCAAAGGGAAATAGCTAGAAAGAGCTTCTCTCCCCTCCAAAGGATTTGCTGCTCCTGTGATGCCCCTGGAATGTTAATGCACATGGAGATCGGCCCCCCTATGTTACAAGAGAGAAGATGGCTGCTGAAGGGGAAGCCTCTGGACTGCACGGCAGTCAATAAATGAGGTACTCAGAGTATTTTGGCACTCAAGGACAGTGCTGCCCACAATACCCCAGGACCCTTACTAACCCTCCCCTTCCACCCTGTCCAAGCACACATCTACTGGCAGTGGCACTGGTGACCTGGATTCAGCTAGAAAATGAACCAGAGGAAAAAAAAATAGGATGGTTTTCTTACAATTGGCGTATTTTTGCCCACGTGGCATAAATTGCTGCCAAAATAGAGATAGTTATATGTCTATATGTACACTCACCTTTTTGCCTGGTGTCTAGAAGAGGTGCTGACAGCACTTTTATATTCAGAGCACTGTTTACAGTACAGGCATGCAGGAAGGCAGTTTTGCCACCAGAGTTACTACTTAGCTAAAGAAATGACACATTCAGTGCATGAAAGAGGACACACGATGCTGTCCAGAAGGGCCTGGTGATAGTTTAGCTCACACTCCTCCCTGTGCACACACACTGCTGCTGCAGTGTCTGCACAGAAGAGACCCTTCCAACAGAACTGCTGTGCTAGTGGGGTGTCACGGCTCAATTTCTGTAGCAGAGCAGGCAGAAATTCCTCTTGATTCATCTTATCTGGCCACAGTTCCAAACAGTTTCCAAAAGTTTTCAAAATAGTTTGGGTCAATAATTTTTTTTAATTTTGGTGATTTGCTCCCTGCAGAGCTGATTATTGGTACCAAACAAAGAAAACCACCAGATCCTAAAGACTCCAATGAGTGTATATTGATAATTTGAAAACTACATTGGTTGTAAAGTTTAAGAAGGTTAAGAATTTCCTCTTGGTTGCACCACGTAACTGGGTAGGACTCTTCTCTCTGCTGCTGTGGGACTAAAGGGTGGACGTCAATTTTAACACTAGGAGGAAACTTCTCATCCAGTGCTTTGCCACAGAGCCCACACTGCGACCTCCTTCTACTGCGGTGGCCAGATCCTGCACCAGAAAGGTGTCAGAAACCAAGCCAGCTCTCCCAGCTTGGGAGTATGAGCCACTCACTTTCCTGTAAGCTGGGCCACAAGACCACTAATTTCCTGGCACTTTCCAACTCTTGATCTTATTCCACAGATTTTTCCTTTACAAACAACAGGGGGAAGGCTGTGGAAAACAGAAAGGAGAAATAGGTCACACTAGAAATTCTGAAACATCAGCAAATCTCTTGTTTAAAGTGATTAATTCAGTGACCTCTGACCACAAGGCAGACCTTCAATTTGCCATCAGAGGATAAAAGAGTCAAGATCTGAATGAGTAAAGAGGGGATGAAGGGTGAGTTAATCCAGTAACTGTGAAGGAACACTGGAAATAAAAAAACTCAACATAAATGGTTCTTCACTTTAGTCCTTCTATTGCATGCAGTTTATTTCTGGATATGATGGAATATCAAGCACATTTATAGTCTTTTTGATCTCTACTGTTTGATCGAGATCCAGCCAGCAGAGCAGACTGATGCTCTTAATGCTATTAAGTAGTACAGTCTGCATTTATTTATTTTTTAGAATAAAAACTAGAAAAGTGCTTGCAAAATGGTACAGGGTTAAAAGAAAATTAGGTATACAGTAGCTTTTAACATTTCCATCTTTCTTTGCTGAAGTTTCTTGTCCTAAAATATACATTTTTCTCTTAATGGAAAGTGACAAACTCGTCAGTGACATTGAACACTTTTGCCCGCGTTCCCTGCAAAACTCCCCCGCAGAATATAATCTTTCATCTATAGTTATAAGCCTGTAAGCTGCTTATACTATTTTTAGTCTAAATTCACCTTTCATTTGGTTAGTCTCCAGCAATGCAGACCAAATTTGCACTTGGAAATTTCCTAGTCATTTCCAGTTAACACCATTAAAAAGTGAGAAAGGAGCCTTGAAATAAATTGTCTCAGCCATGCACCTATTTTTGCTGCTGAACAGTGAGCAGATACCTCAGCATTTGATCTCCTTTGTATGATAGCTTTAATAGTGCTGTTTTCTCCCAAATAGAAAGGAAAACTTGTGGGAAGCTCATTTTGAAAATGCTACTGTCCAGCATTGCCAATGGCATGAAGAATTCCCCATAATTGTTTATGCCAGAAGCACTTTAATATGAGAGAAAGAGTCCTCGGAGTAAGATAAAATGCCCGATTGGCACCTGCTGCAGTCCATTACTTAGTTAAGGTTCAATCACTCAAGGTTCACATACTGCTTGAATGATTTTCCATTTTCAAGTGTGGTTTAGGTTCCTTTTGACACCAAAATACCAGCCTATTACTGATTATTTGATTTTATTGTAAGAATAAATGAAGAATTGAGGATGAAATGTATAATAAAACCTTGTCTTCCCACCATCATAAATGTTTTAAGATTCAGCCAATAATGTACTAGACTTCAGCCTTTTCCTCAAATAGAAAAACACTTCTTAAAAGTGTGTATTAACTCTTATTTCTTAACTGTCGGGTTTTTATAGTTCTCAAAAAGGAGTCCTGAGAGATCCATTAACTCTGTTTATGTCTGCACAGCAAAACTGCCATTGGAGTTGTCTTTGATTAAATCATTACCTTCTTTTTTTATGCTTTATTCTTTCTGGAGAAATAAGAAGACATTAGTAGCAGAGATTAAGCTGTTGAGAGTCCAAGAGACAAAAATGGGAGATTATTTATAATCAGCTGTCCGGTAAAAGATTAGAAAAATGAATCATTATTTAATAATAGTATAGTAAAGGATGAGGTAAAGTTTTGGCTTTTGACAGGTATGGTGTGATAAAACCAGAACTGCCTATAATTAATATTTACTGTTATTATTTACTGAGCATGCTAAAGTGCATACTGATTTACAGGAAAATACACAGATAGAACCCAGACAGGAAATTTATGTAACAAAATAAATTGTGACAAAACTGATGATGACAAGGAGGGTCCTTATGCCTCCCTCCCTTCCCAAGCAAGAGCTCTGCAACTTCGTGGAGGGCAAAAGTTTCTCACCTTGTGTAACTAAACCCACTGGTGATTTAGTGTTTGCTCTGCTGGATATGGATCATCACCTACATTTTAATGCTACTGCATTACAGTTGCCACAAATAGTCTGCTTAAACTCAAAAAAAGACGCCAATATTTGGGTTAATATACAACACTCTCCAGTTGCAGTAGCAGGGATTATACTGGCAATAGCTGCAAGTGTGAGTAACAGAAAAACATTGACACTGTCAATCACAGCAGAGCCTCAGTGGCAGTTAAAATTTATAATGTCAACCTTGTAGTATAGACCTGTTCATGAAAATCAAAGATTGAAACAATGCTGATTTATTGGGCCAGGCTCATGATGGCCTTAATGAGAGCATCTTTCCCACTGAATGGCTGCTTGGGAAGGGCTGTCCCAGTATTGCAGGACCCTCAGTAGTTACACCCTTGCACACTGCTACTGCTAGAATTTTAAATGGAATTTTGAAAAGTTAAGGTTTTCCTCCAAAAAGTGTATGAGACTTCTGATCTTCAAAGATTAGCTTTGTGGTCTTAAAATTAATAGTAAAAATTACAGATAAGATGCATAAAAGGTCCATTAATGCCTAAAATGTGTGGCATTCAAGACCAAATTTAGCATGGAAAAACCGGAGGAACAATTAATCTAACAATGCAGAAGCCTTTACCTGTCTTAGCCTGCAATAGGATCTCTAACGTCTGTCACTGCCTGGGAGCTCTGTTCCCTTTCATACCTTTCATGAAGGAACAGAAGTCACTGGAGGCCGTAGTACCCAAATGTCCTTTTTCTTTCTTAAAAACTGTCCCTGCTCTGACACCTCCAGGAAGCTGATGAGCAGTGAAGACCACTGCCTGTCATGCAGGTCACTTCTCCCTGGCCATCCCCCCGACTGGCTATTCAGGTCCACGGGTGGCTCCGGGCCAGCACACACCTTGGTGCCTCAGGCACCCTCAGCCACTGCCAAGGACCAAGGAAGAGGCTACAGGAAGGGCTGGCAATGGTAGGAGGCTTGAAAGATTGTTTTTAAAGGAAACCCTATCTGGGTGAAGGTGAGGACTGAAATCTTTCAGCATTCCTCCCGTCATTATGGGCACAGCAGTGGCATGCCAGCAGACTGGCCCCTGCTATGCCTGGCGCATAAAAAGAGATATGTTCCCCGAATGCCTGGTGCCCATCTCAGATTTGACATATTTCTTCATGACTGCTTTCCTACCTTGAAAAGGGTTGTGGCCAATCCCACAGTGTTTTTTGGATGTTGGCTGTAACTCTGTGTGAAATGTGATGCTACCCTTGTAAGTAGATGCAGCACAGCTGATACTGTGCAGAACTGGTACAACGTGCAGGTGTCAGTGCTATTATCTGCATTTAACAGCTACAAAGGTCAATACTACAAGGGAAGTGGAAAGGCACATGTGAAGGACGTGGAGAAACACGTATCTGGGATTAAATAGCAGGAATTCCTTCTCTACCAGCCTTATTATTAATTGTTGGACCAAGCCCCTCTCTCCAACATGGCTTTTACGTGCTTCATAAACACACAATTTTTCCAACTGATCAGCCAATAATTTGTCCTCTATGTGCACAAGTCAGGGCAGCGTGGCTTGGGGATTGAGGTGGATTGATTCCTCCTTGTCAGCAGTATTTACAAAACGGACTTTGGTTTCAAGGCACACACCTAGTAACAGTGAAGTCAAAGTGTGGTCATGGCTAGGAAAAAAGTGTTTCATGTTTCAATGCCGTAAGTTCTTCTATTTTAGTTATAGCTTAGTTTGTTTTTTCAAATTCTCTTTATGTTAATATAAAAAGGAATTCAAGCTGAAATAGTTACCATCTGTCTGAAAGAGGACAGGAAAACATGGTTACTAAAGAATGTTTAAAGTATGGAGCAAAATACAGTCCTGCTAATGGTAAAATTTCTGTCATTAACATTAAAGATTAAAGGCTATAATTTACAGGAGAATATATTGCATAGCTTATCACATTTTTAATGAAGGGTTCAGTGTTGTAGCAGGCAAGCACTGAGAAGAAAAATGTACCTCTTGGATTTTATTTGCTCTCTTGAGACACTATCCTATCATGATTGTAGCCTGTAGGATCAGCCAAATGAACACTAGGCAGTAAGTCAGCAGCCCCCAAAAGGTTACCAGAGCTTCTTCCTAATGTTACAGCAATGATTTGAAAAATTAGTTCACATTAACCTTTCACCTTTCGGTGGATGGTTCAAATCTAGTATGGGTTGGTAGTGATTGAGAATGGTTCCTACAAGTTTAATGTTTTTTTGGTGGTTTATGCAATGCGAGCGGGTGGTCTCATGCTGCGCCCCGGGGGAGGTGTGTCTGCACCATGAAAACTCCCCAATAACTCGCCTCAATTGGTGCTAATTGGAAATCTCCCTGGCAATTTCAGCAGGGAACCCTGTGTGGGCACAGGCACCGAACAAGCTGCTGCAGACCACAGCTGCAGCAAAGGCTGCTCTTCGACGCTCTGGCTTCACGGCAAGGTTTTGAATTTCTGAATTTTTAATTAAAGCACCTTTGCCCATCTTTGATGCTGAGTGTTCCCAGGGACCTGCTCTAGCTTTAGCCCCTTCACCCTCTCCCTTCCCCACCTTCCCCAGGTCCTCCCAAGGGTGCTCCCTAACTCTTCATTCTTCCCCACACAGGTCAGACTAGATGTACATGTCTTACTGGACAGAGTCTGGGGACAAGGCTTGACCCTGTGAGATTTGGGTCTGCTCTCTTCAGCTCATGTAATTCAGGGTAGAGGTGACTTCTGCCCTATAACCACTGGCAATGAACTCATTTACC
Source organism: Atrichornis clamosus (assembly GCA_013400975.1). Lineage (NCBI taxonomy): Eukaryota > Metazoa > Chordata > Aves > Passeriformes > Menuridae > Atrichornis > Atrichornis clamosus. Next base: position 166,453 of record WBMZ01009063.1, on the reverse strand, counting down.
CCCTGCCTTTGTGTACTTCATCCACCTCCAGGCCGTGCCCCTTGCCCACTCCCCCAGTCCACAGTGTAAGCGTGTACATCAGGTGAGAGACTGCAAACAAGCATTTGCCATAAGGTAATAAGCACAGTGTCGTGGGTTAGGATGGTATTCCCCAATTTAGTACTCTCACTAAAAAGACCACAAGCCGCTCCTCTTGCCCCCTCCAGTGGGAGACAAAACAGACAGAGATCACAGGCTGAGATAAGAGCAATTTACCGGAAATAGCAATGAGATAAGAAAACCAACAATGGCAGACAATGCTGCCACATTTTTATGACCAGGAGCGACTCCCTTCTTCTTGGAAGCCAGAGTCTTTTTCTCCCACTCCTGGCAATGATGTGAGGTGGTATCAAGCACCATCAAGGTTGTGGTCAAAACTAGGACACACAGTATGGCCCCAGAGCATGGAGGTCTAGCCCAGTGATGTGGACTCAGAAACACAAGGTCCAGTGCACTCCCTAAGGCCCACCACAATGACTAAGACAATATTAACACAACCCCAGGATGTCTTGGTTGCCTGTGTGCCTTCAAATCTTGTAGTAATGGTAAACATTTGTCACATGCACAAACATAGCTCTGCAAATCCTGCTTGTTGTCTGTGGACAATCCTTTACCTGGTCTAACAAACTACTCCCCTTCCCATTCTGTGGTATTTTGCAGCTAGAAAAAAATTATCGAGCTGTGGTTGTGTGTATTTCTTGAGTGACAGAAAAAGCAAGCAGTACTTATGGTTTTTTTTCTTTCTTGGGTAAATAGTTCTTTTTAAAACAACCTAAGTAAGGTGATTTGCAGTATGGATTTTTCCCATCTAAGTTATTAGAATAAGTTCAGTCAGCACATTCAACCCTAGTCTCTAGTGGTACATAAATTTAATGCAACACTCAACTCTCCTTCAGTGTTTTTGGTGTATACTTGAGTTTTTCTTGGCACAGAGAAAAGTGGCAGGTGGAGTGATCAGAGACTTCTTTTCCGTCAAAGTGAGATTAGGGGTTTTTTAGGTTCCTTTGTTCTGTAAAAGCCCTGGTCTAATTCACTACAAGCTATCTAGGACTGAGAATGCCATTTCTTTACTAATTTATGTGTTTAGTTTAAAGCTGTGCTCCAATCTCAGTGGAGTTTCTCTATTTTTAGTATCCTGCTAAGAATTTTTAACCAAAGGGTTTCATGCACAAGAAGGGAAGGTTTTGCTGGGATTTCTTTATTTTTGCATTACACTATCAAAGGCAAACAGTTTCCTCTTTCTTTGCCGTAATAACTTATCTCAGCAAGAGAAAGTGGGACACGCGGGCTAGCTCGAGGCAATGGAAACCCACCAGCATCTGCTCAGGACAACACTGATTGACTGATTGACTGAGCCCGGGCTAAGCTGGGTATGTAAAAGTTAAAATCCCCAGAGTGCGTGAGCAAGTGTGCTTGGGAAGGAGAAATAGGAGAAGGAGAAAGAGGATTTGCAATGAGCTGTCTTCTCCAGGAATATACTAAATAGAATTCACCTGGCAAAGAAAATCGGAGAATGCATGCAGCTTTTTTGGCAGGTGCAGAGGCAGCCTGTGACATGATTTAATGGTATTTTAAAAGGCAAGCACTAGAAACAAATGGGAGTGCACTGGGATGAATTAGATGGATTAAGATTCAATGTGATAACCTAATGACCTCAGGAATAACTAATGACCTACCCTAACAGAAATGTCTGCTGGGTAGGGAACAAGGCAAAGCTGTTCACTTTAATGATTTTGCTGGCACAGGAACCTCTCATTTGGGACATTCAGTGGGAACAGCTTATAAAAAGTATTGGCTGAAGTACTCAATTTGTGCAAACTGTCTTGGTGCCTTTGGCATTGGATGTGTGACCCTCTGCCCTGCTGAAGCATCTGCCTCGTTCTGGTAACAAGACAGAAATCAATGCAGGCTAAATGCGAATGATATATTGATGGCTTCTGAGATAGTCTAGTTTATAGAAATAATAACAGGTACAGTACAGCTGGAATTTAACACTCAGAGGTGCTAGGGACTGCCCCAAATGTTTTATGTGTGAAGAAGTGACAGCAACAGTTAAAACATCTGAAAGGGTGACTGTGGTGTACAGGCATTAGTTTGGCACTCTGGAGCAAGCCTCCCTTCCACAGTAAAAGTGACGCTTTGCTCCTGTGATATTTGAAATAATAAATAAATGGTAGTGTACCCCAAACTGTCCTTAAAATTAGTACTTTGCCTTAACTTCTTTTCAGTCTGATAATTATTCATTGCATCAGTTCAAAAGGAAAATTATCATTTTCTTGGCTGGACAAACGAAAAGACCTCCTAATGTATCAATTAAGAGATTGTATAGAACATTGCAATTAATTTGTTTAATTGAAGTCCCTATTTCTTAGCAGTGTCAGGCTGATTTAGTGCCTTGAAGGACAGAAACACTCTTCAGAAATGAAGAGAATTCGCTGGTCACTGGAATGGAAATCCCCTTTCTGCACTCATTTATGAGATGAGAACCTTGGGACAAGCGTCCATAAATCTCAGCTTGGCCACTTGACTTGTCAGCAAGCGAGGGCTACAGAGAGTCACCTGAAGGCAGCAGGCTCTTACCCCTGTGGTGCGTTGATGGCAGCTCTGAGGGGCTGTGGGTGCTCTGACTGGGGAAAACATGGACATCTGCACATTCACACCGCAGGGTGCACGTCACAATAGCATGGTGACATGGCCTAAATCTCAGCTTTTCACAGGGTTAGAGCAGCACTCTGGCTCTGAGAAGCAGTAGAGAGCATCACTCCCAGAGGACCTTGTACATATTCCAAATTCAGGTGAGATGGGGCGAGATCGGTTCCTCTCTTTTCCTACGTTCTTGTCGTGTGTATGCTCTGCACCAGCACCAGCTCATACTCCCTTTCTTTCTTATTGCAAAAAATATTACCGAGCAATGACGAAGTACACAGCCACGGAGCCCTTGATGGTGAAGCAGCACCTACATGTGGTGCGTGTGGGTGTGTGGGCAGCTGACTGCAAGCTCTTACTGCGTACGGCACATGCAATTCAATACAGTTGGAAGTTCGGAGCCTGACCTCCACAATGGCTACATAAAAATGCTTCCCTTGATCAACCCCAGCTCATGATTTCATCTGTGACACCTCTGGGGCACTGCCCTGGGTGTGGGAGATGTCTCTGTCCCACCAGGAGGCCCTGGGGGACGCTACACTCCAACAGCTGTTATCAGCTCCTTTAATTACTAATAGGTATGTTAGAAAGCATCCAAATTGTAATCAGACTGAAATAGAGTTACAACGATATCTGATCTGGGAATTTAGTCCAAAGCTTTCCTTTTCCATGATGGTTTTCATTTCCTGTAATTTAGAGCTGGAAGCATTTATGGAATATCACATGGTTTTAGTTTACACAGGAAATCAGCTGCAGTTGTGGCAAGATACTGACTTAGGGGTTTTGGGGTTTGTTTTGTTGGTTTTTTTAAGAAACGCAGATTGCTTCAGAGGAAAACATTGCAGACTTCTACCTCTGCTGTTTGAAGCCTGTGTTCTGCAAAAGGATCTAAGATTATATAGGAACAAGCAGTTTATTTCTGTTACATGATGATCACTTAATGTGAATGAAGCCATAAATGCCTTTCCTTTTTAGAGTGAAGAGATAAACCAAATGCAGGACAAGATGTGGAGGAGGGTGAGGGAAAGGGATGCTAGGCAGCTGCAACAAGAAAAACCTCTGAAGCAGGAAGTATCAAATAGAATGGGTTTGAAAAGCCCAAGATGACCAAAATAGATTAAAATGGGAAAAGGTGGTTAAGTTTTGTGAGTCACAGCCTGCCAGTTTAATCACTCTCTGTGTGACTCCTGAGAAGGGGATGGGGTACATCGGGAATGACACTGCATGATGCTGTACCACCCAGACCGTTCCACAAAAGCCTTCTCCATTCCCAGGGGTGAAAAGCTGGTTCTCCCAACGGTTCTGGATGTGTTTATCTTTCAGGCTGAGGTGCAAGTGCTGAATTTTCAGTGTAGGAAGGGAAAAAGCCCTTTTGAACTGCATTCCCACTGGTAACACCACTTCTCAACAAACTACTCCTCTGAAAGTGCCAGCAGAGCAGCTCGGTGTGCTCTGGCTACAAGGCCAGGACAGGGTGGGCTGACATTGACATCCCTCAGGAGGCAGGCTGTGAAATGCCAGTTGGGAGATATCAAAGAGCAAGGAAGGCGGCAGGAAGCGGGGTGGAAGCCAGCAAACTGCAGTAAAAATTCGTCTCTTCCCAAAGGCAGCCCTGTCCACTCCATGGGTCCCTTTGGTGCCAGAGCAGAGGGAGATGGAGGGCTGCAAGAAGAAAGAGATGGACTGTGCAAGTTAATAGTGACTAATGAACCATGTTGGCAACACCGTCACAAGCAAAGGGCTGGATTTGCAGGACAGAGAGACCAGAGCAGTGCTGGCAGCTTGCTTTTAGCACACAGAGGCACATTATGATTTTAAATGAATCCAGAACAGCTGAGGCATTTGTGGACTAAAAGCCAACATAACCGTGACCATCTTAATCATCCCCTTGTAAAATGAGCAGCCATATGCATGAAATCAGCCCATACATTTTATGGAATATCTGTTGTATGCTGGACGAGTACTTGGACTGAGGTTTATTTTCTCAGGACTTTAACTTCTGAAATATAAACCATGTAACCTTTCTCTTCATAAAACCAGAATTTAGAGAGGGGAGGAGGAATTCCCCCAAGCTTTGCAGTGCATGGCATTGCCTCTCACATGTTGCTGCACTTAGTCTAGTGCTATTGCAGATGCTACAAACAAGGATTCCTTTACCATCTTGCATGAACAGCCCTTGTCATGACAGAGAAAGGCATTTACACAAAGGTGACAGGGCTTACAATATTTGTTAGTGAGATATCAAAACATTTATGTGTAGAGTGTTTCTTTGCTATACTTCTCAAAAGACTGAGGTTAATCTAAAGGAGCATGTTCCTTGTCTTAATCAAAATCTTGTCCCAAGATGTCTGCTCCTTAATCCCCAGAAAGCAATATCATATTCCTTACTGGTTACCTCTCAGCTAATGCAACATCAGAGGCATTGTTACACTGCGTTAGGACTTCTCAGGGCAGGAACACTCCTCCTTGACCATACCTCTCCCTGGCTCTGGCTTTGCAAAGTTTTGTGCAAATGTTCAACCATCTGTGCCAGAGTAATTCCTCAGGCCTCAGCAGGACTGTCCATGTGTATAGTTTCACATATGCATCGGTCTTTGCAGGACTGTGGTCTGATTGTATTTTATGTTGTACCATATCCTGTAATATATCATATTGCCACTGGCTTGCATGTCACAAGTTCCTTCAGCTCCTGGAGCAAACTGTTGGAAGCGGGATGGTTCATGATGGCCAAAGAGCATTTCTTACGCTCGTGGTCTCATTTTCCACTCGTTCCACTTTAATCTTGTTCTGTTCTGATTCTTCAGTATTTCTGAAGACTTCAGGCTCATTTTGTTCTCTTTACTCCTCTCTGAGATCTGTATAAAAACGCCAAGGAGAGTTCCATAGCCTGTCCTACATTGTCCAGTTGCTGCATTTATACCTGCCATCGTCCAGACATCCTAGAGGTCTGCACTAGATGGAGATCAGAGTGGTGTGTGGGAGGTCATAGTAACGTGGGATTGGTCTCTTCTCCCAGGGAATAAGTGACAAGATCAGAAGAAATGGCCTCAAGTTGCCCAAGGGGAGGTTTACATTAGGTGTTAGGAAAATTTTTTTCACAGAAAGTGTTGTAATGCTTTGGAACAGTCTGCTCAGTGAAGAGGTGGAGTCACCACCCATGGCAATGTTCAAAAAATGTGTGGATACGGCACTTAAAGGACGTGGTTCAATGGTGAACATGCTGGTGGTGCCAGGCTGATGATTGAACGTGATGATCTTATAGGTCTTTTCCAACCTTAACTGTTCTATGATTCAATGCTCCAGATATGGGCAGAAGAGGGAAAGAAGACATATTTAGGCAGGAAAGTCAGTCTGTCTTCTTTATGATTTTTGGCTTAAAGCCCAGAGAACTCCCCAGTTCTCCAGTTTTCCTAGTTGTCTTCTAGAGCACACGAAAATCTCTGCTTCCAGCTGTATGGGGCCATAGGCTATTTCCCCATGGCTGCAAAGGATGAATTAAGGTAGGCTGAGGTTTTCTGGCCACTTTCCTGGTCTCCCTGTGAAGTGGTGTAAAAGTTTGCACAGCCCAGAGCTGGGACAAGTGGGATTCTCTCACTGTGTGAAGGAAGGTCAGCTCAGCAAGCATGGTCCTGAAAGAGGAAGGAGGCAAAAAAAGCAGCCTGTACCATCCCATGAGTTGTACTGGAAGAGCAACGTAGCCAGAGGGGAGCTCACACTGCCTGCGTGGGAGAAGAAGGTGGGATTCAGAAGCAATTATTTGGAGAAAAGGCTGCTCCTTTCAGGGAAGATGTAAGCAACTGTCTACATGGGAACAGGACTTCAGGAGCAGACTGATCTAGGAGAACAGGTACTGACTTTGGAAATTGGGAGAGGAATGATTTTGAACTTGTGGATGGTGAAGGGAGGCAGCCAGCAGGGCAAGGAAGCCACTGACAGACCCCTCCACCCCTTCCAGAGAAGAGATCTTTCTCCTTAGGGGGATCAGCAAAAAAAATCCTGCTGAAATAAAGATTTGTTTTTGGGCAACAAAGAGAAAATTATTTGATCAAGAGAGAGGAGCTGACCCAGAAAATATCATGGAATGTAACTGTTTGGGAACCTAACTTTTTGAGATGTTGGGGCCTCCAGAACATCCATCACTGAACCCTCGTGCTGGATATGATTTTGCAGCAGCAGCTGCCTGTGACTCTGGGCATTCCTGCCTACAGCAGCCCAGTGAAGAGCCTCCTGCCCAGGCATGAAGAGTGTATGCTGGGAAATAGGACGTGGACCTGGGATGAAGGTCAATACTATTTTGTGGTTGATCTCAATTTCAGTCTTTCTTCATCTAAGGGAGATTCCCTGGATGCTGCAGACTCATTGGAAGGTCAAACACAACTTCCAAAAACATGAATTAGCCCCCACTTTACTCTTCCCTTTGCCTCCTCTTGGGATCAACCTCAAAGCAGGAGCCAGGAGTTCAGGCAGGACCTCTGCACTCTTGCCTCTTTCTTCAGGTCCTGTCAAAGCGCCTTATCTATAAGTAGTCTGCGTGCAAACGGTGTCTATTGGAACATGACGAATTTGTACAGATGTATTTACCATCCTGAACTAGATTTTAAATAAATTGACATTTTAATATGCATTTATTCCTGTCGCATTAGAAAAACCTGCTGGTATTATGCCAGAATGTGATATATAATGATGCTGTTTAGCAGCAATTCTGTCATTTGCTGTTGTTGACAGTAAAATAAATTAACATAATAAACATAATTTGTTCAAAAACAGCTAAGTGAAAACAGATGGTTAAAATATTTTGGCAGGACCCGTTAGCCCAGGTTTGCATGTGTGTTTAGACATTAGTTCTGTTTGCAACATATGTTACATATTTCCTTGATCCCATTTAATATGCAAATACACACCCTCTTCCACAGTTGTATAAACAGGTCCTTTATGGTGTGAGCGATGGGGAGGGTGGGGGGAATGGGAGTTTTTTCTTTCTTTTCTGTGTCAGGACCAATTCTCAGCTACGTAAATGGGAGAGGAAAGTAGCCATAGTACTGTAAGAAACAAACAGGACAGAAGGTGGAGCATAACAACATATTTGTGTACTGACACAATGGATCTATTATTGGCTCCTGATACCTCCTTGTGTAAGACCCTGGGTTGTTGCTTGTGCTCCTGACCCCGCCAGAACGTGCTGTCCCCACTGGGCTCCACAGCCTTCTGCTTACCTAACTCTCACCACACTGGCCTGAACCCCAATGGGATTAATGGTCACACTGAATCCCATCCTTCCCTCCCTCCTGTTCGTGAGGGCAAATGTGAAAGAAAAAAAAAAGAAAAAAAGAGGGAAAAGCAGACTGCTCTTTTAAAGAGAACCTGGAATGGAACAAGCTGGGCTTAAGTTCATCCTTTTAACTATTTCTAACCTGTGGCTGGACCGATACAGGAATGTGAATACTATGAAATTCTTGCTAAGAATTATTTTTGTTGTTCTTTATGTTTATGCATAAAGGTTATGTGTCTGTCCGTCATTTTCAAGGTATATGGACATGGTTTAGTGGTGGACTTGGCAGTGCCAAATTAACAGTTGGACTCAGTGATCTTAGAGGTCTTTTCCAACCTAAAGGATTCTATGATTCTATAGAAATTAATGTTTGTGTTGCAAGAGAAACTAAGAGCATTATACCTGTAACGTATTTATGTGTTTGTGTTCTTAATGTGCACGTCAGATGCACCTTTTAAACTACAGCCCCAGAACAGAAGCAGTATGGACACCCGGAAAAAACATGGACCATCAGTGCCCCTCAGTGCACAGCGGCTTCTGGAGAGCTCTGAGCCAGGAGGCAGAGGTGACCTCGGTGCCCTCCTGAGAGAGCCCAGCACGTGCTCGTACCAGGTTGCACCAGCCACGCAGGGAGAGTTTTGTTAATACGTGGGCAGAGAAAGAGATGGCAGGGCAGGGAGTGCCGGAAGTGTGAGCTCTTTCCTCAGTCAGTAGCTAACTGTGCACACTTCAGGGTTTAGTGCATGTGACACTTCAATACTAAGTGGCCTCAAGTTGTCCTTCTACCCAGTTGTGCAACCCTCTTTCTCACTCACCTCACATTTCCAGACACAAAATGGCTGTTCATATCCCTTCTCTGCTCATCATTCCCAAAATCTTCTGCACTGTCTTTGGAGATCTTCCTCTACCCATCCCCTCCAAACTCCAGTAAAAGTCACTGCCTGTTCATCTCTCCCCACACTGGCAGCTCTCCCTTCCTGCCCCACACTCCTGCCTGCTGCAGCACTTCCCAACACTCTGAGGGCAATGCTAGGGAAGGGTTTGGGACAGCATTCTGCCTCTGGAGCAGAAGGGCAGGAGGGAGAGTGGGAATAATGCCATTACCTCACATACTGTTCATGCTGCACCTTAAAGCAGTGAATTACAGCATCCACATCATGAGTGCCCAGGGCCTCTTCCTGCAGGGAGGGCTCTGGATGTCCAGGAAGCTTGGGATGCTCTCCAGGGAGGTATGCAGTCCATTGCTGCAAAAATATGGGGCACAAGGGAGCATTTCCAGAAGGTCCTCAAAATGTCACTGTCCCTTCCTTGCCTGGCTCTACAACATGTCTAATATAAAATATTATTTGTGAAACTTCCTTTTAATTGCTGTTTAATGGCTCCTAATATATTTTGAATAGGCATCTGCAAGTTCATTTTGACATTTATTAGAAACCATTAGATATCCATTTAATGGTGATTTTATGACAAATGTCTGACATAGTTAAAAATGTGATGGTTGATAAATTATAATGTGATGTGCTTTTGAGCATCAGGGAATTAGACTGTTTCCAAATGTGACTGTTTTTGATGTTGTAAATTAAATTTTATTTCTAATTGATTTAGGTTTGTGTGCTCTGAAAGTGAAGAGAATCAGAAGTTGAAGAGGTAGTGGGGAAGCAGATTCTGATGAGAGAGAATGTGGTCAGTCAAGCCAGTGAAAGTCCTGATCACTTGGTTTGGGTGAAGGAAGATGACATTTGGAATAACTTGCTTTTTAGAGGAACTGCTTGATCTTTCCTACCAGTGTTCTAGCAAGCACTTTCCCCTGCATTAGTCTGATTATTTGTTTATCACTTTTATTTCAGTCTCACAGAGCATCACTCATTCTGGGCCATCACCCCTTGTGCCAAAGAAAGAACAAGCATTTGTCTTGCCCTGGCAATTTACAGCCCAGGCCGGCACAGGTCTGAGGGAACAGGGATAGAGAATTAACATTATAAACAGCAAACACTGGTTTTTAGATGGCTTTTCCTCGACACTGTGGCAGAAGAGATTTTTAGACACAATTGGCAGCTGTTCATAGGAAGGTGAGAGGGTAAATGGTAGAGGAAAGAGCTGTGCAAACTAAGGATGGGTGACAGAGGCTGCCAAGAGATCACTAAGCTACAGGGTTAAGGCAGATCTTGGATGTGGTTACAAAGGAAATCTGTCTCAAGTTGCATGGAATTCCCACATTCACATAACGTGCACAAAACAGTGGAGCAGAACCATAAGTATATCTCAGATTTCAAAGTGAGTACAAAACATGCAGATGTGGGAAGAGATGTTTTCTCAGGGACGACCTCTGGCTTTAAGGAGAAAAAAAATTGCTAAGACTGCTGTTCACATCCAGATGGAAAACAGGACTTCTTGGAGACGAAGGTACAAGTTAAAGGACATGGTGTCAGGCAAGGTCACCTGGGCCTCCGGAGGCAATACAGAATCTGGATATGCTGGAGGAGAGGATGCCTTTGGAATCTGTGGTGTTTGGGATGAAAGAGCTGAGCGATCAGAGCCCCAGGCTCTGATGCGTCTCTGGGCTCTCCTGGTCTTCCCCCTCTCCAAAAGTAGAGTCAGGTGCTGACAATCCTGAGCTGCTCAGCTGCTGGAGGTCTGACCCATCTCTGTCTGACAGCCTTGTGCCTAAGGCACTCATCCTGTCTGTCTAGTGATTGTCCCCATTGCCAGGTTCATTAGACCCTCATGGAGAGGCACAGGTAGAGCGAGGAGCTGCCTAGAAAAAGTACCTGGAAACTGATGGATTGAGTTTCGAAGTCTGTGTTTGGTAGGAATGAAGAAAGCCCTGGAAAGACACACATCTGGGGGCCAAACTCCTTGGAGAGCTTAATTTTCCTCCAGCATGGTCCAACAGCTTGAGAGCCTGGTAGGACTGCCAGGCATGTCTGAGTGAGCAAAAATGCCAATGGCGTGACAGCATCTGCATTGGCACCTGTGTGTGCAGACACCTGGGGTGCTGGGTATGGTCCTGGGGAGCTTCACCTTGTTGATGGCTGCAGCACATCTTCAGTGGTGCCTGTCTCTGTGCCCGCCAGGTGAAGGCAGCTTTTCACAAAGCCACCGTCACACCGCGGTCTGTCTGACAGCTCTGCACAGCGCACGCCACGGCCTCCACTGGCACGCCAGGCTTGGCTTCATTTAATTCCTCAGGTGTGGCTGAAGGCAGCAATCACAACACTTTGCAAGGCAGGCAGGAGAAAGAGCAGGACGTGACCTACCCTGTCCGTAAATCAGACGTGGCACGGGCTGTATGCTGCAGGCTCCTCCACAGGCTCACTGCTGCCTAGAGGATGCAGCCCTGCAGCCAGCTGGGGTGAGGGGGGCCATCAGATCCTTCCCTGCATTGTGCAGGCAGTGGTCATTCTCCAAGGCTGGGATGTGAGCCCTGCTCAGCTACCTTACAGCACAGTGCACAGAGTACTTGCATGTTAGTGCTTCTTACGCAGGCCTGGAGTCAAAACGCAGTGTCTTCTGTAAAACTGTGCATCTTCCCAGCTCTAATATTGACCCCCATGGTTGCAAGCATTAACTGGAAGAGCTCCATGAAGTAATTATGCAGGGTCAAAAGTCTGTTAAATATTTTCAAATCTTCCAGGACCATGTTTCCCTAACACACTGAATCGGTCCATTTTCTTGTCTATTTTTCAAGTCTTTGAAGTTTTAAAATTCTTTCTGTGAGCAAATGTCATTTTGCCATTGCATAGATAAGGGCCAGCGTACTTGATACAGGTCATGCTGGAATTATAAAGGCTTGAAAAAAGAATACTTTGCATTTCTACCACCGTGGTGCATGTGAGGGTCTTCAGGTTTGATGAAGCTGAGCTTTGCTCTTCTTACCTAAGGGTTTACATCTGACAGGACCATTGCATACAGTACAAAGGTGGGACTTCATCATCATATATACAGATGAAAAGCTGGACATGAGCCAACAGTGTGCACCTGCAGGCCAGAAAGTCAAACCTGAATTGCATCAATAGAAGTGTGGCCAGCAGGTCAAGGGAGGTGATTCTTCCCCTCTACTCTGCCCTTGTGTACCTGGAGGTACTAGAGTACCTGAAGTAATGCATCCAGGTCTGGGATCCTCAACACAAGAAAGACATGGATCTATTGGAGCAGGTCCAGAGGAGGGCCATGAAGATGGTCAGAGGGCTGGAACACTGTCCTGGTTACAGGTAGGGTAGAATTAATTTCATCTCAGGAGCTGTTACAGTGCTGTGTTTTGGACTCCAGATGAGAATGGTGTTGATCACACACTGATGTTTTGGTTTTTGCTAAGTCCTGTTTATCCTAAGTCAAGGACTTTTTTTCCTCTTTGTCTCATGCTCTGCCAGTGAGGAGGTATGCCGAAGAAACTGGGAGGTAGCACTGCTGGGACAGGTGACCCAGACTGACCAAAGGGGTATTCCACACCACAGAACCTCACGTCCAGTGCATAAACTGGGGGGAGTTACCTGGAAGTGCAGCCGATCTGAGTTCAGGAAGAGGGTCTGGCATTGGTCAGCAGGTGTTGAGCAATTGCATTGTGCATCACTTGTTTGTTTTCTTTTTATTACCATTATTATTATATTTTACATTATTTTTCAATGATTAAACTGTTCTTATCTCAACATACAAGTTTTACTTTGATCCTCCTGCCCATTCCACTGGGTGGGGTCAAGGGGGAGAGAGTGAGGGTGTGAACGAGCATCTGCGGTGCTTAATTTCCACCTGGGCTTAAACCACGACAAGCACCTCTCCTACAAAGACAGGCTGAGAAAGTTGGAGCTGTTCAGCATGAAGAAGGGAAGGCTTCAGGGAGACCTTATACCAACCTCCAGTATCTAAAGAGGGTTTATAAAAGGGAGGGACAGAGACTTTTTATGGGCAGATAGTGATAGGACAAGGGGCAATGGTTTTAAACTGAAAGAGGGCACGTTTAGATTAGATGTTAGGAAGAAGTTCTTTACTCAGAGGGTGGTGAATCACTGGAACAGGTTCCCAGAGAGGCTGTGGATGCCCCATCCCTGAAAGTGTTCCAGGACAGTTGGAGGGGCCCTGAGCAACCTGATCTAGTGAGTGGCATGCCTGCCCATGGCAGGGGGTTGGAGCTAGATGATCTTTAAGGTCCCCTCCAACTCAAATCATTCTGTGATTCTGTGATTCTATATACCCATCATACTGTGCACAAACTGCCTGTACGCAGAAGGTCTAGAGCACCTTTGGGAACAGCCACTCACAAGTGCTCTGCCTTGCACTTGGACTGACCTGGGGAGTTAGCTCAAGGCAGCTCTCACGTGTTAAACTTGGACTTTAAAACACCCTGCCAAAGTTCCCCCCAGCCAGGCAGACAAGCCCTAAAGTGTTAAATGGCTCATTGCAGAACAGACAGAAAGTAGAAGCAGACCCCAGCTGAGCCCAAATTCCGTCACTACGCCCTTGTACCCTGTGGCTGGGTGAAGCCCAGCCCAGTCCTGCCAGCTTGCTGGTCTCTGCTGCTCTGCCAGGCACAGAGCACCTCACAGTCCTCTGCAGGCTCCTGTGCCTCTTCCTTGCCTTGTATGGAGATTCTCTGCACAAGGGAACTTGTCTCGGTTGTGCTTCTCTGGCCTTTTTCTTCCTTTCTCCATCTGACTTTTCAGAGAGAGAGGTGCTGGCCAAAGCTGAACACACCATTCCAGGAGAGGAAATACCATTATACTGGCATCATGAGTGAGAGGGATCCTAGTGCTGTATTAAAATGAAGCATGAGCCTGGGTACATCTGGGTTCTGTTCTCAGTCATGCTCCAGGTTTCCTCTGAAGTTTGGCCTACTTATTCAGAGGCTCTACACCACAGGCTCTCTCCCTGTGAAAATGGCTGTAATATCTTCCTCGCATCCTAAAACTATTGGGGTTGTGAAAGACTTGGATATTTGAGTGCAGATGTAATTAAAAATGCAAGATAGGGTGGATTAATTATACCCCAGGCCTCTGGTAACAGAAGCCAAATATCTTGTTCTGTGTTTTTATAAGGAAGAAATATGTGTTTGGACCATGCTGTGTCATCAGGCTCTGCTCCCCAGTGCTGATGTATGGGGGCTGAAGCAGGGCTGGAGCTGGGAGAGCCGTGGTGGGGAGAGCAGGCACAGGAGCTCCCCCCAGACCTGTGCTGGGGTTGCTGGTGCTGCTGTTGTGATTTAAACAAGAGGGCCTGATTCAACAAGTTGCTGAATGCACGTGGAGTTGCTGAGAGAGCAGGGCACTGACTCCAGCCTGGCTTTACAACCACCTGCTTTGGTGTATGGGACAGGTTTGGGTTCTTTGTTGTATAGCCGTGCACAGCCATCACGCCTCTCCATGCATGTATGAGTTGCATGGCTGCAACGCTCATGCCCTTCTTGGCCAATATGTCTTGTGGTGAAGGACGAACCCAGCCGCAGATTTGGCATGTTGGGGTTACTCTCTGACCCGCTGGCAGCCGACGCAGCTCCAGCCCTGCTTCTTGTTTTGAGTAAAGAGAACAAAAAAAACATCAACTCTGTTTGATTTGTTTCTGCAATAGCAGCTGATCTGGATTGGATTTTATCCAAGTCTTCATGTGATTATGTGGCCCAATCCCCACACTGTGTACACCAAGTTATTAAAAAAAAGATGAAATACTTTAAAATATGGTAAAAAGGCTGTAAAAAGGCCTGCTTAAATTGTAAGAAATACTGAACTTCTGCCAGGGATTTTGGTATTTGAGAAAATCAAATCCCATTGCAAGATTTGTTACCATTATTGAGCAATTAAAAGTATTGTTAGTTAAATAATGAAAAAAAACCCCAGTTTTACTGTTCTGATAGAGAGTTGTCAAGGAAAAATAAAACAAAATATTGCAGTATATAAGCAATGAAGCAGAGTTCCTGCATGAGGGAAAAGCCCACAAGCAGATTGATGGCAGTGATTCCTCTCTCTCTTGTAGAAACATGACAACACAGAGAAAGGAGAGGACAGAGGAGCTCACTTGTGGTGTGCATAAGAATTGGCTGAGCAGCAAAGCCCTTATTTTCTCTGGATAATTTTTTCCAAAGTGAGCAAATGCCTGCTATAGAAATGTCAAACATTTTCCGAGCAAGGTTCCAGGTAGAGAGTGTTGACTTGCATATCTGAGAAATCACTTAAACTTCAAACTTCACAAACAGATGTCAGTGTTTTGAAGCTGCTTGACATTATTAAAGATGCAGGTGGCACATTGGCACTACTATTAACTCTGGGCAGCGATGGGCATTGCCTGGAGGCGCAGTATCTCATCACTCTTCCCAGAACTCTGGTCATGCTCAATGAGAAAAGCCAGGCTAAGATGAACTATAAATCTCAAAATACATATTTTTAGTAAAAATTACGTGTGAAGTCCAATTAAAAAAATTATAATAATATTGATGTTACTGGTGT
Organism: Atrichornis clamosus; assembly: GCA_013400975.1. Taxonomy (NCBI): domain Eukaryota; kingdom Metazoa; phylum Chordata; class Aves; order Passeriformes; family Menuridae; genus Atrichornis; species Atrichornis clamosus. Next base: position 151,069 of record WBMZ01009063.1, on the reverse strand, counting down.
GTATGTCATTTTTCATGTGTAACAGGAAACACACCAAGTCTTTCATGTCAGCTTAGAACACACCCAGCAGACTATGAAACTCTAGAGAAGAAAGGGATTTAAAAGTCGCAGTTTTTCTCCAACCTCCTGTTTTCTTGCTGCTCTCAGATTTCCCCAGGTGTCTTCTCATTTTCATCAGGTTCCAGCAGCCAGGACCTTGACATCCAATATGTTTTTAGAGTGCATTGAGTCCAAATGACCAGTATTCAATGACCAAAACATGTGTGATCAGGATTGCCTTGCAATCCTGGGTCTTGTCTCTATGCCTGGCCCAATCCTGCAATGTGTCCAGCACCCTCAGCTCCCCCCTCACGGGCACTCTGCTGGTTCTTAGAATCATAGCATGGTTTGGGTTGGAAGGACCTTTAATATCAACTAGTCCGGCCCTCCTGCCATGGGCAGGGATGTCTTTCACTAGATCGGTTGATTAAAGCCTCACCCAGCCTGACCTTGAACACTTCCAGGGACAGGGCATACACGACTTCTCTGGGCAGCCTGTTCCACCCTCATCATGAAAATTTCATCCTTATGTCCAGCCGAAACCCTCCCTCTTACTGTTCAAACCTGTTGCCCCTTGTGCAGTCACTGCAGGTCCCTCTTCTCTGGTGGCAACAGCTTTGCTTTTGGTTGCCTCTCCATAATACTGGGAATAGGAGCATGGCAGAACATAATGCCCAAAGGAGCATTAATTCCCTTCCCCTGGGCCTCTGGAGCACCTACGGACGAGGCTGCTCCCCCGACCAGTGATGTTCTGACCTGAGCAGGGCTGGGTGAGAAGTTCTTTGCAATTCCTACACCTGTGGTTACATTTAACTCCTGGTGTCTCTAAAACCAGACTTGGTGGGGTGATGGGTTTGTTTGGATTATTTGTTGGTTTTCTTGTGTTTTGTTTTTTTTAATGTGTGAGTCCCTTATGTCCCAGGTGCAAATGTTTCCAGAGCAGCAGAGGCTGCAGTGAGACCATGCCGGTTTCTAGCTGGTGTCAGGTGAGGTAGACACCTTCTTGCCCTCTGCTGCCTGTGCAGGACTCTGCTGCTTGGCCTGCAAGTGAAGGTGGTCCAAACAGGAGAAATGAGTGTGCATGTGCTGGGCCAGCTTCACACCAGGTGACAGCTAAAGGGCTGGGACTGACGCATTTTCCTTAGAATTTTTTTGTCAGGCCTTTGGGCCGATGGAACTGGAAGGGATTGCTAGGGGAAGAATGCCAGGAGAAGCCTCTGGAAAGCACAGTCAGGTCCCATGGATTTAATCTGAACCTTCTCAGACTGTGTGAATTTGGCAGGTTGAGTTTCCAAGTTCATCTGGCTGAGACACTGTTGAATCAAAGAGAGAAATCTCCTTTTCACTTGGGTCCAGGTGGAGCAAGATAACTTATTCTGGCAGCCTTTCAGTGTCCCAGAAATCTTCAATGATGCATGCCAAAGTGCGTGCCCCTACCCTCTGGGGCAGAGTTCAGCATCTGCAATAAACTTGTATAGTCTAAACCACGGCCAGAACAAGACAGTGCTTTTCAAAAGAAGCTGGCAAGTTCTTACCATAGCCTTCAGCAGTTGCAGTTCAGCCAGCTGATTTAATAAAGGACTTCAATGTATGTTCTGCTTCCAAAAAAACAGATTTCCCTTTACCATCCAAAAGACAACAATCAACTTAGGGGAAAAAAAAAAAGGTTCCAAATATGATTGTTTCCTTCAAACTGTGTGTTAGGCTGCTTTCCTGCTCAGCTGCCACTGCTTGGAAATGTACATGTGAGTATTTAACATGCTAATTAAATGCCTTGTGTCACACATGTGCTGCCTCCTCTTAGCGCTTTTTTGAGAGCTCTCCAAGGAGCTGATGTCCACGTCTGCACGGGAGCAGCACCGCTGCCTACGCCGGCCCCAACCTCAGGACAATATGCACAGAGCCACACAAGGTCCCCTCAGCTTCCCTAAGAAATGTCTGGTGCAGCTGGAAATAAGAGCTGAAGTAGAAACATTAACACTTTGCTTTTCTTTGGGGGAAAACACAAGGCAAAAACAATTCCTTGGTAGTATCATGCAAGAAGTAGTTCATCTTTGGGATACTTAGAAATGCTGAGCAGCTCTTTCAATGTAATACAGTATTATAATGATTTATTACATGAGAAACCTTTTGATTATATTTAATGAGCCTCCATTGTATTGTTTTATTAGAAGAGAGACAGTCCTCATTAAAATAATTTCCAGAATTAAACTGGAAATGTTATTAGACATATTTGGGGGTATAAAAGTCTCATCTATGGGCAAGGCATGCGTTTTTCTGAATGTGAAAGTACAAAGACCCTTTTAAATGTGAGGAAGGTGACAGACAGCAATAGTACATTTTTCCAAACCATAATTTTAGCTCTGATCAAAGCTCATTTTCAGGTTATATATTATTTCTGTGAGCAGTCTTGCATATTAGAAGTATCTTAAATAAGGTTTGGAAGCAACTAGGTAAAGAACAACTGAGTTTGTAGTAGTTGCTAACTCAATTCTGCAGTCTGAAAATAAGGAAAGCAAGGGTTTTGTCCCAGAGAAGCTGACTGACAGCTTTGTGCTTGGCTTTAAGATTACCTCGGGCTTCTCTCAGAATGATTTATTTTCCACTTTACTGTGTATTTATTAAATGGTTTGTGTGATGCATTATAAAACCTGGAACCATGGCAGCAAAATCCATTCTCCTCATGTTTTACCGATCACCAGCAACACAAAGCCTCAGCACAGCCCATCAGCGGAGCACAGGTGAGTGTCAGACACAGGTTTCTTTCCTGAGTCACACAAGAAAACTTCTTGAAATGTTTGTGTGCTTGTGTTGGACCGGACAGCCTGGCAAGTCTGCTTAATGACACGAGAGGAGTTTAACGTAATTTAAAGCTACTCTGACCGCTAATCTCATCATAAGGAAAGTTGTGGGCTTTTTGTATTTTCCCAGCTCCCACCGACTTCATTGTCCATTGATGTCAATAGGAATGAGCATCCTGGGTGTGCAGTGGCAAGTCTGACATGTTAATGAGCCACAGTACAGGGGCTGAGCAGCACTGAATACCCTGGCCTCTATAAATTACACAGATTTAGAGGAGTGGGAGAGGAAGAGAGAGACAGAGTGGAAAAAAAAAGCCCTTTTCTGCCTAGCTTTATACTGACTGGAGTGGAGAGAGCAATCGGCAGGTGATAGGATTGCATCCAAGTCATTATTTTTTCCTTTAAATGCCTGTACAAGCCAGAGCCTGAAGAGGGTCTGAATAAACATGAGATGAAAAATTGTGCCTCACTTGTACTGTGAAGAAAAATTAATGGTAGAACAGGAGTGCCCCTTACCAGGTTTGATTGTCACTTCAATCCCAGCAATTAATTACAGCTTGGCCACCAAGTACCTGTTGAACAAACACTCCCAATGTGTTGTATGTCTAGATTTAACTGTCTCAAAACATCTTTTCCTAACACAAGTACTTGCTCCATTTAAATCACAGAGTGTCTGACCATTGACTTTATTTGGAAAATAAATATTTACACTGGAAGTTTGCACTATATCTATTAGACAGATGCATTGCTGTACAGCTCGGGGCACCCGAAATGGAGCACCTGATTTGTCTGTGTGGTCACAGAACCACACATGACACCTAAAGGGTGACCCAGGACATCCAAGACAGGTGTTGAAAGGCAGGACATACGACTTCACCTTCTGTTTTAACTCAAGTGGGAGGTGAAGGGACTTATGCTCCTCTCATAAGCCACCTCACCATTTGCAAGTTTAAAAAATTCACTCTGAAATGCTTTCTTTTTCTGTTTTCTCTTTGTTTTCTGTGGTGGCCATAGGGGCCTGCAGTGCTAGAACATCTTACATCTGACAGCAGCATGCAAGGTGGGCTGAGAGCCATGAACTCTCAATAGAGAGTTGTATATATTTCCTGCCTCTCTAAAACGGCCTGGCCATACTGGGAAAAGCTTCAGTATAAGGATCTCTTTCCTCCCATGGATGGGGAGGAATCCAAGCAGACCTTGCTCTCTACAGGAAAAAGACTGCAAACTTAATTTTTATGCCACTGACCCCAATATGAAGGTTTGTTTTGGAAATGTGCAAAGCCTATTGAAGTCAATTTCCATGAGGAATGCAGTGTGGGATGAAGTCACCTCACCACTGCCAGCATGCTGACAGTGACACCGGTGATAGCTGACTGAAGCTAACTATCCCTTTTTATGTCCTCTGGGCCATCCTCCACAAAACCCACACAAAGCAGGATGTCACACCTCCTTCTTTGTATAAGCAAGGAAATTTCCAGACCATGATGAGCAATGTTCTTTACCACTGTGGAAAAAGAGTCTTGTTACCTACTTTTGTACTCAACTTGCTTCTGGTGGGGATTTTAAGCAAGGTGATGAATATAAGCTTTTCTTTTCTACAGACCAGCAAGCCTCACAGCAAAAGACCTGAAGGTAAAGGACCTACCTTATCCACTTCTCTTTTCTGAACAGCTCCAATAGCACATGGCCTTGTTTTCTTTTTCTACCTGGAGCAGTTTTGTGTACACCAATCAGACTTCCACGCCTACTTTGGGAAACTCAACCACCTTCTATTACTTTGTACCTGTGTCCTTGCATAAAACACATTTTTTTCCTGTATATAAATGTATCCCATTACATCTAATCTTATCCCACATGAGCCGCCCTCAGTGTTTATAGCCTTCAAATACTTGCAGAAGGTTATCATATCCTCCTCCTTTAGTCACTATTCAGAAAAGTTGTTTATGCCAAATTCTTTCGGACTTTCCTCATCCAGCTGTTCCCTTCCACCCCTCATCTGATGTGGTGCTCGCTGAAAGCCTTCAGCCTGTCTGCATCACGCTGGGCCTGGGGTGCACAGTAACGATGGCAGCAGCCCTGCTGCAGCCCCAGCACACCCAACTCAGTGGGCAGCCCCAAATCACATGGGCCTGTCCTGGCCCATGGTGCAGCAGTGGCTGCTAATTGACATGCCTTCTTTTCAGGTTTCTCTGTCCTATTGAGCAGTAGTGTCTCAGACTGTTTCCCCCAAATGTATTAACTTTGGTTTTCCCAGGCACAGTCTAACTTACTTATTTCCTGCTCATATTTCCAACCTCTCCAGCTTCCCCCATATTATTGCCACATCCTCCCTCATTTGCTTTTGACTGCTTGGGCCAAATTACAGCGAAAGCAGATATGAACCAGGATGTGTATCCAGGCTCTCTGCCAGGTATTTTGCAAAGAAATCACCCAGGCCACAAGATCCCACCTCTCACAAGTCATAGTGACAAACTATGAGTTAGCAAATAGCTTTTCTTTCTCCAGACCTGGTTACATGGGCAGGATCAGCAGCAGTTGCCAGCTGACCCATGTGGTCAGAGGGGCTTGAAGATTTCCATCTCCTACAATGACTTGCAAAGTTTCCTTAGGCCCTCAGGGGAGATCATCATGTATTATTTCCAAGCAATTATTTGAGGTTAGACACAAAAATGGACGTGTCCTGATTTTCAGATGTCGGGTGCTTACAGTTTCCATCAGGGATTTTGGCCATTGAGCTACCTAAAGAATGGAGTTTTGGGCATGATCTGACAGAGTGGTAAAGTTCACCACCTTTTGAATTTCACCTTTAAAATTGCTTTTGTGTAGGAGAATGAATCTTAGCAATTTGGGAATTGTTTGCATGTGTGTGTGTGTGTGTTTTAGTTTTGAAGGCAGAGAGCAGGCAGAGGAACATTAGTATTCCCTGAGAGCACAGGGACCGAAGGGGCAATGACAAGGGCCACTGGAGGTCTGTGGCCTCACTTGGGAGTGGGGTGGCCTGTGCTTTAGCCAGCAAGCTGTTGAATATTTTCCCTCTTCAGAAATAGCCCGAATCATCTCACACCTACATAAGCTGCTTTCCAGGAGGTGACCTGCTTTCCTGAATCCAAGCATTTAATCAAACCAGGCTTTATTTCTGTTTTAGTTCTTTATGTAAAGTTACTCCTGGTTCATGAACACTTTCAGCAGCTGTTCATGGCCTTTTATCATTGCACAGCTCAAATTCCTTGGGGCTTTTTCCCACTCAGTGACTGAGGCATCATGTCTGCCGACACAAAGTGAGCGTTCCCAACTTCACTGCCTCAGCCTTTAGAAAAAGGGCTCTTTAGCAGGAAACTGCTTACATTTCACTAGATCACACATGATTGTGCAAACTAGTATTTACTAAATCAGACTCGACCAATGCAGCGTTCCCAGTACCCAGCTGCCTGGTACATGGGCAGGCAGGGCCAGCTCCATGGAGTGGCTGATGGGATGTGGCCCAAAGACCCTCAACACCCAGCACTGAAGTGCCTGGTAAATGACACAGGACTCACTTGCCCAACTCCCTCTGCATGAGCCCAGTTGCTTCCACTGTCCCCCTGCCCCCGCAGACTGACATCAGATGGTCAGACATCATTCCCAGATCTCTCCTTAGCTCCAATTATGGTGTTAAGGGGCAAATGCAAGCTAGTGCAGCCTCCACCAGTCTCATCACAGCCAGGTCTGGTGTTTCTTGTGCAGACGACATTAGTGGAGACCTCTGTGCCTTGGGGTCAGGGAGGGGAGTAGGACATCCTGCACAGCTCTAGACAGGAATCCAAGGAGTCCTGCTGCAATGGCAAGGGCTCAGGGCAGACATACGGTGCAGAGCCCTGGGTAACTGGGAAAATGTAAACACCTCTGGATTCCAGTGGTGGGGTTCCTCTCTCCTCACTCTATAGTGGAGTCTTGACACCCTGGGCTCCTTTATGGTCAGTGGTGTGAGGGAAGAACCTTTTGGATACAATTCACCCGATGATATGCCTGCTGCCTTTAGGATGGGGTGACTCCAATGCTGGAATCCAGCAGCTGAAACAAGTAGAGCTCTGCTGACTATAGATCAGAGCAGAGGTGATTGATTTCCCAAACCTCCCCTTAGCCCCTGTGTGGAGCCATGAGGTGAATTCAGGTGCAAGATGCTCTGCAAGTCTGGTGGCTGAAGATGGGTAAAAGAAACAGTGGGCAGACAGGGCACTGCAGTAGTCACAGTGACAAAGCCATTTATAGCTGCTTCCATGCCCTCGCTTAGCTTGCCCATTCCTAGACATCTTCTCTTGAGATGGAGGCAGGAGCAAAAGCTGAGGACCTGCTGGGGCTTCAGCTTTAGTAAGTGTCTAAAAAAAGTGAGGAAGAGGGACTTCTAATGACATAACTGTCTTGGCCCTCAAATTGTCTGTGCTTACCCAGCACCAGAATAAGGGAAAACAGCCACGAGGCATCCCAGTTGGTGGGCTGGGAACCAGCGCATGTCCCCTGATGTCAGTGCAGTGCTGTGCCCAAGCTAACAAACCCGGGGCTTATTAGCTCAGGTGCAAGGCCAGGCAAATGCGTCAGTACTGCCATCAGACCCACTGCTACGTCTGTGTGACACCAGGCTGCACCTTGTTAGCAACTCTCTGTGCATGGGCAGCCCTGGGCTGCTGCCTGGCTTGGGCTGTGCAGGGCTCATAACCACTACCTTGCTTCAGGCCAAATGTTCTACACCCATCTCCCTCCCCCTTCTGCATATTTATAGTAATAAGCCCCATGAAAAAGTCACAGAAGTGAGAGAGAAGAAAGTCCAAGCTGGTTTTGGTCACTCATTTGGATCTATGCTTTGGAAGTGAGCAAGCAAACTGTCAACGACCATGTGTCACGAGTAGTTCACCCTCACTCTTAGTTTCCATGCCCTGGAAAAATGTCCTAAAATACACTTATGTATTCAGCACAGTATTTAAACACATAAAGTGCTTAAAAGTAATACGGGTTTTTTTCGGGGCGGGTGGGGAAGAGGGAAGTGGTGGTGGGAGAGGTGGTTTCTCTGCGAACTGCTGCACTGTGATCCAGCTGAGTATTTCAGCAGCTGAACAAAAGCCCCTCTTCAACTCTTCTGCATCCGAGCACCCAAATAAGGGTGTATGTATTCACCACAAGCATTGCTCTAAACCCAAGCCCCAAACATGAGCAGGTGCTTCTCCCTCTCTTTTCATAATCTGAGCATAGCTGATGTCTCCTGCCAATTTCAAAGGCAAGTGAAGACAATGGTGATGGGGGTGAAGCAGCTGAGGAGGCAGCAGGAAGGGGCACGGAGGGGGCTCTGCTTGGCAAGGTGAGCAGTGCCCGCCGGGCTGGCGGGCGGCCCTGCTGGCTCTCTTTGTGTGGCTCTGCGAGTAAAGGGGGGAAGGAAGAGGCGACAGCAAGTGAGTGAATTCAAAGTCAAGCCGCTGAGGCCTGCGAGTCGTGGCTGATCTGTGCCAGCTGTGAGCCACTACTCCTCTAGTCAATGTGCCAACTATTTTGCTGGCGTAGAGAAGAACCGCTAGAAGTGTGTGTGGATTTGTGGCCGGTGGAGCTGGAGGAGGGTGATGTGGATCTTCCTTACCCATACCAGCTGATATGTAGCCACCACAAACTCTCTAGCACCTGGCATTTAGGATGTGCTCCGTGTGCAGCCGCAGCCTGGCTGGCCCAAACTATTGGGTCCCAAGGGTGAGGGAAAGGATCTCCAAACATATTGCAGAGCAGGGAATGCCACAATACCCTGTGTGGGCCAGGAAGTCATTCCCAGAGCTTCCACATGAAACAGGACCACAGCACTGGCTTGCTTGGACAGGCTACCAGATAATCAGCTGTCAGGGAAAACGTTAAGCCTCAAAACTGTCCCTGCTGAAGTGCTGGCGTCAGCATGGACGCCGTCCTCCTCCCTCGCCTTTGTGCCCTGGGCCATGATCCCCGAGGGGCCACTACGGCTCTCAGGGCCAAGTATCCGCCTTGTGCTGCGATGCCGCTCCTGCCGCGGAGCATCCCCGCCTGCCGCCCGGTTGGCGCCGCGGCCGCGAGCCCCTCCGCAGGGCAGAGCTGTGCCCAGGGCTGCTCACGACAAGCTCGCCCGGGGCCGTGTGGCGATGGCCGGGGCTGCCGGGGCTGCCAGGCCCGCCGGGCCCCCGCGCACCGAGAGCAGCCCGAACGCGCGGGCGGCGGCGCGGCGCCCCCTGCCGGCCGTGGGGCCACATGGCGGCGGGGCCTGAGCCCGAGGCGCGGCGGCTCCCGGGAGCGAGGGAGGCAAGAGGGAGGGGAAGAAAGGAGAGGTTAGGCTGGGCTGAGGGGGCCCGCGGGGCTTAGCGCCGATCCAGGAGCTGCTTCCGTGGAACAGCGCGAGGGGAAGGGCCGGCCAGCAGCGCCCAGCCCGAGCGAGCGGCTGCTTAGCCCTGCAGCACGAACCCCCCGCGCTGCGGCGAGAGGCGCTCGGTGCTCCTCAAGGACGGGCGGCTCTATGTCCCTGCCCCTGCCCGGGGCTTGTAAACGCTTGACCAGATGGAGGGCACCTGGGGAAGACCCCGCGGCCGTAGAACAATCTGCGTCCGGCTCAGGTTCGGCCAGAGCACGGGGGGTGAGCCTCGACGGGGATGATGCTCTCGCTGCACGCCGGGCGCCAGGCGGCCCGCAGAGAGCAGGCTGCCGTGCCAGCCGCCGAGGTGGGAACGGGACGGCGGCACAGCGACCTGCCTGTCTCGACCTGCGTCACCCCTGGGGCACAGGAGGCACAGCGTGCGCCGGCCGCACGGTGTAGAGCAGCAGCCACTTATCTGCTCAGGCATCTGCCCTCACAAGATCCGACGGCCGTGGCTCATGCGATGCAGCGTCAACGTGGGACAAGGACAAGCTCTCTTTGAATTCACACTAAGCTGGCAGCCTTCAGCCACTTCATAATATAAAATAAAAGGACATTTTAATCACTCTGTGCTGCCACTCTTCCAATGGTTTTTCCTCATCTCTTCCCTCTTAAGAAGGCTCAATCATGATCCCATCTACCAGGACCATTTGCTCATTAGCAGACATCCTCTGCCAGCCTTTCCTGGGCTCTGTCTGCTTTCCCACACGTGGCTCAGTCTCTTCTTTAGAAAATGCTGCTTTAAAAGTTTTCTAACTCTTCTTGACGAGTTTGGCTAAAGAAGGGGAGGGTTTGGTATATTCCTCAAAAAGAACAAACTCATAAGAGATCCCTCAGGTGACAGAACAAGGAGGTTGCAAGTGCATGTGCTTCCAGAAGCTCCACTTCCACACTCGGTTGTTTGATAAGAACTATCTTGTTCTAGAGATAGAACATGGAAGCAAATATGAGGATCTCACAGACCACTGCCTATTCTGCGTCATCAGAAAGGAGACAGATGTGCTAAGAACCTCAAAATACAAACTCATATTCTTCTAGCACTTGGTCTTACAGTGTATGAATATCAACAAGGGAGGTGTGTTGGGGCAGGTGGCGTCTTATTTGTCCAACTAACATGGGCTCTTCATAAACCTCACATTATGGAGTCTTTGCACATGTTTTAAGGACAAACTTTAGATTTTCTACTGTGGTATCTGTTCAAAGTGGTACCAAGACCAGCAGTGGTTCCAGAGGATCTCATTTTCACAGGTAATTCCTGAAGGACTCCAACTTGTCCCTCTGTTGTTCAGACTCAGGCATCTCAAAATTCATTCCTGTTTCTGCCCTGTGTAATTTTGGTAGGTCCTTCCATGTTTCACATCACTTCCAGCCTTCAGTGCTGCATCTGTTACTACAGAGTCTGTCTTGGAAGTCTTTGGTCATCTAGCAGCCATGTCTTGGCTCTATCTAAAACAAAAAACATTGCAAAAATTAAGTGTGTTTTGCTGGAAATTTTGATACTAAAGCAAAGCTGAGGCTTCTGGATAAAGTCAAAACCTCAGACTATTTCTGATAGTTTTCCTTTTGTGAAATATTCAACCTTCCTTAGTATTTATTCCACTGGTGTGGTGTGGTACAGTGCATCACAGTTCACTGTAAGGTGCAGCAAAGTTCTGATTCTGGTTTGCAGCCAAATTTTGAAAATCTTTTCTGAAATAGAGAATTATATTTCCCAGACCACTAATAAACCACTTGGAAAGAACTGGGGGGTGGGGGATGGTATGATGTGTAGGGGTGAGGGGGAAATAAACCCCCTACAACTGTGCAACAAGGCACTAGCAATCATATTCCTCAAATATAAAAGTTAGAATTGTTTAAAAAAACCACCCACATATTTAAATTGTAAGACTTCAGTGAAATGAGGATAGCATTCAGAGTTGGAAAAAGGCATTAGAACTAGCAGAGATTTTACTTGGAAACTACTTACATAAATGACTTAAGTTCAAAAACAGCTTTAGAAGTGAAACGATAAAATATTGCCTGGGCACCTGTAGATAAACCAAGCCAAATCAATTACTTTTCTGTCAATAAGTCATGAGCACTTTATAAAGTACAGAGTGAACAGACAGAGGCACTAATAATAAAGTGTTGCCACTTCAACAACATTATTATATACAGCATCCAATTTTGGGAGTAGGAAGCAGGTGCCTTTCCTTGCAGCCAGTCGCCATGACCGAGAGTAGTGATTGTATTGAGGTTATGAAATGTTTACTGGCTGCATAAAGACAATTAATAGCCACACATGCAAACAGTTAACAGTTTATCCAGGCCATTTCTAAATTAAAGGAATTAAAGATCAGTGTTCTGCTACCAAGCACAAGTGGCTCAGCAATTGCCACTGGAAATTAATGTGCTGGTTAGCACAGCCTGGAACACACAGGCTGCAGAGGGAGATAGGGGAGTGTAAAATTGAAGCTGAACAGGTATCAGTTAGTAAAATAGCAAATGGGGTCACTACAGATTGCTTTCTCTTGCCTCCTCTTGCTCATTTAGCAGTGCATGTACTCTTGGACTTTTCTTCAGTAACTTTGTAATTCCATGGGCAGGTTCCTGCAGAGGAGAGAGCAGAAGCTTGGTCTGGTTTAGGTAACATTTGCAGCCATGATGCAGACAGTCTCTCAAGCCCCTTTTCGGCTTGGTTGGCTTGGTAGACACGAAAGGGTAGAAATGCATAAATGCAAGGATTTGCCAGCACAGGGCCTGGACTCTGTGTGTGCAGATATGTGCAGCACAGCCAAGGACCTCAGGTGCACAATCAGTACCTTTTACTATGAATCTCTACAACTGACTCTATCTTCTGTTTGAATAGATAAAGGAAAGTTTTCTTCACATACCCCAGTTCCTTATTGCAATGAGAAAGCAGGAAAATTAATCTGTTTCTTTTACATAAATATCATATCTTTTAGCAACACAATATAAGAAATCTGTCCATGGTCTGGTCCTTGCTGTGAAAATATATTCTGTGCTAGTGCAAGAGGCTATACTGAGCAGGAGTGATTTACAAGGCTTTGTAAAAGTGGCACTCTGTTGCCAAGAGCGCAAGTGTCGGTGGATCAGGACTGCATGCAGACCATGTCATGGGGCTGGCTGCCCTAATGCCTGTGGCTGTAGAAATAGGATAGGGCCATCTTTGCCCTTTGGGTTGTACATCCTTGTGGAGAGCACAAGATTTGGCATGAAAATGGGAAGATGTAGTCCCTGCTGCTGATCTCATGTACCTGCTGCCTTGGCACTTGGGTACGCTGCACCAATTCTCTAAGGAATAAAGGGCAGGGAGCACCTAAAGGCAATGTATCCTAGTTGCAGGAGAGATGATGGTGTGCACAGTGTATGGCACTCCCTCTTATTCACCATTCCTCTGAAATATGTTGCATTTTGGGAGAAGCACAAACAGAGATGAAGATTTATTTAACTTCAGCTCTAGAGTATGCAGCATTACAGGCTGCTTGTTGTTGCTTCTTCAGTGGCTGTCCAGCTCTTGGAATAGTCCCCACATGACTGGCTCCCAGCTCACCCTGCTCTTGGTGACCCCACAGCACAGAGACACGTGGCAGAGGACAGTCCTCCCATGAGACAGGGCTGCCAGCGGCGTGGCAGGTGAAATATCGCCATATGGCTGCACATTCCCCACAGCTACCCTCGAGTTCCACAAACTGGAAAACCCCACATGAAACATTCTTGATACAGAGCAGATCTTGCGGCTGCCAGACAGAGAGTTTAAGACCACTTGTGAGTCACAGAAAAAGTGGCTTCATCCTTTTCCTTCTGGGCTTAGTTGTACTTACCACTCGGGCATTTGGGCCGTGCCTCTGTCTGTGGACAGGTTTTGCACTTGTTCGCCTCCAAGTTCAGGAGTCAGTGCCCAGAAAATACTGCTAGCAAGAACCCAGTACAGCACACACACAACTTAATGTGAAGAAAAAGGTATTATTAAAATATTTTAGATGAAGCTTTTAAAAAAAATTATTACTATAGGATCAGGATAGTTGGATTAGATAGAGGAAAACTAACACTGTGACAGCACTGTTCCACAGCCACAGATTTCAGGACAACTTATCCACAGAGCCTGCATGAATGAGGAAACTGCAGTGACTCTCTGGGCTGTTCTTTGAGCAGTTTTAGCTACTACCTCACCCAGACAGCAGCGGAAGTTACAATTAGCTGTGAGTTGCTCTCGATTAGCTGTTCTTCCAGGTGCTCCTCTTACTCCACTGATCAAATCGCATGGAAACAACACAGAATCAGCATTAATCATTACGGGTATATAAATATGAGAGCACAGGAGGGAAAACCCCCTGGCATTTCAAGCACTGTATCCCAAATTCCTTCATCCCCATCAATTCATGCATCCAATCTCAGGAGGATGGTTAAAAGTGTTCATCTACCTGTGGCAGCATCTCAGGCTTGTGTGATCGACCCCATCCTGCTGCCCTGTGAGGAACAAAGGGGACCATGTGTTCCCAGGGCCAGTACTGACTGGCTGAGCATGATCCTCACTCTGTGCCCAAAAGGGAATTCCCTGCATCAGCTATTAGCTACCAGCATCATACTGGGAGAATGCATCGGGTGAACTGGGGACTCAGGGGAAAGCAGGCACTTTGGAGAATATTGTTATTTGAGCTATTTCTCCTCATCTACTACTTGATCCAAAAGGGAAACACAGACTGGGAGTTTAGGAGCAGAGAGTGGTCAAACTGTTCTTCCCTCCAGTGCAGTCAAGCAGGGTTAACGCTGCCCCGTGGGGAGCCTGTCCCACCAGCCAAAGCCTCTATCCCAGCAGGGCTGTGCTAACACTGGCACTCACCACACCAACCTGCCACTGCCACCTTCCACGAAAGGACCACAGGCTTTCAGAGAAGCTCAGAATCAGCTTTCACCAGTTGTGCCTGTGGGTCCACAACCCCTCAGCTAAGTACCTGTTTGGGAGACTAGTGAGACAATGGTGGACAGAAACAAGTTCTCCCAAATGATTAAAGATTAGTTGTTTTTTTCTCCTTTTACCTACCTCCTATTTTCCCTCCTCTTCTGGCTGAAGCATACAGGTAGCAGATTTTTCAGACATGTTTTATTTGCTCTTTTGGCATACTAATGTATTCATGTTTCCAGCCCATTTCAGTGCTAACAAATCCTTATGCGTGCAGGAATGACTGTGTAATCAAAGAACAATACTTTTAAGAGTCAGGATGGGGCAGTTTAAAACCATAGGAGATAATAATCACGGCTCAATGCCTGAAAGCTATGGGATTGACAGAAAACACAGAATGCCATGTTCAAGGTGCTACCATTTTCATGTACAGACTCCCTACATGAAAAACTTTGTCTCTGAGTTCACCCTAGGCATGGGAGTTCTTGGGTGTCTGTTTGAAAAAAGCAGGTAACACCAGGTAACCTATGCAAGCAAACAAACTAATCCTCTCTCCCTACACAGAAAAGACCTGTTTCAGCTCTATTTCCTTGCAGGGCTGTAAAAACAGTTCAAGAATATTTTAATGGCCCTTTCTAATTTCCAACCATAAATGGCATCCCTATAGTGGAAAGGGAAGATAGCAGAAAATGAAAACATAATCTACAGTTCTGTCTGAGGCCTTACATTAACTTCCCTTCTGTTGTTAGCTTCACATTTCAGGAAAGCATTTTGGTAAGTAACAAGTATATTAAGCACAACAAAATATTTTCTGCAAAACCTTGGAGGTTTCCTGGGCAATATTATGAGCAAAGCACCTAAGTAAAAAGTTGGGTTCTGGTTCACAGAACTGGGACATTAGATACCAAGTTGTGTAAAACTTACAGGAACTGAGATCTGACAACAGTGAATTGTTTCACTGCCTGTGGGCCCCTTGCCTGCTCTTGTCTTTTAGCTGAGATTCTAAGGGCTTTAGAGGTGGGTGAATGTTGCCCTTCAGCAGCACTTGAAGGACTGACAATGTTTTCAAGAAACAAAAGCAAATGACACTACCCTGCCAGAAGGAAAAACAAGGTCAATCATGCTATGCAAATCAGCTTTCTGTTGGAGAGAAAAATCAAAACAGAGGAACCTGCTACCCTCATGGTACAGACTGAACATGAATAATCAAAACCTAATTCTTCCTTGATTTTATCACCAGAGAGTATGAAAGAGGAAAATATATGGGTGCAAAAACACTGAGATGAATACAGCAGTGACTTTGGAAGCCTTTCAGTGCTCAAAAAATAAACTTGTCGCTATAAAGCCCTGCATTTTTTAACTAACAGTGCATCCCATGCAGAAGGCATGGACCTCTGAGGAACTGGCATCTAAACAGCTTTTTGCTGGAGTCTATGTAAGAAGCATCCTGGCTCTGAATACTATTCCTACCATGTTCGTGGGTTATTTCATTTCAGTTCTGGACAGAAACCCGGACATGAAAGGAAATACTCCAGTGCTGAAAATTCACCTGTGATATTTCAGGCCAGAATAGTACTTCCATATACCTAAGTTTTTAATTAGTTTACTTAAAGATTTGTTTACAATTTACTAACTCATCTGTCAAAACAAGATTGACTTCAACTTGGCAGGTCTTGAGGAAATCCACACCTCAGACATTCAAAGATCCTACCTCCATTCCCTGGGCTTAGGAGAACGACAAGAGCAGCAACAGGCAGCACTGCAGGCCAGGAGCAGCTCTGAACAGCTGCAGGGCAGAAGGAAACTTATGCTGTCAGGAATGAAAATGTGAAACCCACTAGGCTACCAGAGGGGAACCAGACAACTTATTATAGAAATGCCAAATACCTGAAAAATATTTCAAACAATAGCAAATATTTACTTGATGATTCTATTCAATGTCCTAATTAGCCAAGTAAAAAGGATTTTGACTTCAGTGCTTATTGAAAGAATGGACACGATGCTAATTTTCAATTTAAGTTTTACTCCCAATTGCACAAAAGTTGAAAATATTTTTTCGATTTTTGAAAACCAGCATAATAATTTTGGTTACATATATAAAACAGGGAAACCCAAAGGATACAGGAGTTGTGTGACTGTTCCAACATTCAGAATTAAAGTGTTGCCCAACTTAATTTTATCTCATACATTGATTATTTTCTACATTATCTGCTTCTCAGAATATAACTCTGTACAATACCCATAGACATTTAAGGTTAAAATACTTTGAGAAAATACTGTATTATTGAAGGTTCCAATGACCTAGTAGAGATTACAGTACAAAGTAATGACAAGTCAGAGCATCGCTAAGAGTTTATTCAGAAGCTTTTACTTTCGGTTCTTATATCACAAAAGACATGTTTAATGTTTACAACAAGTATTAGAAACTGAGATGTTTTTATTTCTACTATTATAAAAGTAACATTGGAGACCGTCCTAAGCCATCCTCAAAATGCAGACCAATCTTTTGTTTTGTATATAAACTGTACACAAAAAACAAGGCACTATACATTTTTGGATAATAAAGTATAAAGGTTGATTCGCATAGTTTCTCAAGAAATCCATGCTATAAATACAAACGCTTTGTTCGGTTTAGCACCTGAAGCAGCACTGAGAACCATTTATTAACTATTGCAAAGAGAAACTTTTCAGAATGCGAAGGAGATACATATTGGTGGTATAGCTAATTCAGTACAAGCAACTGCCATCCAGCTACTTTTCTGTAGTTTTGACATGAAAGTCTTGAAAGTGAATATATATTGCATTGTTAAATACATACTTGTTCTATGTGTTTATATAAATATAAATTCTTTGTAATCCACAAACTAACAAAATAACACTTTACAAAGAGAACTTCTTTAAAAACAAAAATGGCAAGTATAGTATATAGCCAAAGGACACCTGCAGCAGTAGCTCAAGAAACTACTGTTTAAGTGCATAGGAGAGCAGAACTTAAACACATTACCTTTAAGAGTCAAAATTGAATTCCATTTTCAAAGAGTTCTCTTGGCCTTTTACAATATTACACACCTCCAGATAGGTAGTCACTAATAACTTCAGATTATTTCTATTTGTTCTGTAAATGTAGGGTACAATTCTTCTAAAGGACACAGAAAGTCAGAGTGGACATCCCTTTTGTGCTCGCTCCCATAAACACATCTTAGAAAAGCCCTTTTGCCTTCTTCAGGTTAACCTGCTTCCAAGATGGCAGTGCATTGTACTCCTCTCTCGTCATCTCCAAAGCAACCTGTGTTTCAAATGAGAGGATGCGCTATTAGCAAAAACACTGATAAGCAGCATAACCAGCAAATTACTTCCCCGCATGGGTAGACACAGATGTAGGCACAGAGTAATAGGGCACCCATTCTCTCCTTACCTCAAAGTCCTGATCTGAAAGATAAATTTCAAGCTTCAGTGGATCAACTCCCTCAGGCAGAGGCCTAGCTAAGAGATCTGCTAATGGATACACAGTTTTACACAGCTTGGCCAGCACATCCTCTACAAGTATTATCTGATTAGAAACGTCGGCATCCTGTAAGGAGAAAAGGGAAACACAGAACAGGATCACAATGCTGAAACCACCAGCTGCACCCATGGCAGTCTGCAGATGGCATGGGGTAACCTGCCCTGCCTGAGCACAAAGCTGTACGTCCAGGTGTGCACACTGGCCAACAGCCCTGCCCTACAACGATTTCACAGCTCAAAACAGGCCTGCACTTAGCAGAAGGACACCCTCTACTCCCAGAATCTCAGTTTAAGGCTGAAATCTGTGTTTAGTCATGAAGCCAGTGTTTTCCACTAAGGATGGCTGCAGAAGACTTACAAAACAGAATATGTCATTTGCCTTGAGATGCCCCTCGACTGAAAGCTTTTAAAGCAGCCACATGCAATTTGGCTGTCACTCTGCATCTCAGGTGAAGAAGTCAGTACCAGAGCCCTTGGAGGGCTGATCCTTTGAGGGGTGTTTTGCTCCCCTGCACTTTGAATCTGGAGAACAGATCAGAACTGCACATTGCTGTATGATTGGAACAGCTGTTCTGGTAAGCTCAAACTCTAGCACATCTCTTTCAGAGAGATGATTCAGGTAACACTTTCCTCCTGTTTTCGACAAAAAAAGAATATGAGAAATTCCATGAAAAAAACCAAACAGAAATGCCTCTGATATACACATTCCCAGTCAGAATTTAGCTGTGTTGTTGTTTTTTTCTTGTGCAGACTTCTGAACTGTGCCTTCTGAGTTTATCCTCTGGATCTTAGGGCTGGTCAGCAGAAACAACCAATGTTACTGACAACACAAGACAGTTACTAGCAATAGGAAACAGTCTGTGCAATGAAAAGATTTACCATTTCTGTGATCTCTGCGATGTCTTCCCTGTGCTCCCAACTTGGGAACATATTAGTGAATGTCAGAGGCTCTAGGCCAGCGTGAATTAGATAGGATTTGGGGGGCTTCTTTACATTTTTTCCTAAAAACAATCAAAATACATAAAAAAGAGAGAGAAATTACAAACTGTACAATATTTTGCAATGTCACCCACTATCCAAAGCTACCTCCTAAGTGTATTTAACTTTTTCCTGAGAAGCTGAAGCAGTTTAAGGCAGTAAGAATAAATTTACCAGGATTTTTTAAATTAGTATTGGACCCTTTAACATGTTTTTTGGTATTCTTAGACCTGCCTGTTACTGTATCTGACTGCAAAGATCAAAACATATATGCTGAAAATCCCCAACAGCTACTCCTCACCCAATACCTTTCTTATGTTACAAAAATAGACTTAGAATAGAGTAAGCAGAGTGTGATGCTCTAAAATTAACCAAATTCAGGTAAATGAAACCTTCTGGTATGCTCAGCAGAAGTATCCTGCCAGCAACCAACTCAGGTTAAGCTTGGAGGCTTAAGTGAGAATGTTTAAACTGTTAACTTGTGATTCTGAGGTGTAACACAATAAAACCCTTCCCCTGAGAACTGAGTCAGCAGAGTATCTTGGCAATTTGGGGACAATGCCATTACCTAGACAAATGGTATGCTAAGATAGAGTGGAGGATGTATCTTCAAATAAACTGATGTTCATTGCTAACACTGTGGGAGCACCTTTCAGCTCAGGATAGCAAGGGTGGACAGGTGTGACACACTCAGAGCAGTCGGGAACAGCAGCCTGTTACCTTTGCAGTACCGGAGCACCGTCTCCATGGCACACTTCCTGTCTGTAGCCCACCTGATTCGAGCTGATCCAGTGATTTTGTTTTCCACAGGCCACCAGCCCTGCCACAGGTACACTTCATGGTGGTTGTCAACTAGGAAGAGTGCTACACAGACAGAAAATACCAAATCCATCATCAGCCACTTACTAGTTCTTGTAATCCCCTGAACAACTCCAGTTTTATGTGCTTTTCAGCACCACAACAGGATCGTTTCACAGTTTACCAATCCCTTTTGTTAATCATCCAGCTAAACCTCAGCTGGATTTTGATTCTCTGATATAAACAATGTCTTTTTATAGCAAGCTTTTGGGATACATATACATTTGATTATTTCTCAGAATTTTTATTGTGGAAAAACTACTGTTATTGCTTAATACTGTATAAGCATCACATGCACACATTTTCCTTTGATAAATTAAGTTAAAAGTGCTTACAGTTACTAAAACACTGCCTGATTCAGGATACAGTCATCTGTTTTCTTGTTACTTAAGCATTTTAAACCACATACCTGGCTGTGGGGCAGTGTACAGATCCTCTTGCAAGAATGGCATGGAATTGATGACAGCAGGATCTCTTGAAGGGTAAACATACTCAGTGGCTGAGAATTCTCCTGATGAACTACTGAGGCTGAACAGGCGGGGGGTGAAATTAAACTTTCCAGGATCTTTAAAGAACAAAAATTAAGAAGATTTGGAATAGAAAATGTCAGAGGTAATTGTAAAAGCTAAAAAATAAACTTTTAAAGTGACAGAAAATTTAAACTTTAAAATTTTCTGGTTTTTGAAAAATCAGGAAAGACAACCAGATATCTTGGGGGACTAGCAACAGCTGTAAAGAAGCTGAGCTGAATGGCTGGCTGCTATCAGTTTGAATTGGATCCTGGCTAGTTCCTATCAGCCATTTCATAATCGGCTGTTTTGCAGCCTAAGTGAAGCAAGCCCATCTCAGAGTTAGCTGACAAATCTTCCACTTGGTAAATCAATTCCCCCTGCTACCTTTGTCGGCAGTTTCAAAGCAAAGGCTGGATGAGAACGTGTGCAGAACTGCCGCCAAAATCCCTTCAGAAGAGAAGTAAAATATGTTGGTAACGGTGTTAACTGTTGCTCTGTGCTGCCTGAATACAGAGGGGCAGCAGAAGCGGGGGAGAAAAAAATTAAACAATTGGTCTTCCAGCACTTTCCTTCTAGAACAGTATTACTTAACTCAGTAGATTTTTGGAAGCATTTCTCTGAAGGGATCATCTCAACTACCAAAAAGTTCTTCAAAAACTTTACATTAAATCTCACAACACCATAGACAAGTAAAGTAAAATGTGAGTGCCCAATTCAGGAAGGCAGGTCTACCTTGCAACATGCAATCATAGGCCTTCCGATCTCTCCTTCCTAAGGCGTCCCAGAATCCCAAGGGCTCTGACCCTTCGTCACATTCATGAATGGTCACCTTGCTGCTGCTGTGCAGCCCTGCCTCCAGCGGACATCTACAAAACACAAAGAGAGACAGTGAACACAGTGCTCCTGCCCCAAACACAGCTAACACAGACCTGCTGGCCACTCGCGTTGGTAGAACCCAAAAGTACCCTACAGGCTTATTGCACACTTCATATCAACACAGGCACTTAAAAAAATTACCAGAAGACAAGATAGAGAATTTCAGCAGCCATTCTTGCACCATTTTGGGTCCCATTCCGAGAGTGAAAAGATGCTCACATGAGCTCTCAGTAGGGATTCTCACTGCCTGCTTTTGTTACTGCAGCTGTCCTCCTTGCATGCTTTCCCAAATTAATTTCCTCTTCCTTATTCACAAGACTGGATTCTAATCCTCCTATCAACTGTAATTTAATTTGCTACTCAGATATATAGCATCTCCGTCTAAATGGAGAGTGACTGCATTTTTTTCAATTGTATTCAGAATAGTAAGAAGAATGTGGATGTCCCATCCCTGGAAGTGTTCAAGGCCAGGTTGGATGGGGCTTTTAGCAGTCTGGTCTAGTGGAAGGTGTCTCTGCCCATGGCAGGAGTTTGGAACTGGAGGATCTTTAAAATCCCTTCCAATTCAGGTCATTTTATGAGCCTATAAAAGCCTTTAACCTTCAGTGAAAGTGATCACACAACATGTGTTTTCTCCACTCTACCAAACCACCTACTACTTCTCCTCCTGACTGAGCATGCACACACTGCATCTGCACTCACAGGACAGCTTTATTTATTTCAAATTTTCTTTGAGTCAGACTATTTTAAATAAATCGGTAGCCTATATAAACATCTCCAAAATAGAGGTCAGACACTCACTGTTCTTTTATTTTATTGGCTGCTGTTCTTCCTACATTCTTGGTGTGAGACTGTGCTTTGCAGCCATGCCACAGGTAGATCAGAGCTTTATTTATGTTGAGGACAATCATGGATGTCCGGGAACGCAGGCTGCTGCAGTGACACGCTACTTCAAGTAAGTTTCCTTCATTGGGAACTTCTCCTCGCACGCAATAAAGCCTCCAATCACCTGGAGCAGACAGGAAAGGTATTATACAATCACATGGGATTAAAAATTCAAAGCCTCTGCTCTGGAACATCTGTTTTCAGGATGAATTTCACCTATTGCATGCCCTTATTGTCACAGAATAAACTGGTTAAGCACCAGGTTTGGCTAATGCTACTTGAGAAACCCTGAGCAGAAAAGATGCCTTCTGAAACTTTGCTACAAGAGTACAAGTATTGAGAGCTGAAGAGCTAACAGAGCAGAAGAGTCAAGTTCTGCTGTTCCATACACTGAAAAAGAGAAACAAACACAGTGTTCCTGCTCTTCAGCTCCTCTTCCCCTCTGCACCTTATGCACAGAAGGTCACAGTCAAGTGCAAACTGGAACATCTCCAAGCTGCACTTTCATTGAAATTCTCCTACGTCAACTACAGCATTCAAGGAATATGTTACAAAAAGCAATGCTTGGGCAATAAAAGATTAGAGCTTTCTCTGGAAGAACTGCTCATAAAAGTACCTTTCTTCCCCAGACTATGTAGAAAAGAACATGCTTTAAAGCAAATGGGCACCTGGCTTAATTAAAACCCCACTAGAACCATTTATATGTGCATCAATACAATCAAGTCAGCATGCTCTAGGGTGACAAAATCCATTCTGTGCTCAAAGAAGAAACAGACTACCTTGAGACAAAGCATTGCAAAGCTGTCTTAAGGGTTTCATGGCATTAGTTTTCCCTTTCTACAGAGTATGGCAGTTGAGACTGAATACATGCCCTCCACAATGGCTAAAAAAAAGGATTTGGGGGCAGAAGCGCTTAACTAACAATAATTTACTTTGTGCATTTTCTTCTTCCTCTTCCCTTCTTCCAGCATGCACAATCATCCCTCCTTGGAAGCACTGCAGGAAGCATGGTGGTTCTTTCCCTTGAAGTACTTGTACCTGGAAATTGAAAGCACCACTCTACATTAAAAAAATGAACCAAGTATACACACTCAGGAAAACTAGTCTCTGTGGATTATTAAAAATTATATAGTCATGGCCACCCATGAAGATGGCTTTCCTTCTACTTTACAACTGCTGACTATTGTTTAAATTACCATATATCAGCAGGCAATGGGTTCCATATGTGACCTGCATATTAAAAGAAACCTCTAGCTGGAATCCAACAATCGAGTTTCAGAGGATAATGGAATACCAAATGAACTTTAATTTAAATTGGTTTAAACTAACAATTTTTTCAATTCCTTACAGAACCCATCCACCTTGACTGATATTCACAGAAACCACTATGGAGATAACATAGGATCTGAAGTAGGTTCAAAATTTGCTGTAAAACTGGTTTCTATGATAACATGCACGTTTTTTGCTCACTAAATATTGCATTTGGAGTACAAAACCGACAGGGCAAATTTCTAAATCAGCTATGTTGCAGAGACTCCCACACTCTCAATCAAGGGCACTTACATTACTCCTCTATGAACTCCTGTCTTGCTGGTCATTTCTATGCTGCAGTAAAAAACTAATTACAGCATGATCAAGGTACAGAAGCTAACTTTAAACTTCCCACCTTGTATGCTGGTAACGGTGAAGCCACGGCAAAGCCCAAGTCTGCCTAAAGACAAAGCAAGCTAGCCTGTCCTCTCAGCTTCAAACTAGCTGCATCTGCATGTGCTAGAGTCTCTGCAAAACAATGCAATTAATATGTAATTACAGAGTAAACACATTCAAAATTTCAAATGTATTTTTTTTGCCTTGGCCTGCAGAAAGTGCTCCTCCTCAGCACTAGGAAGACAGTCCTGTTATTTGAACATGTACTTGGATTGAAGGCACAAACCTGTGTACCTGCGCTTCACCTACTACTGCAGGGAGAGGAGAGAAGAGCTTCTCCTTCAGCCTTTCTCAGAAACACCATCTTTAGAAACATTTGGGAATGACAATCCATAAAGGAGCTTATGTGTCTCTCACAGTTGGAATAACGTCAAAAGTAATTTTGAGGTCTGACTATTTGCAATGGCAAGAACACATTTACAGAAAGGGAGGAGGCAAAAAAGATAATTCCTGTTTACTGATAGTGGCTCTCTGGGCAGGCAAATCTTACCAGCTCTGCCACCTAGGAAGCTCACCTGTGCTCCTCTCTCTTCATCAAGTTCCACTGTCATCAGTGCTGATGTTCCTTTCTCACTCACTGTGGAGTGCCTTCCTTGCCAAAAGAAATACACACATTTCTCTTTTCCAACAGCCCGTACTTGTTGCTCTCCTTTTTGTCTGCTTCCAACTGTGAAACAGAGAGCACATGCTGAAGAAAGTACTCTGGCTATAGTTTTAAACGGCACAAGGTTTCATCTCATCTGCCAGCTCAGCACTATCCCATCCAAGATAGGAAAGAAAAAATGTGCAATTGGAGGAACATTAGGTCTTCAAGCCAGCGCATCCCCATGCAGACTTGGCATGGTCTCCTCAGGTGGATGTAAGCCCACAGGCACAGATGCCTGTGTTGGTTGGAGAAAGAGATGTAGAAAGAACTGGTACTATCTGGAGAAAAATAACTGACAGTACTTAAGCCAATTTGCATGTGAAATGGTATGTTCAGTTATGTTACCAGAAGAGTGCATTATGGCTCATTTTCCACGTTACACACTGTTCTTTGGCAGCCAGGAGAGCAGCAGGGCTTTTTTTGGATTTGTTTGTTTGTTTGTCTTTTTAAGAATCGGTGTTTAGCTGTTATGATAAGCAAATAATGTTTACAGCAAGTAAAGTTCAACAACACAACTAGTTATAGAATATTTCACTCCTTCCAGTGAATAGGGAATAAACAGATATAACTAAATCAAAGATTTAAAAACCCCCAAGAGTTTTAAAACACCTTTAAAAAAAAATTCAAACTTCTGCCTTGATTCCAGCAGTGCTGAGCAGCATCCAACTGAAACACTTAGGAAAGAGCATCCTGTTTTTTTCAAGTTGAGAATACTCAAACCACTACCCACTTCTAAAATTTATGGTTTTCATTCTTATCTGTACATTCAGCTCATAAAAGTACTGCCTCCTACATAAAAATTTATTCTGTTTTTTAGTGATGGAGTATGTTTTCATCCATTTGGATTAGAAGTCTGTTTACAGTTCAGTACTAGTGTTACCCACTTCTCCCAAGATTTCCAAGCTTTTGTATTTTTCTTGGATTTGCCAGTATCTGATCTCAACGATCCTGACGAAGACCTACCTACATTTTTTGGCTAAAAGCCTGAAGCTGTATAACTTTCAACTGATTTTAATATACTTCTATTTGGAACAATCAGTTTCAGACAATTTCTATTTAACTTACCACAAAAGCCACCTATTCTTAGTTTAGTGCCAGACAGGAGAGTTCCAATGGGCTTACGGAGCTGACTGGTTCTCAGCCTTTACCTGCTGCTCTCAGGCTCTTGGCCAGAACACTGCTGAGCATGAAATCCATATCAAAGGGTTTCCAGCAACAGCAGAAAGGACAGCAAGGGCAATGAGCTGGCAAGGGCTTTTCCTGTCATTGTCACTGATCTCCATTATCCAGCAAAGGCTTTTCTTGTTGCTAAACCTACCTCTCTTGCAACACAAATAGAGCACTGCCATTAGTCCAGATGCCTAGTTATTTTGGTGTTAAACTGTGGGCATAGTTCTGTTTAGTGAGTTGTCCTGTGAACATGCACACCACCACTTTTGGGTACAAGCAGAGATGGACAGCATTACATTTGATGTATCAAAAATAACTACTTTTTTTTTTCTATTGCTTTCTTTTAAACAAAATAAAATAAGAAGCTCTACTTCTTAATGACATAGGAAGGCTTAATGACCTAGGCATCCCTAACCTTTAAAACTGTCTCATATCCATGGAAATCTAGGTGTGGATCTCACCACTACCAGCAGCAGTTTTAGCTGCACTTCTTCATGTTTCAGCAGGATGAAATGGAATTGTTCACTAACCTGTAGTGCTCACCATGTACTTCCACTTCACCACATATGTGTCTCCCTCATGGAACTGCCCTATGCTTTGCTTAGGCAGTCTACTATAATCGAACTCCAGGATGTGCCAGACATCCACAGATGCAGTGATAATTTCAAACTGCCTCCCATCTTCTCCTTCTACAAGTCCATAGCCCCGGCCAATATTCATTCCATCCAAGACCGTGCCTACAGTTGTTTGAGGCACAGCTACCATTAGCATGACATCATAAGGTTTAGAGTCAGATCTGGATTCTTCCTGTCAAAAAACACAGAGAAGAGATTTCTTTGAGCATAGCTTTTTTTTCTTCTTGCCCCACAGTTCCAGTCAAACACTTTGACTCCTGCATGTATTTTAGTATCTTGTCATCATCTGATGCCTTGTCAAACCTTGGCAGTATTCACTGAGCTGGCTGTCTTATATATAAATAATAATAACACAGAATATATTAATATAGTTATATAGAAATATATACCAATATATTTATCATGATAATATAATATATAAATAAATATAATACTATAAAGCAACTCTGTGGGTTCACTGTAGAAGGTGATGTTCTGACCCACAGGTCAAAGCCCACAAGATAAAAAATGTGCTCTGGATCCTTGAGAACAAGCTTCCCTGGCTTCCATCCCAACTAGGTCATCTAGTTTGAAATACCTAGCATGCTTAGTATATGCACCTTCTGGTGAAGGGATTCACTAGAATTCTTCTCATTGAGTTTCTTCAGTTCTGTCCAATCAAGAAATTTTTCTTTGAACAGTATTGTCTCATTATGTTCTGTGAGTCTGCCAAACACAGCCCAGTCTGGGCGTCCTTGTCCCTTTCTGTGCAAGGGAACAAAAGATAGAGAATCAAATTAAGCACTGGGAAAAAAGGGCAAGAAAACGAAGTCTCTGCAATGAGCCTAAATTAGAGTTATGATACCTGGGTATGAGGGGATTGCATTCTCCTGGGTCCAGAGGATTTATGTCACAATTGGAGTAATCAAAGGTGCCATTCCACAAGTGTTTTGCCAGCTGGAATGCCACTTTTCTTTGTGCTAAAGTAACTTCCTTTCCATGCCACACATATACTTCACTGCCAAAATCAAAGACCAGCACCTAAAAACGAAACCAAGCAAACCAAAAAATCAACCTACTGTTAGGTTAGATGACACCCTGATCCAGTTTCCTTGTGCTGAACAGAAACTCCTCCAAATATCTGAGTTCCTGCAGTGGTACTACAAGTAGCACTACAATGCAAGTAAGGACAGGGCAGTGATCTGCACCTAAATGTTGAGAATGGACTGGAAGCAAGTATGGGGAATGCTGTGAGGTGCATCTTGAGGTGGCTAAAGTCACTAGCAAATTAGAGAGCTCTTACTGCTAAAAAGCTGGTTCTGTTGTATGACTGATTGCTGTCCAGTTACAGCAGCTTTCTCTGACATTTAGACCTATGCCCTGTCCTGCAGCCAGGGAAGGCTGAGAGAGCACACAACACGGGCAACAGGCAGTGACTTCAATACTTTCAAGAAAATGCTTCATGTCTTCATTTCAGAAATATGCATATCTGCTCTCATTCCAACTTAGATGGGTGAAATGGTTGTTTGAAGAAGAAAAGTCTGCTAATGATAGAAATAAAGTAGGTTTTTATTTTGTTTTTCCAAAGTGCTACCTGTTTTGCACATCATGATTCTGGAGTGAGCCACTGTTGACAAAAAGGTTTACACTTCCTAAATTGCTATTTCACTTTGAAGTTAATGTGAAGTAATTTCTGGAGACCTGCAGCACACTCTAGACAGCAAAGTGTTCAGAAGCCTTTCAGAAACACAGATTTTATTTTCAGTGATCCTCTCCATGAGCATTTGCTGTTACTGAAAGTCATTATCAGCTGCACGTTCCTGCACTTACCACAGGAGCAGTAAGTGGCACAATACCTCTTTTGGTTGTAGCAGGGTACACTTTGGCACCTTTCCCCAGTAGTCATCCTCAGGAATGAGTTTATCTTCTACAAGGCGGTAAATGCAATTTGTTTCTATTATTGCAGCTTCATACATCTCATCTTCTTCAGGACTTCCAGCAGCTTAAGGAAAAGATTATAAAATATAATTAAAAAGTTTAACATCCAGCCATCTTTACTATACTACTTTACTGTGATAGAACATCAGATATTGTAACTATAAGAATGCTTACACTGGTAATTTGTCTGTCCACCAAGGAGTTTCCAGAAGTCTTTGGCTGCGTGGGTATGGGTATTTATTCCTTCTTCTATAGTCTGTATATAAGAAGCTCTACAGCCAAGTTCCCTCTTTGTCTGAATTAAAGTTGCAAGTTCTGAAGCCTAAGAGATTAACAGTTGTGTGAACAGGATTGCTTAAGTTTTCAGAATACTCTTGTTCAGGGAGAAGGCAAATGGGATATAATATAGCAAATAGCAGAATAAACAGTTATTATTTATTGCACTAAATAAACAGATAATAGAAAAAAATGTTAGAGAAGTGCATTCAATCCTTTCATTTGGCTTAAAAACAAGACTCAGTGTCAATGAACATGGGAATAAAAAGGACATCCTGCAATTCAGACTATTTTTTTTTCAGTCCAAATCTGTATCCTGAGGATATCCTCTTTTCTCTTGCAGCTTCACAAACTACACACTCCTACGTCAGCTTTCATTCAGTGCATGAGCTAAAACATATTTTCAGGAGTCCTGCATATCTCCTGTCATGGACCATCAGTTACATGCCACTTTTTGAGAGAATTGGCACCAAGGCTCAATTTCATTAGAGACACATACTATGATGGTTCTAAAAATAAATAATAAAAAATAGTACTGACCTTTGCTTTTTCTATGACATTTGCAAACTCTCCTACCCATAAGAAACATAAATGTGGAGTTAACAACAGGAAGCAGTCTCCACTGTTCAGTGACGAGGCTCTTGGTTCAACTAATCTTGTTTGAACATGTCTTCTTCCTAAAGAGAACACAAAGCTAATTATATTCCTTCAACTACTACTATCAAATACCACAATCTAATTTGTTTTGAATGAAATACAAACAATCTCAGCACATGTAGCAAAATATATGGAAACAGACTGTTTAAGAACTACTACTCTAAAAGACTGCTACTGTGGAAAAAGAGTTTAATCACAAGAAACAAAATAAATGTTGTCTCCTATCAACTAATATTTCTGCTATTCCCTGTTCTTGCTTTAACAACTCTGTATCCTTCTGGAAAGAAATTAATTAAGCAAATGGCAGACAGCAGTGGAATTCCAGAGCCCTTTACATTTGTTTAAGTGAAGCTGTGGCACAATTTCTGTAAGCAGCAAAAAATTTTAGGAATTTAAGAATTTTAAGAATTTTACTTTCCGAAAAGGTAGCTATTAGCAGAATCAGGTACGTTATTATGCACACTAAGGAGAAGTTGAGCAAGAACAATGTCATGTCACTTCCAAGTTATACTGAGCACTGGAAGAATGGGACAGTTTAAAAATTTCCATAGGAGATGGGTAGAATTTCTAAGAGACTCCGTTTTCTCCTTGGAAAACACACATCAGTAGCACAATGCAAACCTATTTGTAAGGTTTAACTTTTGTCACACAGTTATCACTTATTCTTTTAGGTTTTGAACATAAACCTTGACCTGAAGATCTAGAACAAACTAAGCATCTAAATGAGGTAGCAAGTCCCATATGTTTCACTCAGACTATTATTTATGGAAAATAAAAGCAGTTCCAGCATACCTTTAATTTGGAGGAGCATTAGCTTCTTGTATGGCACAGCACTGTTGTTCGAGTTTTGCTCAGTTAGATTTACACTCCGCAGGCTTATGTTGCTGAAGTTCTCTTTGCTTGCCAGGCCAGCAAGTGCTACTTCTGAGAAATTTGAATTTGTAGACACTTGTATGTAAAAAGAGGTTGGAGGAAAGACAGACACACACACACACACAAAGACAAAATTATATTCAAAAATTGGTTGTTGCATTAAGAAAATAATTTCTGCCTGTTATTTCCAGTTTTTCTTCTCCTCAGTAGCAACAGCAAAGCCAGGTTCAACTCAGATTAACCACTAGCTCAAAAGCTTTGTGGGTTTAGGATAACCTAAGTTTCGACATATCACCCAGTGTCAGAATTATGTTATTTGGCAGAAATACCAACTTAGCTGGGAAATGTCTTACCCAATGTTTTGTGAAGTACTGTGTAGATCTTAATGCCTTATAGTCATTAATAATAAAAGACAGCACAGAGACGAGGATAATTAACTGTAATTCCCTTAAAATTTGGCTCAGACAGTGTGATGCAACACCCATTTACATTTCAAAGTCTTAGTCATGTTTTACTGTAAACTTAGAGCCTAAATTCTTGGCTACTTCTGTTTATTGCTCAACCAAAGATAACGCACTTTATGAATTTATAACTCAGGGAAATGGTTATCATGAAATGGCAACAAAGTATGACACATATAATTAGCGTTTTCATTAATACAGTCAATATTTAAAGATGATCTTTCTTTATTCAAATGTAATAAGGAAAACTTGTACCCCAAAAGGTATGAGTGGCTTGACAAATCTTTGAATAAATTTTACAATAATGTCCTTTGCTGTCCTTCTGGTTGTCAGGAGAAAGCAATGTCAGAAATGAAACACAAAGCCCTGCAACAAAGCACTGATCTTTTATGGAAATTAATCTTTAGGAGTCAAGAAGGCTAATTCCCGTTTCTGACAGAAAATTAGGACCCAAAATTGAGGCCAGTGTACCTGAACAAAAGTTCACCTATTCTTGTAAGCTCTCGTCCCAGCATGACATAACATTGGATCTGCTTTCCTTGATCTCCTGTCCTCACCCTGCAGGCATCATGGCACCCTGTCTCTCTCTCTCTGCACAAGGTGACTGTGCTAAAAATAAATAATTAAACCTACATAGAGGAGGTGGCTGTAGGTAGCTTTCCCTGAGGAACTCACACATGCCCAGGCCTTCTAGACAGTCTACGTTCACTCCAGGCCTTCTAGACAGTCTACATTCAACCTTATACCTCGATCAATTTATTGCCACTCAGAGAATATGTTCCATTCCCTCAGTTCCAGTTTTTGCATTGGATTTTTTGTTTCATTTTTAATTAAAACAGCAAGCTGATGTCTTATACAAATCATCCCACTTGCTTACTTTTTTCTACTTTCATTCGCTTTGACTCCATGAAGGCAACATTCAGTCTTTGTTCAGTATATTCATGAAGAATATCTTCTCTTGCTGCCAGCATTTTCAGGGGGTTTCTTGAGGACTGGACCCTGCGTGTAGGCCTAACGGCACGTTTGTGCTCTGCCACAGAAGATGTCAACCTGAAAAACAAGCAGTGTTTATAAACATCAGTCAATTTTTCTAGTCAGAGTCATCTAATGACAAGGAATCAGAATCAGTTCCTCAATTCAGACAGGAGCATGATTTCAGAAATATGCAGAAGAAATGGACATGCCTAGTACTGAGACACCTCAAAGATGACTTAGAGCTGAACATTTTGAAAACTGCCCTTATGCATGCATTCAAAGCAATGGGAAAAAACAACAGTTCTTACTTTGGTGCATAAGGATCAAAGATGGCATCAAAGTCCTCATCAAGGTCCAAAGGCACTGAGGAGGAAGGGAAATCCACATGGCGATAAAATTTGGAAAATGTTTCATCATCATCCAGCTTCATCACCTCTTTCACAGATCTTCCTGTAACTGTCAGCACTGTCTCTTGCATCCCAGCAACTGCAGGAAAAAAACACCTCACCCAGTAAATAATCATACTACAGTTTCTAACTCTAGAAAAGGTAAACATGGCTTATTTAGTAGTTATTGTGGTCATTTTTTTCCCGGGGTGGTGGTGGTGGTGGTTTGGTTTTTGTTGGGTTTTTTTTGTGTTGATTTTTTTAAATTGAAGGTAGAAAAGTCTGTTTTTAAAGAATGTTAAAACAGTGTAACTGCTACTCATATGCAATAATCATTATGCAAAATGGTTGGGAAATATGGCTGAATTAAAAACTTTTAGGCACTATAAAAATTAGTTGCTTTGGTATGATTATATAAGCATTTTATGGTCTTGTATCTTCCATCTTGCCTCCAACCGTATAACTCCTTCCTTTGAAAAGATCTAGAGCCACAAAGGGAAAAGTCACAACTTCAGACTATTGAGTGTGGCACAGTCATTGCCCTGTTCTACTGCCTGCGCTGTTGAAATGTGAATACATTTGTTTATGGTATCTGACACACCACAAATTACATAAGGATTTTAGTCTTACAAATGGAGTACATATGAGATGGAAACACCAGAGAACTCTAGAGATCTTCATAAATAGCCAACAGGCTGTATAAGGAAACTGAAACATAGAGTCAGTTTTTAAAAAAGCATGAAGCTGAATGAATTGTGCCTGGGGGCAGCTTAGTATCCTATTTTGATTTTAATATGAGTAAACTACATTTAAAGCTGTTTCACTGTATATGGCAATATGGTTCAGACTGGCTGTGTGCTCTTAAAAAATTTTGCCCTCCAGAAGGATGTGCACATTATTTTTAGAGAAAGAAGAAAGTTATTTTGGCATTTGTGATTTATTCTATTATACATTTGTAATACAACAGCAAAAGGCTTTTCTTCTTAAAATTTAGCAAAGACTGAATCACAAAAAACCAGTTATCACTAAGTGCAGTCTGAGCAAAGAAATATTCAGTTTCTGCACCAGATATTTTAACTAAGAGGTACTTTAATCAATTTAGTGATGGAGAGTGGATACCCTGCCACCCTTGGTAACTCTACGAACCTTTGTTATTCAACCTTCCCAAGAACGACTCCAACTTGTCAAGCTTCATATCTGATTCCAACTGCATATCAGGCCTGGCTTCAATTTCTAAGCAAACCAGAAAGTAAAACCTGTTAATTGACAGGGAGTAAAAAAGCCTGAACAAATTTCAGCCATTTTTATTCCTTACCTTCCAAGGGCTTTGTAACTGGAGTGGTGGACTTCTGCCGGAAAGGGGATGCTACTGGTGTTAGTGCACTTGGAGAAGCCAGGCCTGCGCAGGGACACAGAACATAGGAAATGCAGCCGTGAGTCAGCCCGTGTTTCCAACAGTGATCATGGGGAAGCTATTTAGGGAAAGCAAATGAGCCTGGCTACTTCCTAGGGCCAGCACACTTCCCCAGACTCCCAAGCTGTTGTATTAGAGAAGGCAGAGTGCCCTGCCTGCTACTTTAATCAATAGCAGCCTTGGAAACTGCCCCATTCACAAGAACAAAGCTTCACTTCCAAGTGTCTTTAAGCCAGCTAACACAAGATATAGGCTTTCTTTTAAATACAGTAATTTTGCTCCTTTTCAAGGTAGCAGCAGTTTCACTTGGTCTCCGTTTTGGACCCCAGCTCTATCATAAGCTACATTTTAAAAACATGGAAGTATTCTGAACAAAAAGATATGGTTGTGAGGGAAACTACACAGATCTTGCTTGGTATCTTCACCTCCATCACCTCTTACCCCCTTTTTAAAATTTAAACATGTCTCTATTAATACACACAGCAGGATGCATCTGACTTGTGAATGCTGTCCTTGGATTATCCAGTAAATCTTGGGCCCTGTTGCATTTTAAAGAACACATGGAAATGGAACTAAAAATGGAAGTTAGTGTCTCCATCACATCAAGCACTACTCCCTCCTTTTATTCTACTTTCCTCCATCCTTTTCAGGAACTATCACAAAGCAATTCATTCTGGACTCAGTGGGTAAAATAAAATGATTTTTGTTTAGTTCTTTTCATGTGAATCTACACCACTCTAGTAAAAGAAGTGGCATTCTATGGATTTGTGGGTTTATTAGGTAGAAAAGCATACTGAAGCAAAGAATTGCACCTATTAACTCTTGTTGCCTAGACTTTCAGTAAATGGAGGAACAGACATTTACACTTTTCTCTATTATCTATTTTCCACTTAGCCATAGTTTACTAATTACTGAGCCATGTAAGCTTAAGCCTTTAGTTATTTCAAACAGATTAAACCAATATTGTGATGAGAGAACATATACTAACCATGTTTCCACTATCCTTACTGCAAGTCCTAGCAATATAATTGCCATAACTATCAAACACCAAGATAGATAGATTTAGAATATAACTAGGTAGCTTTTCCACAAGGAATTTTTTTCCCTGTTACCTAGAGTCTCAAAATTCCAGCAGGTTTTAAGTCAACGAGTAAAGCCTTCATCAAGACTTACTCGAGAGGACACAGCTCTTAAGCAGCTCTATCAGGTTATAATCCACAGGACCACATTGAGAACTGCTCAGGAAAGGATCACCTTCCAGTTAGGACTGAAAAATTTTTAGCCATAAGAAGCAATTAAAATACAGCATCTGTGAACATGCCTATACCAAAGACATTATTTTGCATTGCTTTCTCATAATATCTTAAATTAAAAACTCATCATGATAATTTATTCTTTCAGGATATAAAACCAGCACACATCTAACTAAAATCCCACTTGGGCTACTTTTATTGATTGTACTGTCATTGCATTACCTTGCTTCTTCAAAAGAATGATCATAGCACATAAAGAGATCCTTTCAAGATAACTTTTTTTTCTCATTAAAAAGAACAAATGCTATCACCTTCTTTTACTTTCCAAAGACCAATCTATTTGGCAAAAAAAAAAAGAGAATCTCCAAAAGCAAGTCTGTAGACAATAGAACACTTTTTCTTGGTGACCCTCCAAAATAGGTTACTCTTTAAACACTGACCACTGGCATTTCTAGCAGCAAAACAATGTAAAATGTAAGCAGCAGCTAAAATATGTTACTAATAGATGTAATTTCTAATACTATGTATCTGTTTATCTGCCAACAGATTGTGACTTGGATTGCAGACAGTTATTGCTGTTGAAATATTGCCCTTGCCCTACAATGATTTTTTTTTTGATGGTTGTCATTTAACTCAAGGTTCATTGTTGTTGTGTTTAATATCCACGTTCTTGTAACAAAACAAAATCTAGTACTCATTAAGCACAGGAGATCAGTTTAGGTGCCGTCTTCCCAAAGCTGTCATCTTCCCAGGCACACTGCGTGAACAGCTGCATTTCTACCATGTACAGCCTTCAGAGACTCCTGTCCACTTTAGAAGAATGATTAGATCTGGAAACAGTGACTGAATTCAAGAGATTCCAAAACAGTCAACACTGCTCCCTTGTCATTTCTACTCCGTGGTTCTATGCAGAACCAGCGAATCTTCAGCCAAACATAACACTTCAAGTTGTTGTCCAAGACAGCATCCATAAAAACAACACTTGTTTGCTAAGTATTCCCAGTGATCCTAGAAGTGAGGGAAAAGCCAGCAATAGCAACAATTAGATTCCACAACTATTCTCTAGACAGTGCAGCTGGGTTTTCAAAGGAAGAATAAATAAGAAAGAATACTTCAACTATGCCCTGTGGGTTGTATTAGAAGGAAAAAACAAAACAAATATCCCTATTCAAGTGATAGACTTCCACCAGTCAGGCAGAGCCCAGTAACAACGGGATGGCAGTTCAACAGTGCAGGACAAAATGGATCAATACCATGGCCATAAGAAACTGAAGTGAACAGCCTCATGACATGACGTTCAGTTGAAGATAAACAGTCCTCCTTTTGCTAAATAGGGATACTGTTTCTGCATAGCTTTAGCTTGACTTTATTTTGACAGGACAGATAAGACGTGTCTGATTTATATTGGGATCCTTTCATCACTGACCTTTTTTTACCATTCGGCCAGCTACAGTGAACTGTGTGGAGTCATTGGCTGCTCCTTTACCCTTGGACTTCCAGGCTTCTTCTCGAGCTGTAATCAGGTGTTTCCTTTCCTCAATGGTCATTTGACTCTCCTGGTTATCTGCCATTCTTTGCTTTTTGGGGGAAAGAGAGAAAAAGATGTTTAAAAAAAACTGTTTAAAAAAAAAGGACATAGCTAAAGACTGGCTGAACATTTCAACTGCCAGACGCAGAGGGAAGGGAGCAGGAGAACAAGCTACTGAAGTGAAGTCACAGACAGCTTAGTGACCCTGAGATGCTTCATTGTCTTGCTGCCCCATTACACTGTGAGTACAAGGTTCTGGTCTGTGCTCTTTGACCTTCCAGACTACAGCCGGGGCAGGTGGCACCCATCCACGCACAGCAAACCATCCATTCTGCGTATGAAATCATTTTCCAGACCTTGTTCTTTTGAAGCGTGACTTGCTACACAAGTGAGATCACTACTGACAATGAGCAGGAGTTTTCAAGTGTGCAAATCAGCAGAAGGCACAGGAAATAACTGAGGTGGTGCAACTTCAGTGGGTGATTCCTAATCAATATCTTACAGTAACTCAATTCTGCGGGCAGGATTAGCAGCCACTCTAGAGGCTGCTCACTTTAGTTCTTAAGTCAGCTTGCTCTGCTAAATATTTTTCCAATGACTGTGATCATCTCTACCACCCCCTCTTTTTTTTTTTTTCCTAGGTCACCCTTAGCTTTCATTTCTTGCTTTAGAGGTTAGCAGCCAACAGCTTGAGTGATTAGAAGTAGAAGGTGCACTATCTTAGTGCCCTCCTCACACCATTGATGATGGTACATTAAGCAGGAAAGAAACTGAATTTACATACTCTGCTGTAGCTAGGTCAAGCCAAAGGAATATTACTTTAATATACTTATCTTTAAAAAGTAGCAACATTTCAGGGATTGTACTGCATAGAAATCAAACATAAAAGTATTTTTAATGCATGAGACTATCGACTCTAGAATTACTTCAAAGTTGCATGCTATTCATTTTTTTTCTTCAGAACCTAGCTGCTAGAATTGAAAAAACAAATGAAAATCTCAAGTTTTAGCACTGTTCTAGCTCATACAATCACAGAGGTGAAATGCAAAAGTATGCAAAAGCTTGTGAACATAAACATTCTTCTCCTTTCAAGATACAAGGAAGAGATATAAACCTAGATAATTTTTGTTTTCTTAAATATCAATTAGACTAAGTAAGTAATTTTATACAACTATTGTGACTGCAGGGGACACACTAATATAGAGATTTCATAGCTTTCAGCATTACCAGGATCAATAGACATTAGCCAGAAGAGTGAATAAAAGCCATGAAATGGTTTGTACAAGGAGTAGGCTCATGAGAGCCCTCCACTCCTTCCCTCTAGTTTCACTTATCTCTGCAGTCTTCTGCAGTAACAGTTCCCCTCAATTTACCAGGAAAGAGAGCTGGGCAGCCAGTCAATATGACTGCAAGTCATGATAATCAAGATTAAAAACTGGTTTTTCCCTAGAACTCAGAAATGTTCAATAGAAATAACAACGTGCAAGCCTATTCAGTATTGCTTCCTCATCTGTCAGAGCCTCTGAATGCTTTAAAGAAAAACACTGAAGAAGTCTCTTTCATTTCTGTGAGTCTCTACGCAATCCAGCATCAGCACAGCCACCTCTGGGATGAAAAGTTGGTAGAAAAAACCCACTGCAATATATTAAAGGAGACCTGGACAGGAAATTAATAAATACCTAATGGAGCCACAAGTTCAATTTCATACACAAACCAAATACTTTTAACTTAGTAAGGATGCTGACTTCCATTACAATATGAGGGAAGTGAGGGAGAGGCAGAAAGAAGTAAAATCATATGGATTTGGTTCGTGGTTTTTAAACTTATATGGGGCTTATGTTTGGATTTTGTCTCCAGAGAATACCTGAAGCTTCAGAGTCTACAAAACTACTGAAAATTCTGAAGATGCAGTTCTGGAAAGTGTGTGTGTTAATCATTACACACATGAATTGCAAGAAAGATTGTCAGTAATTCTGGAGCTGTGTCAAAGGACAAAAGAGAACAGCTGTATGACAGCAGAAACAAACATTTTTTTGGGATGGAAGATTTCAAGCTGTTCCATTGGGCAAAACATCTTTGGAGTTCCTAACAAAAAAAAAAAAGCCAGACTGGGTGCATATGTTACACAATTTGGAGCAATTCCATATTAGATCTCTTCCTAATGCACGAAGACTCCCACCCTAATCTATTAATGAACAAATGAACTAAAAAGATACAAACGGAATAGACACCAAGCAATTCCTAACCCATTCAATTTCTCTTAACAGTCCTGGTGAAAAACTGCAGTATATGTCATGATTAAATAAAGAATAATTTTCTATAGCTAGAAAGCTAACATAAGCCAATGAAACTGTCAAAAGAAATTTCAGAAAAAATACACCTGCTAGTTGGGAACGGTTTAAAAAGCTTTCACAATTGCCACACGCAGCATTTGTGAAGGAATTAATTGGTCAAAGCACATTCTAGTTGGGAGAAAATATGTCAAGAAAGTTAAAACTCAAGAAGCTTCTAAGTGCAAATGTTATTTCCAAGTTAAAAAAATAAATTATGATATGAAAGGAGAATCTCAAATTCACAACTGTAAAAAAGTCAAACCAAGAATTAGTATATCAAGAATAAATAAAAATAACAAATAAAAGCTTAGAAATAAAAAAACTCCAGTGCAATTTTTTTTCATTACAAAGGTGATTACTTTCAATGAAATATTCTAATTTATCATGTAAAATACATATATATGTCCATTGATACCTTAGATGAAATAGCTGGAATAGGAGATGCCCCAAAACACAAGCAGTGAATTTTTTAAAAAAGCCTTTGAAAATGGGAAAATGTGTAGGACTGATAAAAGCTCAGAGGGGGACAATATTTAGAAGTAAAACTAAAGAATGTAGGAACAGGTCACAGAAGCTGTGGGTTGTTCCAGACACCCATGGAAAGACTGCTGTAAAGACAATCAACGAAGAATCAAATCACAGGCACGTAATTAGTGCCATTCCACATGGCATTATGGAAAACAGGCTTAATCAAAATGGTAAGTTTGATGAGCTCAAGTATGATTAAGTGTATTAACACAGTTACCTCTGATTTCTTTAATATATTTGACTTAATCACAGATGACATTCTGAGGCAGGTTTTTTTGAGCAATATAAAAATATCAGAGCAGCTTACAGGCTGTAAACTAGTCAACTGACTGAAAAATTATTTCTAAACAGAAGAGCCATGCAGTGATCTGATTCATCCCAACTTTGATCAAAATGTTTTCATGAACATGGAAAACAAAAGATGCAGCTCTCCTGAAAAGTCCCTTATGATGACACCAACATACAGAAGAGTGATAAGAAGATAAAGAAGAGATAATCACACATAGGGGTGAAAAAAATGGATATCAGAAAAATCTGGTAAACCAAGGGTTTGAGAGAAATGTTATTTGAAAAGGCAAACAAAAAACCCCAGCCACTTAGGCAGACAGAAAAAGAAGAGAGACAACAACTCCCATGGAAAGTTGTTCTGAACAGATAATCTGTGTTGCAATAGTTCATCCATTTTCAGACTCCAAGCTTCTATCCAGTATGCTGACAATTTTGAAAGGTTTCAGGAAAGGGCTGAAATATGTTTTCAATATTTGAAAAAAAAAAAAGAATCTACCTCAGATTGAATCAGGTAAGTATGCATTTTCACTGAAGAGAAGGTTAAGAGTTATGTTTTACACAGCAAGAATACCTATGAAAAATTACTTAATATTGCAGAGAATTTTCTGTATGCTGACAGTTTGGAATTAAGACTGCATGTTTTTCTAGAAGTTCCTGTTTTAAGCCTGAGAAGGATTTATAGGCACAGCAGAAGAACAGCTAGAAGCAGGGGTTACTTGTCTCCCACGCCTGGCTAGGCTGGATGATGATATTGGTCTTTTCTAGCACTGCAGCACATTTCTGCAGGGTATGCCAGGCACTCCCCTGTTCCTGCTGAGGAAGGGGCCACACCTAGGCAATGCTCCATCTTGTACCCTACAGTTGTCCACTCCCAGCAGTGTCCCCTTTAGGTCTCAAGAAGTGAGAAAAAGTTAGCATGCTGGTTTTGCTTTTTTTAATGCAAGAAATAAGGTAATTCATGGTTTTCTATGTAGAAGATCAAGCCTACCCCTACCTGGGGGAGTCCAAACCAAGAATGAACACAAAAAGTCTGTTTTATAAAAGAGGGTTCCATTTAAAACCAATGCTATACATTGCGTAAAAGAAGAATCCAAAAAGTACCTGTTTGCTTTTTAATGCAAGTAACTTCTCTAGTTTAAGCTCCTAAGACAAAAAAAGCACGAGAAGAATCCAACAGTTGCTCAAATATGGTAAAAAGTCTCTGCATTGTTTTCCTCTGCAACTTTATATGGGCTTGTTGTAAGAGAAACATGGAGAGAAAATTCCAATGCAAACACATGCCTTTCTGCTTAAAAGTGGTTTGAGCAAAACAGAACACACTCAACTCATGTCTGATGCAAATAACAAAATGATTGTGACAGAAAAAAACCCCAAACAAATCTGCATGTACCTTGACACTGTACTAGAAGGAAGCAGCTTGCTAAGTGAGCAGGATGTAGCTCGCCACAGTCAATGGAAAGATGAACACTTTTTTGCTGTGTTCCTTTTAAGACAGATGGAATGAACAGCTCATTAAAGGACCTCCTGTCATTCCTGGAGGGTTATTATTAAGTTACACTATATGTTTATCTTCTAGATGCATAAAGCTGGTGAACTCTGTCACAATAAAATTAATAGGTGATCTGAAGTAAGTATTACTAAGCTGTATTAAATACAGAGCTTATAGAGAAGAGGTCACACTAATGCATTTCAGTTACTAGTCCCAAATTTAATTTTTAATTAAAAAAACTCATATTAAAAGATCATCCTTAAAAAACAGCTATAAAAGTGATGGTGGAAATGGTAAATATCAGTCATTTTAATGTATCTAATATATGCAGCAACCTCTTCCATATTCATCATCCTCAACCAGGCAGTGAGTATCTGCTCCTTGAATTCACTGCCATTACACCTGCTGGTCAGAATGCTCCCTACATGAACACAGACCGTGTGGGAATGACAAACCCAAGGCATTCCTTGTAGTGCTACAACCACAGGTGTGAGCTGGGAGGCAAGGGACAAACAAGGAGGTGTAATACAGCAGAATCTGATTTCCATAGATCTATTTAGATCTATTTAGATTCCAGTGAACTCTCCTTGTTTTCTTGTGGTTTTCTTCAGCTTGTTTCTTTGCTCTCTCCTGCCTTTGCATTTTTTATCTCGGATCAAATGAACAGGATACTGTTTGCTCAAAACAAGATCTAGTATTCTACTGCTCAAAGACAACTTTGTTATGTTGCTCTGCCTGTAGAAGGTTTCTATTTCTCATTATATATTAATTCTTCATAAGTTCCTCAAATTGCCTATGATGGAATTGCAGTAGTATGGCCATGAAGAATACTTCAAAGGAAGCTTCTCTAACATTTACTGGAACAGCAGCAGAACTCTATTCCCAAGCAAACACAAAGCTAAATCTACTGCCACAAGTTACTTTGGGAATGTGCATCATTGATCTGAATGTAATTTTCTGTCTTACTCCTCCCTCCAAAAATTAAATAGGAAGTTTATACAGCATTTCACCTTCCATCTCCAAGGATGACGTTCATCAGAAATCAGAGAGCTCGATTCTTTCAAATTAGTACTACAGACCTTAAAGGAAGAAAGAGAGAGAAGCAGGAAGATGGGACAGTCAGAGAATAGAAGCAGGATGTGCCAAGGCAAAAATCCTTTACACAGGGACTAGGGAAAAGCACTACAGGAAAGTCACCCTTGAACAAAGCAGCTTGTTTTATTACAGTCAATAAATTAGATGATATTATGTCTTACACTGTGTATGTACATTACTTACAGGGAAGTCAGAGTACACAGCATTTTATTCTAAAATAAATGCTGTGTAGTTACATACTACTCTTTTTAGATACCTTTTTTTACAACTTGCAATTTTTCAGTATTATAATGAATGCAATAATGTTTCCTTCATTTACTTTCTCATCTATACAGTCTAACACAGCATAGAATTTTTAGGAAAGCAACCATAGGAGAAACAGTAGCAGAATGTATATTGAAGAAGCGTACACAGCACAGTGGCATAACATTATGTTTCTTAATAGCTCCATTTACTAAGTTAACGAGTTAAGAGGATTATTAATTTCATACGTAAGAAAACACTGTTAAAATGTGCTTACTTGAAATTGTTGAGCATTGAAATTGTGCAGACTTTTGCTCACCTGATTAATAGGTAGAAAAGGATGAAATTTATGGAGAGCGGGTATAACAGGAGAGTAAGTAGAAGCATATACAGGTTCCTACGACAAGGACAGAAGCAAAGCAAAGGAATTAGAAAAGAACTGGACTACCAGAAATGGAAATGGGGGGCGAAATAATTATTCTTTCCCTAATTTCTTACTATATCTTTTGGTCTTCTAGAAATGTTTTCCCTATTGGAAAGCAGAGATAAAAAATGTTGTTGTAATACAACAGCATGTTTACCAAAGGAATTCCATGCAGGAATTATCCAAGTTAAGAAAAATTTCACTACAACTCAACACAAAACAAAACAGCACAGCTGGAAGAGACACTTTTCTTATGCTGATAATTTTTATGTGTCTCTGTTTTCATGCACCATTAAATTGATGAACCATGTCAACCACAATGTGAATAATTCTGCTGCAAGTTTAATCAGACCCTGGTAAACAACAAGTCATCTATTTTCTGGATGAAAGGAAAGAATGCTTACCAAAACTGGGAGACTCAAAAGCCATCTCGAGGGATTTGCTAAGCCCAGAGTCCTCAGCGAAGGCAAGTTCACCACTCTAAACACAGCCTACAAATAAACCCTGCCCAGAGTTGGGCTTACCCAAAGCTGATCAGACATGCCTTTATCATCTTTACTTCTTCTTGCTTTCTATAGGTTAAAGCAAATGTGGAACATGGCACAGAGTATGGATAAATGCATCTTATTAGAGTGGTTCAAAACGAAGCCTAATCATGAGTTTCCACTTTGATGAGAATAAGATACAAACACTCGGTGGATGCCATATATGAAATGGATAAAACTATTACCACAGCAGGAGACTAGTATTTTGCCTAAAAGTCACTTTTCAAGGGCTTACCCCCTCTAAGATTTTTACACACCTCATCTCCGAGTAATTCTGAAATGACTGTTCAGCCCCAGCCTTTAACACCAGTGCTGAGCTGCAATTTAAACTTAATATAAGAATTAAGTGTTTCAAATGTCAGTTAATGCTTTAATGCAACTGGATTGCAGCTGGTAATCAAATTAATCAGGGACTCTGTTAAAAATGGCTGACTATGGAATAGAAATTTTCATTCCAGTAAATCTTCCTATTTTGATACTAAGGAAAGATTTTGAAGTTAATTATTTTTCTACTCATGAAAAGATCCAACAAACTGGAAGTCTTCCATCCAGCCTAAGATGATGAACACAAATAAACTAAATCCAAAGTATTTTTCCCAAATAAAAGGGATTTTTTTTCAGTAAGACATTCATCAGGGTACAGTTGTTCCCCTGATGTTAGAGCTATGCTTTGAATTGTCCAAGTATGTTTTACCATACATATAAATAATTTAAGAAGTCTCACAGCTTCCAAAAAATTTTCCTCCTGTGTGCACCAATCATCAAAACAGATGCTGGACCTCCAAGTAAATCCCAACTTTCCTCCTCATCTGTATGTCTTTGAGTTAATTCCTTAGTCCACTTTTTTTCCCCCATTTGAGGTTGCTCTGTCAGCTTTTCCATGAATTTTATGGGTTTTTTTCTACAGTTTAGTCTACATATAAATGACTATAACACATTTGGATAAATATCTCACCATGCAGAAGCATTTTGACTAGAACTGATCAAACAGCACTATTTAATGTAACTATTTTGTTAAGAGTATGAATCTTTCCACTTTTGTTGTTTCCATGAGATATAAATGCACTCTAATTTTAATTTATACAGCTATGCTTTAATAATCAAATCTCCAGAACAAGTTAGATAACCTTTTAAGACACACACACACACACACACAAAGCCTAGGAAGGTGTCTGACTACATTAACAGGAGCACCATATTGCAACTAAAAATGTCAGGCTTTACTTTGAACTAGCAGGGCGTGATAGAAGTTTACACACATTTGCTGTTGATGCATGACTGCCATGTGTGGACATTGTATAACTAGCTCAAAATGCAGTAATTAATACAATTCCTCCATTTTTACTGCAATCCAAGAACAGAAAACACTAAGATTCTCATAGTCTCAAAGTTCTACAGACTTCAGTGGCACACTGCTTCATGGTCCTCAATGGATAACAGCCATCACACTGATTAATTATCAAAAACGATATTTCCAGATTTAAGGGCAGCTGACATGGTGTCTTGTAAGCAGTGTGATCAACTTAGTAAAGGTTTACATTCTTTTTCATGTATCACATAATGAATCAGCATCACAAATCAATATATATTTAGTATCAATGTATCAATATCGTTCAGGGAGTTGTGTATCTTACACACCCAAGTTTTCATCAGGTGGCAGACATGCAAATCCTTTGATTTAGGCTCTATATAGCCAAGAGATAATATTATAAACTATCAGATAGGTGATCCAGTGTCACAGAAACTCCCACTGCTAGCACTGTCACTTCAAAGCTTGTGTCCTTCAAGCACTTCATGCTCACTTACTTGCTTTAAAAGCCTAACCCATGCTATGCTGGGTGAAGTTGCTGCATATGGTAACACAGCAGGGAGGATATGGGTGCTGAGGGATGAGAAGAGAGAACAAAGGGTTTGTCTCTGCCTAAATCTTGGCAGCTGTTTAAAGCTTTTTCTCAACCTCATTGTCTTTAGCTGGAGTACATTTGTTATCTGATCTCAACAGTTGTCATTTTGGAAACTAGCCTATTAAAAATGTGACCACAATTTTGCTTTCCTCCCTGAAACTATTTTTGCTTTAGGACATCTTTCAAACTAGCAACTGATTTTTGAACAAGTCCACAGGGCAAAACCAAAACAAACCCCATAAACCAAACTGCAAAATTCAACTTTCTTCTTTGTGATCCAGTTAACACAACGATTGATGACTCACATGTTCAGGCACAGATTTATCCTCAGAAATGACAGACTGTGTTCTTACTTGTAATATACTGATGGAACAGGAGTCTTTTTGTTACTGTTTGCCTCTAGAATTTAATAGAAGCAGCATTTTCACAACTAAATAACTGAACCCAAAGATTACTGTG
This sequence comes from Atrichornis clamosus, assembly GCA_013400975.1. Taxonomy (NCBI): domain Eukaryota; kingdom Metazoa; phylum Chordata; class Aves; order Passeriformes; family Menuridae; genus Atrichornis; species Atrichornis clamosus. The sequence goes on along the minus strand of WBMZ01009063.1, from coordinate 106,116 downwards.
CCCACTAGTAAAATTCGCAACACAAATTTTATTTTTATTTCTCCTCTGTGAAATGCTCCTTCAAAAATGAAAGGCTTTTGAGACAGCCTATTTTACCTGACACCGTAATTTTCAAAATACTAGACTCAGAAGGGAAACAAGTCTACATTGGTCCTGTAGTTTGAGGCAGAAGTCAATCCATTTTGAAGCAAATCTCCCAGTCATCCTCTCTTTCTGTGCTTGGGTACACAGAATGCACAGACTTTGGGTGAACTAAGCCCTGAAGTACACTCCAAGATTCCCACATAACAACTCTGCTGCTAAAGGCAGTCAGGCCACAGGACCCGGCTAAATTCAGTCTGAAGCAAAATTACACTGAACCAAAATAAATAAGTACGGCACAGATAACAGGTCCTCAGCAGTAATCATTCCAAATTACATATCCACTCCTGCTGGGCAACATAACTTACTCGTGTATAGACATAACCAGAGGATGCTAACAGTGTGGATCTCCCTTTCCTCTACACCTTCCGACCCATCACCCTCTCTATTCACTATCTGTTATTAGCGAGATAAAATCTTTGTCCTGACAGTTTTGGCTATTCACAAACAGCAAAGATCATGCAAGATAACCAAAAGCCAAATGGCTCATGAATGCTCTGATACCTGCCTGTCCTCAGTGCTTCTAAGATCCAAGATTACTGGCCAAAAACCCAGTGCATGCACAGAGATGACACAGCTTTAGGAATGTGAAATTTTTACAAGATCACCCATACAAAGAAAACACCTGAACTAAGTCTTAAGGCAAATTCAATGCAGGGAGGGGCAGAGGGGGAAGAGGGGTGGAGGAAAGGGCTTAAATCATTATACCTGTACAAGCTGTGGAAGCCTTAAAGATCCATTTATTAGTTCATTATCTCCTGATGTGAAGAGACTCTAACCAACATTACATGTCCCAAGACAGTAAAGACCTTTTCATTTAATGATCTCTCATGTTGGGAGAATTGTTTTTTAATCAAGCCTGACAACAAGAGGAACAGCACGAGCTAGTAGCTAGTATTAGGCATGCCTGTCTAATTGGATGCATCTTCAAAAAGCAAGAGCATTTCAAGCATGATGTTTTTCCCAAATAGGAACAGAGTTACCTTTTTCAACAGCTGCTCAACTTCTTGCATCTGCGCACTACGATCAGCGACAGGCACTTTTGCATATTCCTGCTTTTTGCTGAGCCTGCTCTTCCAATCTTCCTCACCACTCTTCTTCAGCAATGCCAACCTAGAAGAAAAAGCATGCCAACAGTAACTTTAAACACTGTACTTCTCATTAACCTCAAAAGATAACCTTATTGTTTCACTAATGCTGCATCCAAGATAATGTGAAATTAGGTTTTCTAGCATTAACTACAGTTATTTACAATTTATACATATATACAAGACTCACAAATGAACAGCAAGCCTTTACTGTACATGTTGAATGGGAATCATCCGTCAAAACACAGACATCTAGACCTGAGACAGGCACCCTCGTTAATTTGTATATTCAGTGGAAATTGCCTATACAGACAACGGAGACCAAGGTACAACGCAGATTGTCCTAAAGTAGACATATAAATAGGTTAGATTAATAACTGCTTTTTTCCCCCTCCATTCTGTCAGTAAGGCACAGCAAGTGACTAGCTTGGCTATGGATACTTATCTTGTAGCTGTCCAAAATTAAGAATATATCCGACCTTTGGTCTTCATAGTACTCATTAAAAAAGTATTTTAAAAATTATATTCTTTAAAGTCCAAGAAGAAAGAGGTCTGTTCAGCAGGCACACACCAATTATGTGTCATCAGGCACATCAAAGAACAACTCTGCAGTTACTGCTTCCTCCACAACTCCAGGGACTGAGGTTACTCTCAGACTCCCCAGGATCACTTGTATCTCCTTGCTTAGCTCAGGCACTGCTGCGACACAGATCAGCAGCATCAATGCACTAATAACTTGGTGCTAACTGCACTAGAGCTGTGAAATCTGTCAGCAAGATTCAAGTTGTTTAAAGGAGATCTTGTATTGAAAATGTGGATTACCGTTTATCACAGTAAGTAGTATCTTTTCAAAGCGCTGTTTCCTAATCTTCAGCAAAATTCTGAATATAGCACAAAGGGACACTGACTGGCTCTGGTGGGGACAACATGTAGATCTATTTTTGTATTTTTGCTATTTTGCTGTTTTCTAGAACCTGTTTGTCCATACAAACCCTGAGGTGATTAGTTTTGGGGGTAGGGGAAGTCAGTCAGGAATAGAAGGTTTACAGGCAGGATCTTCAGGTTACCTTCCTCAGAAATAAACATTTGTATTAATTTTTTACCTTTCAGAAATCATTCTCAGGAATCCATAAGGCGTATCTGCAGCACTTTTGTAAACGGTTGCATTGATCCATCAAATAATTCTAATTTTAGCTGAATTAAGTCTTGCTACCTACCTTTTTCAAATCTAGGGCATTTCGGTAAGGATTATACAAAACCTTTAACCCTATTGATATTTGAACAGCCTCAGTAGTTAAATCTATTCTGACCACAAGATATCGAAATTCTTTTTTAGAGATGTGATTATTGTTATCCTCACAGCAAGTCCTGTCTCGAAACTCTGAGGAGAAGGAAAGAGTAGAACTGAAGAGGTCCAGCCAGAAGCCAAGTTTCAGGCAGCTGCTTCCTGCAAAAATCCAGGGGGTGCAACCATGCTGCTGACCTATCTGAGGGTGATCAGCTGGGCCTAAGGCAGTCATTTGAGAAAAACTAAGAATGCAGAAAACAGTAAACCCACAGAATACAATGGCAGTAAGAATGTTAGTATTCAAGAAAGCAGTTATTTCCTCTCCTCCTGCGCAGGCAGGCAGTGCTGGCAGCCTTCACATTGCCTGCTTGCTTCATACCTCACAGCACGGGATGAGTAAGGGTGAGAAGGACTCACAATAAGGAGTTGAGGTCATGGTCATTGTTTCCAGAAAGGACACAAGATTTCACTGCCCAGAACTAATCTCCTGGAGTGCATCCATGCATGTGTGAAACTGTGGAGGAGACCAAGACGGGACTGAATTGCCACCATGCAATGAATTACCTTCAGTAGCTATGTTCTCTCATGACAGTTTTGCTTAAAAATTATCTGCAATAATTGAAGCTGGAAGGCATATTGGGTCACTTTGGGTTTGTTTGGGTTTGTTTTTAAAAATGTCTACATCTCCTCAGCACCGCAGGCAGGGGGGAAAAAAGCCTTTTTTAAAAAATATTTTTAAAGCTAACATTACTGCAGGGTGTTTGCCCATGACCTTTGACCTGAACAGCCTGGTTGATCAGGGAGAGAAAAATCTCTAATTCTAAGAATACTTTTGTGTCTCTGGAGACTATGTTTTCTTCTCTGCCATAAGGATGGATTCATACAAGCCCTGCATTCTTCACTTGTATGTGTAATGAAACAACTCACTCCTACAAGTGAGAACACACATTTATCTGGTTTGAGCAATGAAATCACCACGTAAAAGAAACATGTGTGCTCTGTATGCCAATAAAAACTTCACTGCTGTATAAAACCTAAAGCCATGCATTTCTTTTGAACAATGGAAGTGGCAATAAAGTCAGACTGCCCTGACTCAGCAAAAACTGGGTGGAGGACACCCTTTTGTATGAACAAAGAAGCAAGAACTACTGAATTGGTTCATAAAAGCAAGCCCAGCAGCTCAGTAGCTTCACTCAAAGTACAAAGCAGCTGATTCTTTGGAAAGACTTCAGAAATAAGGCAATTATTAGGTCTAACCCTTGGATTTGTTTAAGGCCTGCTGCTTACTAGTTTCATTGCATACCTCTAGTTTTCCACTTTTGATAAATAATGAATAATCATTCCATTCATTATTCACTTTCAGGGTTTAGTCATACTGCTCTTGCCTCCAAAAGTTACTTTTCCAATCGGAAAAAAAAAAGTTTTATTCTTTTCTTAAAGGAGAAAAGGTTTTAATATGTCTGCCCATCTTTGACAGCGTGACCTGTCCTCCTTTCACCTGCTACTGAGAGAGAATATGTGACATCAAGATAGAATGATCCTCATCCCAGAGGTGTCAGGGTGGCCTCAAAGCAAAAGCTTTCAGAGCTGAAGGCAAAATGTTGGATAGTGAATACTGAAAGGAAACAGAAACAAGATTTGAACAATGGTTTTGCCTAAACAAAGAGAGTTGCATGAAAGGCTTTGGCAAAAGTCCTGACGAAAAATGTTCAAAATGATACATCTTCCTTCTGTGGCAATATTTTAGTATCTTGGCTGCTAGCGTTCTCCTTGAGATAGAATGAACTGGACATAGGTTTGGCTTTCACATGTGCTCCGTTGGCTGCACTTGCCCAGTTCTTTTCAGATAAATCATAAATCCTGGAGGGCAATATGAGATGTGTAACTACAAAAAGGACTGTGCATAAATTCAATATAGCGGGGACCAGACTGCATAAGAAATTATTGCTCAGGCATCCATACATCAAAACAGGTTGAAAATTAAGTTTAGGCTAGATGCTTCCTGAGAAGGCGTGAATGATGGTAAGAAGTTCACCAGAAATTAGTTATCTGTAGCTTTTTAAAACAGTGATCTCGGCATGCAGCTGAATTCTAAAGTGGAGCTGACAGGATGGCCTTCTAGCAACTCTGGGCTACATAAATGCACAAAGACAGGATAAAAGAGTATAGGTGTCTTTCCTCCTTGAAAAATCATGATTTTAATTCTTCCATATAATATAGGTAATTCTGAAAATGCCAGCCATACACTCACTCTACGAGGATAATAGTAGTTCAGTGAAGCAAGTCTTTGTGGAAAATCACTTTCATCTAGACCAGCATTCATGCATCCTGCCCAAATACCATTACATGTGTGGAAAAGTTGTTCTTCCATAAGGTGAAAGAATGTCTGACACAGCCAGAAAAATCCACTGGATGGGAAGATGAAGTTAGTGAATGTAAAAGGAAAAAAAAAATTGAAGTGCAATACTTAATCTTTAGCAGAAATGCTCTTTGATGTTTATGAATATTTGGCATTGACTACAGCCAAGCAAAAGAAACTTACTGGTTGTAGTTTTTTAGTTCTGGGACAAGAAGTAGACTATTGTGGTATTTTGGAAGGCTAAAACATTTTGATACTAACTCAGTCATTTATAGACATTTGTGGAATCAGGATATACAAATTCCTGACAAGACAGCAGGTATTTTCTTTTGTCAGCTCCTGACTACACAGGCTTGGAGTCCTAATGAAAGCCATTCCTGATTGTGGGACTGACAGCCTTCAGTTCCTCAAGAAATCAACTCGACTGAGGCATTAAAGCTAGGACTGAAACAGCTGCTAATACTTGGATCTTCCCGTCCCTCCAACCTCTTTTTCCCCACCAGGATCAGGGAAGGTAAATCACTTACCACCTATAAACCAGAAGTTACTGGTCTTAAACCTTATCTGCCAAGGCAATTGCCAAATTTACAGGAGAGGTATGAGGAGGGGGATGAACGTTGCTTTAAACAAAACAACAACAGTAAACTGAAAAAGGTAAGGACATCCTTCAGAAGGGGCGCTAAGACTGCACAGCTGCTGCAGCTGTCCCTGCACCCCTTGTGTAAAGGGGGTGACAAGGGAGGGGGGACGCTGTGTAAATGAGGATGGCTCATGTATCTCCTAGAAACACGTGAAGAAGCATACTTTGGAATCATGTTTAAAAGAAAAGGTTCAGAATTCCTAATAGCACACCCACCTCACCAAGTGAGGGAATACTTTTACACAGCGAAAGTTTCATCAAGCAACTATTTTCATTTATTGGTTCTGCTATCACTGCAGAAAAACCTGAAGTAAAAATTTGTCACCCTGAAGCAAATAATGGTTATTTTACTCACTGGACTGCTACCAGTTTGGGATTGAGTTTATACACTCAAAGTTTTAACTAAATTAGAAAAACTTTTATAAGTACTACAGCAGATATTGGAGCTTCAACCCTGAACTCCTACTGTCTGCACACATGCAGGATATCATATTTTGTTTCATGTCAGAATGATCTCGGGTTGGAAAAAATATTTTTAGTACTCCTACAAACCTGTCCAACTCACTATCCGTTTAAAATCCTTACAGCAAGTTCTCAGAAACCAAAATGGCAACCATGTATTTCTGAAGTAGAGGGGGCAATATTAGAGAGTCTATCCATGATTCCCTGTACTCAGCTTACTGAAGAGACTCCCACAGACCAACAAGAAATGGTTACTAAAACAAACCAGAATCACATTATGCCTGTGGCAACCAAAAGCAGAACCTGGAGAAGGATATTGAGTACATGAGTAAAAATGTAACTACCACATGTATTTTTTACAACTTTAATTTTCCGAAACACTCATTGATTATGCAGGTGGCTCTTTCAAAATCAGGTTATTGTGTTCTCTTGACTGGCAATTCTCATTCACCATCATCTGCTTTATAAGTATGTCAGGCAGATTAGCTGCATGTTTCTGCTGTTAGTAATAATAAAGCCTAATAATCACTACTTAGCTTTTTTAGAAACAGTTTTAAAGCTTCTTTTTATATCATCATCAGTTTAATAACTTTATTTATAGGGATCATTAAAAAAAAGAGACATTTAAGTACCTTTCCTTAATTGACATAGTTTTGCTGGAATTATCAAGGGCATCCTCAGTTGTTTGTGCTTTGCTCTCTCCCATAGAAAACATCTCACAGGAATTCTTGTAAAATTTGCCTTCCAATTGTTCAGAGAGCTCCTGCAGTCTACAGGATGCTGCAGTTTGTGAAACTGTCCTCGTGGCTGATGTGCTGGTGAGTTCAGAAGAAGGCTCAGCGCGGTCTGCGCATTCAAAAGAGAAGTGCTGAATTAGATTTAGTTCTATCCTCAAAGACATTTTACATTACTAACACTGAAGAAGCAAATCTGTACTTTAAACATTCACATCACATACGATTCTAACAGGGAAAACATTCTGGCTGAGCTAGAGTAGAAAGATTAATTGTGCAGTATGATTTGCTGCAGAGACTAGCCACTTGTGACTGATGTTCACATGAAGCCACAGAATATCGTGCTCAATGCACAATTCTGAACTTCACATGGATGAGGCACAAACTGCTGCTCCCATCACCACACCAACAGGAAAACAAACAGCCAGATGAAAGTGAGAGGAAACAAAGAGCAGGGGAAGAGAAGCAGACAAAATTTAAACAAGAAATTTACTTTTTGGTAAAGCAGTTTAATGCTTGAGTAGCGTACTAGGAAGACATTTAATCACTTAAAAGAGGTATTATTTTCTAGGGGGGTGTTGGGGGCTTTTTTGGTCTTGTTTTTTCAATCAGCAATTAAACCACAGGAAAAACTGACTTGATGAAAGATAAATGCATTGTTACAGTTACCCTTAAAGAAATAGAAGTGATCTTCATTTTTCTTTTTGAAATTTGATAAGCACAACACCCCTCTGATATATGACTACTCCTATTTCATCCAAGTCTCCATCTCCCCTGCAGTCAGAAAAGGCTAATTGGATAGAATGGATACTGCTTTAGAGGAATACAGGCAGAACTGTACCTTCCTCTCTGTGCCTGTGTGAAGACCATTAAATTCAAATTAAATTAACTTCACAGGATGAACACAAAAATGCTTTTAGTGCTACAGGGCACTGTGAGCCTGTCACCAACCATAATAAAATAGAAAAGTAATCTAACATCCTTCTAAATTCAACAGAATAGAAGGATTTATGCAATTAACAAATCCACTGTTTATTTCCAAAGTACTTTACTTAAAGACGGGCAAGTTTATATTTGAAGTTTAAATTACTGTGCATACGGAAATGTAAGTGCTCTGAGAATTTCTTGGTTTGTATTTTGTCATCACATTAAAGAGAAAATAATATTAGTTTTGCAAAATTAATTATCTGAAAATTATCCACTACTAGCTATGTATGCACATATGTAGTTAATTAATAACTATATATGCACAATAAGGCAAAAATTAAGGACAGGTACTTGACCCAGAGCAGCAAGTTTAGTTTGTTCAGAATTTTGGAGTGCAGGGGCAAGGGCAAAAAAAGAAAGAATAAATCTTAGCTTCAGCATATAATACCACTTCTTTCAAAGTAAGAAAATCTGAATAAAACTGAGCCATCTTTAAAGACTGAAGAATTGAAAGTATAAAAATAAAAAAACTGTATTTGTGAAACTTGAGACTTCACAGATATTTCTTTACTACACTTAAGCAGTGTTAAAAAAAGGAAACATAACCAGCCTTGATCAAGCCTGGAACACCGTTTGCTGAATGAGGCTACACCAACAGCAAGTATATACTGCACCTCTTTGCCCAGTCTTGCTTTTCATAACACTTTCCAAATCCATCTTTTCTTCAAAGGACTGGCCTTCTTTGACTTCCCATTTACCTTGCATTCCAGTATTGATTTCCTTCTGTTCAAGAGGTTGAAAAAGTGCTTGTGAACTAAACATTTCCAAGCTGCCCTTCCTCAGGAAGCTGTATGTTGTCTCTTTATGGTGGTCGCCTGTTTTTTCAGGAACAGGATGTGTGGTTTCTTCGTCAAAGGAGCTGTACTTTTTAATTTCATTAGCTTCATGTGTTAGACACCTCTTTCTTTCTTCTTCATGTTTCTTTGATGCTCTTCTGCTTTCTAGTGCTTCCGCTGAGGGCTGCCACTGTTCTGACTTCTGTGTGCGTTTTCCTGAGGAGTCCGAGTTTTCTGCTGGAGGGTGGAACCTCAGATCAGCTCTCGTGGCAGCACTTGTGCTTCCATCAGTACCTGGCTTCACGTGCAGGTCTCCAAACAGAGGAGCAAGGGCAGAGGCCATCGTTGAAACCGATGTTGCAACTGCAGGTGACAGGGGAGCAATTCTTCCACTTTCGTTTTGTACCTATGAAGGAAAAAAAACCAAACACAACAACCAAAAAAACCCAAATAGGACTTAAAAGCTCTGACATTATCGATTCCAAAAATCAGTCTAATCATGTCAGTTCTTCAAAGGTATGTTTCCATATGAATATTGTGCTCTGTCAGTATAGAGTAGAAACAGATAAGGAAAGCAACAATGCCCCTGTAATTTGTCTGCAGATGGATTATTTCACCCAAGGTAAAAACAAGTGCATGTGAACAGCAACATCTTTGGTAACAAGGGGTGTGTGTGTAACATGCAACACGACGCCGTGTCAGGGCTCCGTGGAAAGGCTCACACTGGCACAGGACCGTGCAGCACTGGGGGAAGGCATTAGTTCAGGTTCCAGATGCCTGATGACATGCCATGTGCCCAGGCTAATCAACTCTGCATCTCAGCAGGACTCATTAGCTTTGGCACAGCTCTTACGCAGTTCTGCAGCTTCCTACTCTGGTGCCCGCTCAGCGCCAGAGAGAGACAGTTCCGTACTGTCCTAGCCCAGGGCAGGCATTCCTGATGCTCCTGCCACATCAATCACCTTCATGCAGGACTTCTTCAAATATAAACACTGGCTGTCACGAGCAAAGTATTTGACCCTAAGAAGCATATTAAAAATACCCCCAAATTTGCTTTGCCAGCCTTCACAGTGAAACAATTATCTTTTCTACTCTTCTAACGTAATAATTTTATAAAGTTTTCCCAGATACAGTTAAGATGCAATTTTGTTCTGAAATGCAGAGCTTGGCTTTATCTTCTCCAAAGGAGACAAAAGCTGTGAAAGAGACACACATGCCTCATACACATTAGGAGAGGTTTTTTCCCCCTAGTTTTCTTAAACTGCAGAGCTAGTGAACAGCATGCAAAAGGAATAGACAAGATCACACCAGCAAGAGGAAATCAGCTCAGATCTTAAAAAGCACATGCAGATTCCATAAAGCATGGACAACACAGTAATTCATTAAGCAAACTGGAAAGCAGAGCAAAGACTACTATGGTAGCTCAAGGATTCCAAAGCAAGATCAAGAAAATAGTTACCAGTTTATTTTTTTTCCATTGCATCTATCAGAATTGGAAATTTAGAGGAGATCAGAAAAGTGACTTCAGCTTTAATTACAAGATATTTAAATTTTCAATTATGCATTTTGGGACTATAACTTCTAGTTATCTATTTTGATAGCTGTCTTTTGTTTCTTTCTAGAAAAATCATACTTGCATCTCAAAACATCTCAAATGAACAACACACTACAGAAAGTCTCTTTGAAAAGCCATTGAGCTTATTTCAGAAACAACTCTGGTTTCTTTTGCTAGGTTCAAACAGAGATGAAAAAACATGCTTCCTCTGAGTTTCCTTCTTGAAAAGCAAGTTTGTTCTGTAAAAGTCTGACAAAGTAAGGTGACTGTCACTTCTTCCCCATCTGTTTCAGCTCATTTCTGTTGGTCACCTTCCTGACCCCCAAACAAGTTAGTGACACAATCATTAAAGAGGCCGGGCTGTGACAGTGATTGGCATGTGGAAAGTGAATGGAAAAAGGACTATGTAAGGTCTGCAAATCTTGCTAAAATAAATCTGTCAAGCATTTATTACTACTTCATGTGTAAGTGAAGTAGGCGTCAAGTACAATTATATATCTGTACAGCTTTGCACCAATATGTTTGGAGAAATCCTGCCTTCTCACTATTCTATTATTACAATATGGAAAATGTATAATCATGAATGAAGCATATAGAAAGAGAAACGTAGGAACTTTCTAACACTCAGATTTATCCAAATCCCTAGAAATATGACATGATTAGGAGTTGTGCTTCACTGTTAAAGTGATTTCTTCTAAAGCTTTAATGCTAAGAGACTGATGCTTCTGCCATTGTGAACAGCTCTGAAAAGCCATTGCTGGGCCACCTTATGCTCAGGCTTCACTAAAAAGGCATTCTTTTGCTGTTCCAATTAGATGAAAGATCCCAGAACAGGAATTCCAATTCCACTGCACACATTAAATAATTTTTTTTACTTCCTGAATTTCAGAAGTATTCTGCTTTAAGGGAAAAAAGTAAAGACAAAAATCAATGCTCCATCCCAGAGGAAAATGACAGAATACGCCCTTAATAACAATGGAAATATCTTGTGCTTTCAGGAAAGAGTCTGAAAACTGCACATGATAAAGCTCCAAAATTCCCTGAAAATACACCTAAAGTACAATGATGTGTGTCACAGTTTTTACCACTTTGGTCAGGAATTTATTTTTCGAAGATATAATACTCTAGTGGAAAAGACAAACACTGTGAAAGGTACAGCTTGCTCTAGGCAGGAAGGTGATATACTCTTGAAACACTTAAAAAAAGAAGAAAACCACACCAAAAAAGTTGAACACTTTAGGGAATGTTGTTTCTTGATGTCGGAAGACTGTTTCCTGACAAGCCTTTTCCTCAGTGTGTAGCTCAGAGCAAAGGAAAGGCCAGCCTTTATGGCATTTTACACTGAAGCTGTTTTCTCCAATAAAAACAAATGCAAAAGAGCTATGATGGCACTTACCTGCTCAACTTCTCCAAGAGTGACTGGCTGAGTCTGGTAACGAGCATTCATTCTCCTGTGCCTCAGATCTCCTCGATTCCTGGTGGAGATGGCCCTGGATACTGGTTGAGACAGTTTGTTAAACAAAGCCATCTTTTCTGCCAAACTTAAGGTGGAAGAATCTGGTTCATCAGACTGATCTTGCCCCATCGCCTCTTTGGCTGCTCTTATCTCCTCTTTAGCTAAAATTTTTTGGTGTGCTGATGCCTGCAAGCTGAAGAAACAGAACTGGAAATTAGTTTTGAAGAAGTCTTTGTGCAGTTTTAAAATCTCAACCTGATAGAAGCAGAGGAACTGCACGTGAAGCACAATAGCCAATGTAATATAGCAGCCTAAGTGGGTATGCAGTGGTTCAACATTGGCATGATGAATTCTAATTCAACAGCTGAAGATTTAAACAAAAGTTAAATTTTCATTCACAAATTCATTTGATTAAGACGCATCTTTTTTTTTTTAAAGGGAACTCAAGATTGGAGAGATTTTGTAGACAATCTCTTTACAGAAAATACAGGGCTATGGAGAGACATTTTAGATGCCTGCTGCAGAGCAAACACAGGTCCTACGGTGCAATTTATGTAAAGTTCAATTTTATTGAAAGCAATTTGTGGACTATATATGATAAAAACATTTAAAAGACAGACTTAAACTCCAAGTTAGTGATGCTTTTAGGTTAGCATAAATTGCAATGCCTCTTATAATTTGAAGTGGAACAGAATTCAGACTGTCTGATGTTTTGAGTCATCTGGGGTAAATCAACAACAAAAAATAGTTTTGAAACATAGTCCACTGATTTTGAAGATTGTTTGACCAATGCTGAAGGCAGACACATTCATTCATAAAAGCTGTAACTGCATTTGTCTCTACAATAATGTATTATATTCGCCTTTACCATAAAATATTTTATTGTTCAATTTCTTCTACATTTACAGAATTAGTAGTATTCTCTAATTTTTTTTTTTTCTGTCATGGTCTCTGCTAAAATTCTCTCATTCAGAACTGGCAAACAGTATTCTGAAACGTTACCTATAGGTGGCGCAATTTCTTATATTTCCTTTAATTTTGCAAGCTAAAAAGATATATGTAGAGACAGACAAAGGACATGTATTCCTTGTGAAATCAAGCATTCAGCTTTGTTATTTTCATCTCAGGATGACATTACCATATAAATAAAGTTACAAGAACAAAGAGGGTTCTGCTACATTTGCTCACATGCAAATTAATTTCTTTCACAAAGAAGAATATGCTTCTAGAACAGGTAAATGTTGTTAGAAGGGTCCTGAAAACAGATGCTTGACAAAAAAAAAAAAGCTGCATTGCTTTATCATGCAAACATAAATGAAGTTGACCAATGTTTTAAATATTCTTGAAACACGTATTGACTGGACACATTGAAAAGGCATTCAAGACTTTAAAGATGCATCTGCTATTGAGGAATCTTGTGCTCCATGTAACATGCATGTTTACCCCCCCAGTACCTGGTAGGTTGTACAGTGCTCTTAACTACAGTGGGACTAGGTACTCTTGTCACTACTGAGTGGGTATTCACAGAACGTGAAGCAGGGGTAGTTTCACTTTAAAGAATTGCCAAGGAGGGAAAATTCACAGGGAGAGAGAAGAAAAAAGCATTAAGAAAAGCAATACATTAAGTGTTAACTACAGAAGAGACCAAAACAAAACAAAACAGAAAAAAAAACTAAACAGCAATGATTTTTAATTAACGGAGTTATCTGCTGTGACATTTGTAAAATAATTCCAAATACTTTGAAAGAACTAAAAACCTAGAGGAGCAAACAGGCTGTCTCTTGAAGCTATTCATAACCCGTAACATAAGACCATTAGGTGAACATCCATTCACCTTTGTTTAACTTTCCCTCAGAATAATTCTCCCTTTTTCAGGAAAGCATCATGATACATGATCAGAGAGCAAGAAATGCATTTCCAAAAAGTACCTTTGAGATTTCAGAGTGTGAAAGGTTTTCCCCAATACATACATATACATATTCCATAAGAAATTGTGCAGAATTCCCTCAGCGCAAACTATCTTTTTCATTTGAGTTATGAAACAATGCTATGATTAATCTCGTTTACCAAATCCACAGGTTCCTAAACTTTCTGCCAAATTACAGTTCATACAAGTTATGCTTTACTAGTCCCTCTACATTTTAAAAGGAATTTCAATATAGTTTCCCCTGTGGTTCTCACGGCCCTTAGCAATAAGTGTTTTCCCTGCTACAAAGTTATGAGCGCCACAGATATGGAACTTATTCCCAGATTTGAAAGCAGGAGCTGAAGTTAGAGCCAATACATGCACGAGACTTACGTAGCTGCAATGACCACCTCCTCACTGGTAATGGGTTGTGTGTGAGATCTATCCTGCAAACGCCGCAGTCTTCTCTCTACTGCTGAACTTCTTGTAGGTGGTTTGGGAATATTTTTCATTTCAAATGATTTTTCCATTTCCTAAGAGGACATATGTCATAGTTAAAACCATGGAAGAAAAGTTCTCACACAGTTCTGTCTTCTTAGGTTTCTTGCATGCAGAGCAGTAAAGTTCCCAAATGCCCACCTTGAATCAGAAGCAGGATGTAATTGCACAGTATGCACCATGGGGTTAAAACTAACCACACACTTCTCTCTAAATGACATTCTGAAAGAAGGCTTTAGAGCAACAGGTCTACTGTGTAGGTAGGGAATGAAGTAAAAAACAAAAGTTATGTAGCTTGGACTTGGCTAACTGCATTATACTTCATTCTAATGCACTTTGAGTTTCTTCAGCATCTGAGATATCAAATGTTTCATTCAGTCTTCTATTTAGAAAATGCAATACTCACTCTAAAAAGAAGCCTCTTTGCAGCTACACTTAGTTTGGCTCGGTCATCCAATTTTTCTTCATCTACACAAAGGAAAAAAAAAAAGCAGGCTGAACATAATGAATCAAGCTCATATTAAGTGTAATGGGTTTTTTCAGTAAGTGATTACAAATCAGCAAATAAGATGGCTGTTCCTCCCAATTAACAAAAACACTTATTATGAACCCAGTTGTGTAAGCTTTACCTATTTTCACACATATTGCATCAAATGAAAATTCTTGATATGATTTGCAAACAAAAGACTTGTCTTCAGGACAGTTCATGTCCTTTCAAGCTATCCAAACAACCTTTTATGAATAATCAAACTTATTGAATCAGTCTATGATAACACAAGGACTAAGAAAATAATTATACTTAAAGACTGTCTTAAGGGTTAGTGAACAGTATTGAACATCTATTTTCTACTATCTGATCATTCTGATTACCACCTCGTGTCCCCATTTCTCAGAGGCTCAGCTGGTATCCTCAGGAGCTGAAATCAGCATCCTCCAGATCCAAGAGCCAGCATCTCAGAGCTCCAGAGAATATCAGCTTTCAAATAGCATAAGGCATTAAATCTAAATATAGCTACTCATGAGATTACCTACTTAATTTGTGCCAGACTTGCCAAGGGTGACAAGAGGGGAAAGAGAAGCAAGATGGCAGACTGAATTCTATAATTTAATAACCTGCATTTTGCAACTTCCTTAGCCAGAAAACAAGTTAGCAACATCAGTTTCACATTATACTAAAGGTTTTTTTAGTTCCTAGACCACTGATTAAAATTGACCTGTTTTAATTTTTTTCCCCAACAACTAGCTTATTGTGTAAATTAGAAAAAAACCCAATCCCACCTATACGGAAAAGTGTCAAGCCATTACTCGCTTAACTTCCATATGAAGTTTGGTACCCACAGACAGACTTTTGCGCTTAAATGAGTTTGAAATCAAGTCTGCAGTAGACATAGTGGTACTTCAACTATATTATAGGTAAAGATAGTTATTTTCAAGTAGATTTTGTTTGTATTATCAAGAAGTTCTTCAGTTAAAACAAAAAGAACACATTTGCTCCCATTTCTTCCTTAGAAAACAGTACAGTAACATACCGTCAGCAGTTGGTATTTCTGCACTCAAAATTGACCTAGTGAAAAATTATCAAACAGAAAAAAGTTAGCTGGAAACAAGACATCAAAAATGAAATTCAAATTCAATCTGAAGTAGCAGAACTTCAAAGTCTTAAGAGTTGGAGAATTTATCTATTTTTCCAGTTTCAGCAATGTCCACTTGGGAACATCCTTTAATAAAGCATAAAGGCAAGCAATTACAGCCAAACTTAAATACAGTAAAGGAAATGATTTCTAGTTCATCTTGCAGAAGATAAAAGTCTAAGATTTGCTGCCAGCTCTTTTATCATAAAATAGGTAGCTTTGGTAGTTTACAAAGAGAGTGAATGATAAAGCAGAGTAGATGGAAAGGAAATCCTTTATATAAAACCAAAAGCATTTAACGTTGGCCAGAACTAGACAGCCACAGCACTTAATGATGCTTCATTGTACACTATTTCACATAGGAGGAATTTGCAACAAACTGGTTTTGTTGGGAGGTATTCTGGGTTTCATTTTATAAGAAGCTGTAACAAATATTTGGTCATTTTTAAAGAGAAAAAATAATCTTGCAAAATGTTTATGCTAGTAAATGAACAAATCTTTTCACAAGCTTGTTATGTCTACCTGCACCAGCATGCTACACAAAGCTAGGTAGGTGCCTACCTATCTGTCTCCTTTCGTTCTGCTGATGTTATAGGTTGAGTTTTAAATCTCTCAGAAGTCTTTCTATTTTCACCAGGAGTAAAATAGCGCCTCGCCTTTCGTGGCCCTCTTTCACGGTCACCATTAGCAGACACAGTACTACCTGCTGTTGACATCTCAAACCGAGATTCACTTTCAAATCGCACGATAGAGAGTGCATAGGAAAGAAAATAGGAGAGAGAAGTAAAGCATAGACGTAAGCATCTCAACAATTCACCAGAGATCACTCTGCATGCTCCTCCGGTATCATGCGCAGACAAACGCATTCCAGCTACCCCACATCACAACTTGCACTAGCGAGCAGAAGCACAAAAGCAGGATTCAAACCATCTCAGCCTCCAGTACACACTGGTGAGAGCTAAGCTGTGTGCTTTAAGTGCCGAACAACAACTGCTGTTGAGTGGGTGTAATTTTGCCAAGGACGTGCAAGTTTCACACGAAAATATGAGTGAAATGTCACCTACAGTTCTGTTTTCTTGTTGGCATTAGCAGTCTCCAGAAAGACATTACGGAGCTGGGCAACAGAGACTTTTGTGTCAACCATGCCAATCTCACCGTTTGGTGGATTTGCTTCCATGCTCTCCTTACTTTTAAAAGCTTCTAGCTTAGGAGTCACAGTATAGTCTGACATTGAGCGAGTCAGGACCTTATGCTTTGTTGTTGACACCTTCCAAACAGGAGCCTTTGCCTTGGCAGGCTGCAATACGGATCCACTCTGTATGTACATAACAGCTTCACTCCTTTCTATGTTCTCAGGGGTCTTAAACTGCTGCTCGGGGGCCTGCCTCTTATTGCATTCCAACTCTCTCTGAACTTCTGAGTTAACTTGCGACTTGCTTGCAAAGGAGGAACTCCCCTCAGGGGTGTCCAATTCTCCTCCTCCAAAGAGGCCTTCATGGTTCTTCCCCTGCTTGCGAATCTCAGATGGCAGTATTGGCCTTCTGCCTTTGGAAGCCTGTTCACCCTCCAAGGAATCTTCTTCATCGGGTTTTGCTCCATAACCAGGCCCTTCTTTCTTTTCACTCTCTGATGCAGCGGCTGCTGGAGGTTTTGTTAGGAGGCTAACATTGTCTGGTGGGAGGAGGCTGCCCCCAGGGGCATTTGCTGGTTCTCCTGCTGCCATCAGCTGAGCTGTGTGAGCAATGCCAGCAGGCTGAATATAGCCATGGATCGGTTGGCGGACGGAACTGACGGGCTGATTTATAACCCTATCAAAGGCAGACGTTTCTGTCTGAAGAGGCATGTAGTGGGCTGGCACTGGATGGGATTTTCTCTGAGATACTGTGTCTGTGACAAGTTCAGGGCTTCCACGAGCACTTTCCTCTTTCACCAATTTCTCTCTAACTTTTACTCTTTAAGAAAGAAAAAGGATTAAAGCTGTGAACAGCAATACCCAATCTGGAAAGGAACATAGACACCTACTGTGGGTACAGACAGCAACTTTGTAGTAAAATAAAAAACAATACATAAAAGAAAGCAATCTTATGATGCAACCCCTTCCTCCCCCCAGACCTCAGCAGTAACATTGCTCAAAACACTCAAGTGATTCCCAGGCCCTCAAACATGCATGACTCCTGAGAAGGTAACTGTGCAAGCTCTGAAAACATACAGTATGTTCTCATGAGATCACAACTGTGTTTGTCAAACAGCACATACCCATAGTCTCAAATAAACAAGATGATCAAAACTGTTTTTTATATTATCACAGTGTTGGGTTCAGCCTGAAATTGCAAATGCCACTGGCAATTGTGAATGCAGTCAGATATTTGAAGATGGCTAAACACTGGGCAGCTTACGTCACGGCATGATGTTGTTGCACTGGCGAAAGGGATGAAAAAACACATTATCTCCACCTAGCCTTTCAGATGGTTTGCCAGACTGGTTTACTGTGCTTTTATGTATCCTTTAAGACATCTGAAATGTCACATGTAATGAAACCTGTTTCAGTAAGTGAGAAAAAACATTGAAAGGGTAAGTCCTAAAGCCTACAGCAAAACTATGGCATGGCTGTTGCTCTTTAGAGAGCTTGCAGGGGACAAAGGCATTTAAAAACCAAAACAGACGTTGTATTTTAATATGCTTCATCACCTTCTAACATGCAAAATTTACAGGAATGTTCTCAAAAGTTACCTTACTTCAGTGTGTTTTCGAGAAACACCTCTGGACTTGTGCAGCATCCATGCAAAACAGAGTTGTATTTAACCTTTAGAAACTGAAAACAGCAGCACAAAGGGAGGCAAGCACGTGCAGCCAGAGGCAGCCTTTGCTCTGGGACTATCACTGCAGGTAAAGCTCTCCAGCACTTTTACAGCCTCGCTGAGGCTCAGACAGCTTACAGGGCAAGCGTCTGTAGATAACGCACACACAGTATTAAAAACGAAAGCCTGTATTTCCTCCCCTCCCAAATGGGTATAAAAAATCATTTTAATTCTGAGGAAGGAGAGAAACTCAAGCTAGGAAACTAGCTCTCAATTTGAAAGTGTGTAATCCAGCTCAAAGTATGAGCAATTCCAGGCTTGCTACCAACAGACTTCTTGGAGTTTACATCATTAAGAAAAAAAAAGAGTAAGATTGAGGAAAAAAAGGCAAATTATCTGAGGGAATAATTCAGGATATCCAGAGTTATCGGCAACACCAATCTTTCTAATATTTTGCTGCTTCTTACCTCTGAAGATGGATGCACTTATCAGGGAAAGTTCTCAAAGTTACTTAAGCACACAAAGTGTGTTAAGTCTGAAGTACTACATGTACTAAGCATTCTCCAGATCATCCACACTGATGTTAGTACTGGGTTATAAGAATTACTTTAATCAGGAACATGAAAAAGAGTCTTCCTGCAACACTTTTCATGGTGGGCCCACTGTGTTACCAAACCAGGAGAAAGCAGCTGCCTGTAGCTCTGATCAAGATCTTGCTTTACTTTTCCGTATATACTTTTTTTTTTAAATTTTTTTACTTCTCTTGTATCATCTCCTTTGGAATTCAAGGAATTAATTGTAGGGAATGGTGTACAGTATAAAAATATGCTGCTTTGCAGAGCACAAATGAGATAAAATAAGTAGTTATAAAATTTAGTGGAAGCCAGGATGATACTAGCTGTGGAAGAAGCTTGGGGCATTTGTACTTCTTCACCAAATTGGTTGTAAGTTAGAATAGAAGCAGATGTTTCAGAAAAGTTTCAACAGCTGTTTATCCACAAGAAATAACACTTTCTAGCTTGCTGCTGTTAAAGGAAAATTAAGGGCAAGTGTTAAATGAATACAGAGTAAAGGGAAAGAAAGGGGAGGTTTGTAGTCTGTTAGCCACACAGCTATGTTTTATGATACCTGGAGGGCCAGCTGATAAGTGAAGGTGTGTCCCCTTCCGAATCTTTCTGAAGAAACCATTCAGGTTTTGCTTTCCCTGCACTACTACAGAAAACAGAACCTCAGGTAACTTTTGAGATCTCAAGACATGCGCCCATTATTTCTCCCGATCTTCCCTCCCCACTGCTTTTTTTTTCTGATTACTCAGTTACAGAGGACTCTTCAAGAAAACAAAAGCAATGCACACTAATCAAAATCAAAGGTGAAAGAAACGATCACATGAATTCCACAAACATATACAAAGTGCTCTAAATGGTAAAGATTCTGCAGAGGTAACTTTACCAAGTGTACATTGTCCAAAATTTGAGAAGTGAAAGCAACTACAAAACTTTATTTTTGCATTTGCCATTGCAGGTCAGTTTGTGTAAGGACATCTGAAAAAGTTGTTAAAACCATTCCTTTAATTTGCTATTTAAAGTGGTAAACACTTCCGTGTCCAAAACAAAGTAGCAATAGGAATTTAATTAAGTTAGAAATTCAGATGGCTACATCATACTTCCTAAGAAATTCTCAAAAGCGTCTGGAACCTCTCTCTCCTTTTGTAACCCTATATCACAAAAGCTTCAGAAATGCACAGTGCAAGTAAAACATGCTTTGTCACTGGGTGACTTGGCAAAGGAAAATCTTAAGAAGAAAAGTGACCCCTAATTTAATCTTGTCTTGACTTTACTCTTTTTACATATTAGAGTTGAAAGCATAAAAAGAAAGAAGAGCTTTAAAAAGCCCTGCAGGAAAAGGTGTATGCAGACTTCCTACATACAGTTTCTCAAATATTTTCCTAATGCCCACCTTCATCTACAATCCCTCAGCAACAGCAGAACACATCAAATACTTTTAACCTTGCAAGCACAGGCTGTCCTGCCACATTAACGTTTACAAACTCACTCCCTGGAGGTGATAAGCATTCAGGATGCTTTCCATTACTTATCGCTACGTCTGAAAGAACTCTTTCCATTGCAGTAGAGCCATTTGGGATAAAAATCCCAAATTAAGCTCCAGGTCATAAGCTTCAATTTTTCTTAGCTCGTCATTTCAGAATAATAGTTGAAAAAGGTCAAATCAACAACTGCTCTTAAGATAAGAGTGTATTTGATGCAAATAAGTTTAAACTTGAGAACTCACCTACCAGACACCTACCGTTGTCACTGTATCCAAATAATTCTTAGAACAAATGCCAACCCCAGCTGTTGAAACACCTTTTGCTTTTCCATTGTTTTTCAATACCTAATGGAACTGACCAAACAGGAGGTAAAGAAAGCTCTTTCACAGAAGCTGACCTGCTAGCTGGAATTGCTTTGAAGCACGGGAACTTCCTTCTCCTCTCTTACTGTGTACTTTGGCACATTTTTATAGTGGGCACGGCCCAAGCAGCAATTATTTGTACTTGATCATTCATCCTTTGAAGAGTGCAATCAGAAGAACACAAGCCACGTTTTGAACTTAATCAGCCATTTCAGGAGCCAAATGCAGGCAATGTCAAATGATACCTTCTCAGCAATGGGTAACGGGATTAATTATTAAATCTTCTTAGGACTGAAGGCAGAGAGCTTTCCTATATATTACAAAGTGAACTGCATTTATTTTCCAATTTGAAGTCAGGAAATTTAAATTTAACAGAAACTGTTTTGTAGCCTATATATAATGTGGAACTGACTTCAGAACAGCAGTCACTTGAAAAACTGGAGTTAGCCTTTATTTCTCTTGTGCAAATAGCCTTATAGGAGACCACCACAGAGCAACATTAAACAGACTGCATGGAAACAGACAATGACTTCTTTATCACTCAAAAACATGGACAAGAGTTTCTGAGACGTTATTCTTCCATCTCTGAATGTCACACTAGTGATTACATACCGGCACTGGAAGTGTCAGCGGTATTAAAGAATGGGTTCTTGGCAACTTGGTCTTTAAAATACCACCTATTGCCTACATGTGTATCCAAACGAGAGACCAAATCCTAAATTTAAGCTCTTGGCTGCTTGAAGTGCTACACTACATCTTGGTGGATGCAAATGGTGCCCTTTTAAAGATAGACAGACAGCAATTATGGGAAACTTGTTTTATGCAAATACTGACCCAAGCCTCATCCAGAAAGAATCTGAAATTAGAGATAATGCAGTCAGCAATTTGTATTAAGTTATTACTTATTCATAGAACCACAGAATAGTTGGAGTTGGATGGTACCTTTAAAGGTCATTTAGTCCAATCCCCCTGCAATGAGCAGGGACATCTTCAACTAGATCAAGTTGCTCAGAGTCCTATCCAACATTACCCTTGATGTTTTCAGGGATGGGGCATCTACCTCCTCTCTGGACAACCTGTGCCAGTGTTTTGCGATCCTTATTGTAAAAAATTTCTTCTTTATATCTAGTATCAATCTACCCTCTTTAAAACCATTCCTCCCTGTCCTATTGCAACAGATTCTGTTAAAAAGTCTGTCCCCATCTTTCTCAAAATCATCTTCTGCAGCACTGAAATGATGAAATCAGGTCTCCCTGGAGCCTTCTCTTTTCCAGGCTGAACAACCCCAACTCTCTCAGCCTTTCCTCACAGGAGAGGTGCTCCATTCCTCTGACCGTTTCTGTGGCTATCCAACAGGTCCATGTCTTTCCTGTGCTGAGGGCTACAGAGCTGGACGCAGTACTCCTGGTGGGATCTCATGAAAGCGAAATAAAGGTGCAGAATCACCTCCCTCAACCTGCTGACCACGATCCTTTTAACGTGGCCCGGGACATGTCTGGCTTTCTGGGCTGCAGGTGCACATTGCCAGCTCATGTCCAGCCCCTCATCAACCAGTTCCCCAAAATTCTTCTCGTCAGGACTGCTCTAAATCCCTTTAACCCCCAGCCTGTACTGGTACTGGAGCTTGTCTCAGCCGAGGTGCAGGACTTGGCACTTGGCCTTACTGAACCCCTCGTGACACTCTCATGCGCCCACATCTCGGCTTGTCCATGTCCCTCTGGATGATTTCCCATCCTTCAGGAGTGTCAACCACACCACTCAGCTGGATGCCATCTGCAAAGTTGCTGAGGGTGCACTCAATCTCTTTGCGTCACTGAGGAAGACATTGGATAGCACTGGTCTCCACATGGACCCTGCAGGAACACCACTTGTCACTGATGTCCATTAGGACTCTGAGCTGGTGACCACTACCCTCTGGATGCAGTCATCCAACCAATTCCTCATCTACCAAACAGTCTATCCATCTCTCTCCAGTGTAGAGAGAAGGACGTTGTGGGGGACTGTGTAGAAGGCCTTGCAGGAGCACAGAGAGACATCCGTAGCCTTTTCCTTGTCCACTGATGTATTCACTCAACCACAGAAGGCCACTAGGTGGGTCAGGCAGGACTTGTCCTTGGTGAAGCCCTGCTGGCTGTCTTGAATCACCTCCCTGTCCTCCATGCACCTTAGAACAGCTTCTAGGAGGATCTGCTCCATGATCTTCCCAGGTACAGGAGTGAGGCTGACAGGGCAGTAGTTTCCAGAATCCTTCTTTCTACCCTTTTTCAAATGGGTGCAATGCTTCCCTTTTTCCAGTCACCTGGGACTTTACCTGACTGCTCAGACATCATGGAGATATATCAGCCAATTCTCTCAGGACTCTTGGATGCATCTCTTTGGGTCCCATAGACTTATTTTTGTTCTGTTTCCTCAGGTGGTCATGAACATGATCTTTTCTTATAGTGGACTTGCTTTCTCAGTCACTGTCCTGCTGTCCACCCACTCAAGAGGTGTGGGAAGAGAGGCTGCCATTGAAGACTGAGGCAAAAAAGTAGCTGGGTACCTCAGCCTTCTCCTTGTCCATTATTATGAGTTTTACTTTGACCCTCCATTTCCAGCTAACATACCTGTGGAAGTCCTTGCTCTGCTTTGCATCCCTTGCCAAGTCCAGCTTCACCTTGGCCTTCCTAACCCTATCCCTGCACAATCGGGCAGTGTCCCTGTACTCTTCCCAAAATAACTATCTCTGTTTCCACTGACTATGCATTTGCTTCTTCCCTTTAATAATCCATGTTGGTCTCTTTTCTTCTTTTTCTGATTTCTTACATCAGGGAATTGAGAGCCTTGTGCTCTATGGAAAGCATAAATGGTTCCGTTTATACCAGTTACCTCAATTTCTTAGAAACAGTCAACACTGCTCAGCGTGATGCAGAGGTATTGACAATTAAGTTCTCATCATAATTTACATAACTTTTAGTTGCAAAATTTTAACTTTTTACAGTTATAATTTTCTATCCACCCACCTACGTAGACATTAAAGAATTCCACTTAGAGAAAATCATGCTTAAAAAAAATTCTTAGTCACGCATTGTTTTCAGTCACAATAAGAATTTGTCAGTGTTTCTGCACTACACTGTGAAATCATAATGTAAAATTAGTGAAAAATAATTTTTTTTTCCTTTTGGAAGGATCCGGTTACCCCATTACTACAGTAAATTTGTCAAATCTGAAGTAATTCAGTATGGAATTTTAACTCTCCCCTCTGCCCCTTCACGCACATATATGCCTGATATTAGCTGAAAGATTGACTATCACAGTTCAAAAGGGTTTTTACACTTTCACATGAGGAAAACAAATCAATTATTATTTCAACTGACCCAAGACACTATTCAGCTTTTAACTCTGAAAACTGTTTTATTTTGGCAGAAGCCATAATGAAGATATTCAAATCTTCACTGAGAAACAGCTTGCCTCTTGGAAGCCCCCAGCAAACAATTACAAGATATAGAGGAAAAAACTTTAAAGACTTGCTCTAACAGGTTATTAAAAAAAGAAACAAAAGCAACCCAAGCAAATTTAGAACCATAATTTCTTCAATTTCTAGTTTGTGTTCTCTCCCAAAAGGGCCTAATTTTAGCAAAAATTCTATAAACATACAGTGAAACCAAGGACATAGCAAATCAGAGAAATGTATACCCACTTCCTTGTATCAGAAACACGCTGTGAGTCAATAAAACCAACCAATCCAGCCTGAGACATCCATAGCCACTAAATGCATTCTTCAAGGGTAATAAACACATTCTAATGAATACTGTAGACACTGATGCAGAAGGTGATGAACATAAAGGAATCTACAGCAAAACAAAAAATAAAAATCATGCTTACCTTTGTCTGCTGTTACTGTGCAAGGGCTGGTCATTCTGCAAATGGGTCGGTGAGGCTGCCCGCTTTGGTGAAGAGAGGGACTCTCGGGGGGTTTGCTTTGGTGGGATTGGCACTTCGTTATAGCAGGAAGGTTCTCGTCCAGAAAGTGAAAGGGAGACAGAACTATCCAAGGTTGCTGAAGGGTCAGAAGCCTGTCTAATGGCACTGTCATCATCTGTTTTTCTAACACTCTTTTCATTTGAGAGGTCATCTTTATCGTCATGGCTGGAGTACTCTTTGGAATCAGAAATCACACTCTTAGATGCTTTCGACTCAGTCCTGGACAAAAAGAGGGTGCCATAGTCCTTGTTTTCATCATCTTGCCTTTCACTTTTCACTCCCTTTCTTTCCACACTGTCGGGATCTTTCCTTGCCCGTGTGTATCTGGATGAGTAGTCAGAATCCAAATCAGAATCAAGAGATAATCCATACTTTTCTGCCAGCTGGCGTCGCCTCTCTGCCTTGTACCTAGCTATTCTCTCTGCTTTTGACTCTAGTTCCTGGACATCCATGTTTCCTGTACTGTATAAGGGCTCTGTATTACCTCCTGTGACTTCTGCTCGGTATCTGGATGATCTGGGTTGTTTTTCTATAGAAGAATCTGAAGTTTCCTCCTCTTCATTTGATCTTCCTGTCAAAAGTGTAACATATATGAGCAAGTCCATCCCAAAACTCCAAGTACCCTACCCACCACTCAAACTGAGTGCACTAAAAGCTTCCCATTTTCTTACAAATCAAAGTGATTATGCAGACACATTATATTTTTGCACTTTTGTCTCCAAAAGCACATACAAATGATTAAGAAATGCATATTAGTAATAATTCTTTAGTAAGTAATAGTTCTCATATCATATTGTTATTTTAAAGCAATAGGGACAATCAAACTTTTCAAATAAGACAAATGGAGACTTAAAAGGTAAATTAAAGAAAAAAACCAACCCTGACACAGGTGTTCTGTAGAACTCTTCTCCATGTACTGCTAGGGTAGCAAACATGAAGTAACTGAGCAGTGCAAGGCTGACTGACACGTGCTGCTTACCTAAGTGGGGACTGTACGGGTCAGTCGCTCGCATGTATCTTGGTGTATCTTCCTCTAGCAATCGGTGTGTGACTGATCCTGGGCAGTTCTGTAGAAGCATAGGCTGTGTATCATTTTCAATTCCCTCTAAGCGTCTAGCTATTCTTTCTTTTCTGAAAAATATGTGAAAAATGTGAAAACAGGCATCTTGAAGACTTGAGAGGAGGGTTTCTAAGAGGAGGTAACAAAACAAGCTGTGTTTTGTTTTACAGGCCAAAGACTTTTTTCTTTTACCTTTTCATTTCCAAGAAATCTCGGTTGTTTGGTTCAAAGAGTTTTCTTAATTCTGAAACTGAGACAACAAAAGATTACGTAGTTTACAAGACAGTAAGTTTCAGAAACTTGCTAAAATGCTTTAGAGTAAGAAGGAACAGTTAAATAGAGTTCAGAGGTTTGAAATAGCTTTTGTCAGGAAATGAGCATTTTCCTCTTGTTTTCCTAGTTTATTAAGCTTGTGTTGTCAAAAGTACATTAGGCACACAGGTGCGACCACCAAGTAGTTCTCCCCTCCACATACTTCCAGGCTAATCTTGAATATGCTATGCCATCTTAGCAGTTTTCAAGATCTAGACTACACTGGACAAGTTGTATTTTGATTAGCTGAGGTCAAGCTCACATGCACTAGAAACCCATTTCAAAACCAGGTAGTATGGAAATACTGCTTACTCTGTCTACACAAAGGTTAGGGACTATATTTAAAGAGAAACAGTGTCCCCTATTCCTTACTTTCCTCCACTCCCTTATATTGATCAAATCCCAAGAATCTCAGTGACTCATTGCAGAAGCGAAAATTACTGCGTGCTATTATGATAATCCTGCATGGCTAATCACTTTCTACTTTGCTAACTTTCCCCAGTAGTTTTAATTGGAGATACTGTCCTTCTCTTCCCCTGAACACTTTCCTGGTGTTATGTGCTAGTAGACAGCTGCCACAGCCCACAAAACAGTAGTGAACCAAGAGGAGGCACGATGGATGAAGTAATCCCTATATATACACACACATGTGCACGTGCAAACCGCACTGGAGCAGAGAGTGCTACACAAATAAGTGTGGTGTGACTCCTCACCACGAGGAAGAGAAACCACCCAAGCTGTCAAGGGATGCAGAGGAGTGGGGTGCGTGCGTCCCTAACACACAGACCTGCACATCCACACCCTCCCCATAGCAAACATGTGATGCTGGAAACTGTGTGCACCTGTTCTGAGGCAAGGAACCTCTGGGACTCTAACCCTGTTGACCCAGGGATCAAAAGTTAAAGTCTACAGGCTGCTAAATTGGCCACAGATTGCCACTAGAAATGCCTAATGAGTCAGGAGTGTCTTATAGATATTGTTCCACTGCAGAGCTAAATCTATCAGGTTTTTTTGCTACCAGACCTCAGTGACCTAGATACTTAGAAGATAACCATTTTAGAAACACCACGCTTTTACGGGTCAGATGCACCTTTTCTCCCTTCCCTCTACTGCAAGAACTTGCATGGCTAGGTCAGGGTTCCAGCTCAGCTGACTCATCCAGGGAGTTTGTTGTAGCCAATACCAGTGCTCATACCTCACAGACACTATTGACATTGGCTGTCATATCCACCTTATGTGC
The DNA here is from genome assembly GCA_013400975.1 of Atrichornis clamosus. NCBI lineage: Eukaryota > Metazoa > Chordata > Aves > Passeriformes > Menuridae > Atrichornis > Atrichornis clamosus. The sequence continues at coordinate 78,813 of WBMZ01009063.1, read as the reverse complement.
TGAAAAGCCTGAAAAGTAGGACTACAGATAAAATGTCTTGGATCAGCAAGAATGATCACATTCTGATCCTGAAACAACACCAAAGCAAAGATGAGCCCTTATGTTGTGTTTTCAGACTTTCCTCTCAATGCATGAGCAGTTTCCACTGTTGCCCTGCCTACTCAAGCTGTGCTAGCAGTGAAACTGTATTAAACAGAGAACTCACCCATATGAAACCAGCCTTCATCTCAGATCCACACCAAAGGAAATGATTTCTCATAAATACTTCGCTCTCACCTTCCCAAACCTACTTCTGTTTAATTATGTTCCACTAGCTATTAGTTTTTCTGTTCCATCTGTTGGCTATACATACTTAACATGGGTAAAACAAAACCCATAATTGTCCTTCTTCAGACAAGTCAAAGGCCTTCAGAGCACACAGTTAATAAAACCACATTCCATCCAAATCCTGATCATTTTTCTTCCCTAGTCACCAATTTATACAGTCACTAAAGCCATCATCAGAGAACAGGTCTTTTACACAGCTTTAGTAAAGTTCTAAAGCAGAGCTTCACATAATAGCAAAAGTCTTCTTTCCCCCCATGCCCAGAAAAGGAAACTTGCCTATAAGTTGTCCACATACGAGAAATGTGGAACATCCAAAGAACTCCCAGAAGCATTAGCTCAACACCCTCTTGCTACACGTTAGCTGAAGTTCCAGAGATTCTACTACCACTCTGCAGTCCTAAAAAGAGCACTGGTCTCATGAAGAATCTCTCCAACACCTTACCAAACAACATGGGACAAAAATAGCATGGGAATACTCTATGCTGCATACACTTTTTCCAAGCTTGAGATTACAGACAGTACTTTCAGCTAGGTTGGCCAACATCTGCAGAGATTTTTGTGAAAGCAGTTCCAGCAATATTCTTGTTTTGGTAAGGTGGGAAAAAGAAGCACAAAAAAGCATATAAAAAGAAGATAAAATGCAGAAAAGTCTTCTACTCTAGAGATTTCTTTTTGATGAATAAAATATTTTACTTCAAAACATGAAAGCCAGTTGGAGACATTTCATTCCCAAGGACACTGGTTGACCCTTGCAAACTTAGGTGATCAGGTTTCTCCTATTTAGTTTGCAATTTGAATATGTTGATGCCAATTCCCGTCTGTTCGTGGGAATTTTTCCCATGTGACTATCAGAAACGACACCATGGGAGCGTTGAAGAAGAGCAAAACTTCTACCTAAAAGGTAGCACAAAGATCTGATTCTGCACACAAGAAAAGACTAAGAAGCTTAAAATAATTAATTTCACAGTAAAAGCTCCTTATCTAGATTACTTCATGGCAACACACGTTGTAAGCAGCATTAGTCAGTTAAGGGCAAGAGGAAGAACAGCCACAGTTCAGAAATGGCTCTGAATTTGAGGCTTTATTTTAGGATGTTGAGCAGGATGCTATGATAGATGCTTATCATCTCTAAGGTAAACTCATACCCTCTAAGGTAAACATACCCTCATGCTCATTCTCTCTAAGACTGTCAAGAGGCATCTTAATTTTGGTAACTGTAGACCTTTGCAGCAAAATTTACCTTACAATACCAGTATTTAGGAAGAGCAGTATTGTGCCATGTCTTGTCCCAGAATGAAAAACAAAAAGTAAGTTTGGAGTGCACCTTATATTTTAAAAACTCCTTAAATTAAGGTGAAGCGTTTCTTACAGAATTCAGAAATCTTTCAGAAACATGTGCTGCAGAATATAAACATGTTTATGCTGGAAGCCCTCTTTGACAACAGCAGAGGGGATATGTGAATAAAGTTGCAGGCATGTGACAGCAGTTTTCATTTTACAATACAGAAGCTGTAAAAACTCAATTAAGCTTTCCAAAAGTTCCTAATAAAGAGTGAGCACTTACATTTGCGAAGCCTGGACAGACATGGATCAGAAGTTTACCTGACAGAGGCTTAATTTCTCAGAGATGGTAAATAATCATTGCAACACAGGTGTATGTATTTTCATTTTGAGGAAAATTCAGCACAATAGCAAAGTCTACCAGACTCATTCCTACTTCTTCCTCTCCACAACTGGAAAGGTCAACTGATGGTCCTAAAACTAGCCTGGAGAAGCATTTCTCTTTTGCTTATGCCAGCAGAGGTGTATTGACATGTTCAATGCCCAAATGCAGGCCTCAGTTCATTCTGTATCAGTTGGAAAGTAAACATATTCCTTCAATTTTTCAACATGTGCAAACCTGGATCAAAGTTAGGCTGTAGAAAGGACAAATAATCTGGATTTTCAAACAGCTCTTGACTTCAAGTAGTCCTTCAGAATGCAACTAAAAGCTCCCACTGCTGTTTAAGTACACACCAAATATGATGCCTTTATTATGAGAACATTTTCTCAAAACATAGAAACATCTTGGAATAGAAGTTAGTTCGCTCAGAAACAACTTGCAGATAAGGTTTCTCAAGTTAAGGCTCTCACAATGAACTTGTTGGCCAGCAGGATTGTAAGGCTAAGGAATAATGAGAGACTATGCATTATTACTGCCTGGTGCTCTCAGGAAGTCTGTACTGTGTAAATGCATATCACTCTATTACATCATTGTTTCTTTCTGAACATCTGTAATGATTATATTTAAAAGCAAGCATGGCACTTAAATAGCACTTAAATGTTATGCTGGAAGAAGGGCTCTTTTCTAGAGGAACTCTGCAACAAATGCCATTAAAAGAGCAAGCCAGTTCCTAAATGTTGGAATTAGTGCACTTAGCCTTGTAGCTTGTCTGAAAAGACTGACTATCACCAGAACACACATGCACACAATTTTAATCAAAGTTCTGGGGTCCACAACATCCTTGAATGAAGGGAATGTCTTTGTGCCAGTTGCACACAGTTCTTCAGTCAACTGTCACCCCTTACAGGTCAAGCAGATTGTGACCTTCTCTAAATAATTCAAGAGAATGAATTCTTGCCTCTACCTCAACTGTATCAGATGATAGAGATGGAACTGCTGTTGTCTTCAGAAGCTGTTCAGACTAAGATAGAAGTTTGGAATAAGAACCCCCCAAAAAACCCAAACTAAAACCCACATGTACTACAGGCTCTTTAGCATGCAAGACAAAAATTCAGTTGGTCATGCAAGCATGTGATTCTACCAACCACCACAGGGGCCTGGAAAGAGCTATGACTACAAGTCAAGTCAAAACTTTTGAATTCAGGGTTAATCTAACTGTACAAAGAAACCCCTCTGAAGTTTTGAATTTCAACTACCAACCTACTGAAACCAGGTAAACAAAGCTGAACTTTATGAAGCTGGGATACAGCAAAGCCTTGTAAAAGAGCATTGTGGTTCATCCCATTTCATCCTTTATGCATGCTTGACAGGGAAAAGAAAACTCATTTACAAAACATCTGTGCCTAAGTGATTTTAACTGTGCCTTGTACTTGCATTAACTAAACTTCACATGCTCTTAAATTATCACTTGCGTTCATAATGTGACTCCCTTACCTACCTTTTGGAAGTACTGCTAAGAGATTAGCATCAATATCCTTTGTGCTGTTTGCAAGTTCTTCTTTATCTTCAAATGAGAACTCCTTCTGAAAACTGAAAGCAACATCTGTTTTACAGAACTGTGGATGTTTCTGCTACAAATCAAATAAAGCCAAGACGTAACCAATTTAATGCAAGATAGTCTAACAGAGATACCAAAGAAAATATTTTCCATAAGAATGAGCTAAGAAATAACCCAAAGAAACGTAGAAAGCCAAGCCTAACATAATTTGAAACTTGTTTGGAACTGACTGTGACACATTTTTGCATTAAATTACTGACTGGAGACTGCTTTCAAAATGCTCTACTAAGCAATTACATTTAAAATAATCTATATCGAATGGTTTTTCATAAATATTAAAACACATGCCACCAAATGCAGTACTGCATGTACACTCCACCTAGAAGTCTTCTGCATGACTGCCCTGTTTTTGTTACTGCACTGTTCTCTGGACCTTACATGCTTCATAATATGCTAATATATCAGAGCATTTAATTTTATACCATGTCTTTTCAAAACAGGAAAAATGCCCATTTAGATGAAACAAAATGTTTAAGTATCTTCATTAAATATACAAATTTTAACTGTAGTATGTATGTGTCATAATGGCCTAAAGTAGATACTGCCTACAGAGATGTTTTTGGAGGAAGTCTTCTTCCTTGTAAGTAAGATTTTTTTCCTTCTATTATTTAAAAAAGAGAGTAAACTACTGTATTCTGCCATTATGGCTTCTAAACCATCCCAACTGGGCATAAGAAAGCTTATAATGGTCTTAAAGCCTTTAGTACACTGTGCAGACAGGTGTAACAGATACAAATCCTCACAGTGATCCCAGGGTCTTCATTGTGTCATGGTAGTGATCTGCCATATGATTTTCTCTCATTCTGATAAGAAAAACTGCACAGTCTTACTGTTGGAAAACCTTTCCTCAGGATAGATTTCAAATGCTTTTTTTCTTTCAAGGGTATGAATTCTGTATTCACTCTTTCCAAAGAACAATTCTCACTGAAAAAAGTTTAAACATATACTGGCTAATAATATTTTTCATTAACTCCAGTAAGTATTTGCTTGTTTATAGCTCATAAATAACATTCCTTTGTAAGACATTGAGGGAAGAATAAAACCCTTGGAATGACAATGAAGAAACTGGGCTGTGTCACATCCAGGCACCATGCCACCTGCTGCAAATTGTCTCCAGCAACTGCACTTACAGAAATTATTCCAGGTACTGCCAAGAAAAGCAGTGTTAGCCACTACAGAATAAAGCAAATAGAAGATGAAGAGCTGCAATAAGCTGTGCATTAGAGAAAACTGTGTATCCTTACAGGGCAAACACTGTAATTGAACTAAATAAAAATCAAAATACAATAAAAAAATAGCACACAGAATCTACAAGCAAATGGATGTGTGTGTCATCTGAGACTGGGCAAAGACTCAGTTAAGTGGATGTTTTTCTATGCCTAACACTACATTGCCAATACTTGTGATTTTACTGGTCTCATTTTCTTACAGACACAGCTTCTGGAGAGCCCCTAGGTGGAGAGATACCGAGTTCCCACTGAAATAAGTTTCTACTCCTTATAGCTAAGGATGAGTTTGAAAAATGCAAATAATATTGGCCTAAGGCTATAAACCAACCCCAAATTTATTCTGCTAAATCCATTTGATTACTTAAGACAAAGGTGCTGAAGGACCCAGCTCATGACTTTTGAATACCTGGACTTTACTTAGCAGTATCTCCACTTGCTTCCATAATGCCTGTGACAGTGCAGCACCTTAGGTTTTCATAAACATGGGACTTTGTACAGAAAAGCATTCACTCATATAGCAAAATCCTTGCTTAAATTAACTGTGCATGAACACCCACCACTATGCCTCATTTGCACATGAATTTCCAAGGGTAAAATCATATGGAATCAGGACCGACACTAGGCTGCTGGTTCTAAAAGAAATTGTATTATTGGATTGTTTGTGGATCCTCAACAATCCTTAAATACTGTAAACTAGTTAGGTGCACTCCTGCTCCTTCCTCCAGGGGGTTCCAGGGACTCTGAAGGCAGAGGTCCTCTAAACCCTGTTTAAATGTCCTTCACTGGGTTTCCATCCAGTTCTTGTTCTTGTTCTTGTGCCAGTGTTGTTGGTTACCTTACTTATCTTTCTTAAGAGAGGTTACCCATATGTACTCAAGAATCCTCAAGACAGGCTCTCAGGCTCATTGACCAACTGTAAAAATGTTCTCTACTTATTCCAATCTTAACTCATTTTTTTTTTGTATACGGTGACCAGAAGTGAACAGTCTTGATTCCAACCAGGGTCTCAGCAATATCTTACAAAAATAGGATCTTTAATAGAGAAAGCATTATTCTATGACTAGCTAGTTGAACGCTGGGATCTCCAACACATTTGCCTTTTTATATATACACTATATTGGCTGCGCAATCCTGCATGAGAAACTAATATGCCAAGGCTTTGCTTTCATCAGTTGCAAGTGACAGAAAAATTTATCAGCCCCCAGTGCACAACTGTGCACTTAGTATTATTACATTACATCCTTTTTCTATTACTCCTCAAGGTCATCCAGTTCTTCCTGTATGTGAGCTCCCTCCTCCTTTGTACAGAGGGTGGCTGGCAACCTTTGCTCACCGGCAGATTTCACTAAAATTCCTTAAATAACCTCAAACTTCCTAAGCTTAACCCTCGCTGGGCTACACAGCATCACAGGTTATCTGCTTTGTGCAAGGCCCTTTATAGTTTCCCTTATGTCCTCATTTTTCATTTCCCTCTGGACAGACCATCAACCTTTATTGTTTATCTCTAAATGATTAACAACTTTCATATACTATTTTATCCACAATTGAGGAGTTTTATCTCTTCAGAGGTTTCTTTTGCACTCTCTTGCTAGGCTGCAGGTGGAACTGCTTGTTTTAAATGTTCGCACATGGGAAAAACAAAATGTTTCAATCCAATGTATAATTACATTGCTTTCACATGCACAGAGGAGTCAGTGATAGCACTGCTCTGAAGATGACTGAGTCAAGCCAAACAATTGAGTATTTATAGACACATACATCAAATTAGTTCTAAAAATGAAAGCAGGCATATTTAGGACATGTCACAGTGTTCAATAAGAACATTCATTAGGAATCCAAATTGAGTTGGAATGATGTTAAAGCAATTTCAAATAGTAAAAAAAAAAAAAAAAAAAAAAAGAAAAAACTTACAAGAGGCTACTCATCACCACTTGTACATGTTTTAAAAAATAAACTCATATGTAATTCCTCCCCAAGACTTCCCTTTTCTTCAAAGGGATCTATCCAGATTTCTCCCTGCTTTATCAGTTCCTCTGCTACAGGAGGAGTTGCAGCATCAGTTCAGTTGCTTAAGCAGAGTCAGATAGTCAGACTTGGATTGCCAAATATATTGTACCTTCAAACTCATCCAAACCCCTCTTCTAGAAAAACTACACAACTACATCTAGTCATGCTATGAATTTAGGTGCAGATTCTGAGCAGCAGTGTTATGAATTTCTGCACTTAACAGCTAGGCTGTGCACATTCATTATTAAAATAATTAAGGCGTACATGGGTTTCTCTAAATGAAAAAAAAATTAGAAGTTTGCAAGAACTAAAGTGCCTGTTAAACCTGGGTACTGAAAGAGGAACTTCTTGTCCTTTCCTTGCCTGAAATACAGCCTGTGATCATGGTTCATGAAATGCAATCAACAGCATGAGGTCCCACCAGTTTGTTTCACACAGGATTTGTGTGTGGCTTGGCCTCAAGTTCCCAACATACTCATACTCTCCAGTGTTCAGGAATTCAGATGATTCCTGTTAAAACACAGGCAACAATATTTCACAATCTCAACAGCTTTTCTTTAAAACCAATGTATAACGTAGCATTAGTAGAGTACTTGACAGTCTCAGTAGTTACACTGTTCTGGCAACTTCCAAAGTAAGTGTGGGCTGCATTCTATACATCAGGGATTCCAGGCTGAAGACTTCATCTGCTGCTGCAGCAGCAGCAGCATACAGTTTCTAAATAGCTGTCCCATTAACCTAGTTACATGGCCAAAAGCAACCAGAAGTTTGATCCAAATGCCACTGGTAACACTGACCTGCCATCCCAGTTAAAGCTATGGGACATACTGAGATTTTATGATTGAAATACAAAATCCACTCGTATACCTGCCAGCTGGGTGCTTGGTGTTCACTTCTCTTTCTCTACGTCCAGGAGAATTTCCTTCCCTGGACTCTTATGTAAAAGGTCCATTTTACAGTCGTATCCTTCCCTACTCCTCTCATTGCTACTTTCCCCTGCCTGCTTTTGTAACACTCTGTGCCTTGTACACCTATTCCCTCCATCTCTCCGCAGGACCTAACACACAACATGGCAGGGAACCAGGTGTGCTCCGGGAGGGTGCACTGACTGAAAAGAAGCTTGCAAACATGAGCCTGTGCACCTACCGTGGTGGATTCCTGTGCAGCTGAGCCAGTGAAACCCAGCTGGTTGCCGGGGCAAGAGTCAGCTCCCAGCTGCTGGCCTTCTCTCTGTGCCATTATGAATGAGTCCAGCAAGCACAAACATGGACACCAAAAGCAGCTGGGAGCAAGGATGGGAAGAGGGAGGGAACGTGACCTGGCATCTTGCTTCATTGTATCCCCTTACTCAGCCTTGTGGAACTGTGCCCTAAGAATGCAGGCAAAGAGCCAGCACGGCCCTGCAAGGAAACAACACCACCTGTCCATTCATCTCTGCAGTGTCCCCGCTCATCTCTCTCCCCAGATTGCTCCCTGAAAGGATATATAATTAATTCATCCCCTTCAGCCACTTTCTTTTACCAACAGGTAGGTGTTCCAGGCTGGTTCACTGCATGTCTGTACTCTGCCCATGCCATGCAAGGAAAAATGGGCATTGCAATGGCAGGAGGCTCACTGCAGACTTGGATTTTTCCCTTAGCAATACCAGCCATAAATGTTAACATTATTTAGGAGGCAGTCGGTGTTTTCAATGCTCGTTCAGAGCATCTGGTCTATGCAAAATCTTGGTCCTGTGAGAGGAGCAAAAATCACTTTTCCTGACAAATGAATAAATGTAGATTCAAGCAATGACTGAAAGTTACTGCAATCATCTTCATCGGGCAAGAAAAACTTGATCTTACCTTAACGCTCTCTTCCTTAGCAGCAATCGCGAAGGTTTAAATCTGACTGAGTTTCCTTTGGCAAAATCTGTGAAACAGAAGAAAAACCACACTGTTGTGAAGATGCTGTAATAAATGGGCAACTTTTGGTAAATTAGGTTATAGTTTCCAATCACAGCCTTTTTCCCCTGCAAAAGACTGTGCAGAGGCCTTCTCTCTAGCCAAAGAAGCACCAGCTGGTATGTCCAAGATGGTGATACACCAAAGCCTTGCAAAAATAAGTACACATATCAAAAGCATCAACACTTACGGAACTGCCATGTTATACTCCTAATATTTGTGGTGTAGCACTGCAGCCTGGGGTGATAATTTAAACTCATTGTCTGTTTCCCAGCTTATAAAATGGGCAGTAGACATGTGTATGAAGCACTCTGAAAATGAGAAATGCTGCAAGCAGCAAAAGCCTTTCTGGCTGCAGCCTAGCAATGCTATAAAAACTGCATATTCACTGCAGAACTCAGGAGATGTCCAGCTGAGGATCTGTTGCAACAGTATTATACCATCCATGACAGAAATATTTCTGAACACTGTCTACTGTTTGGAAGCTCCCATTTTTTTTCTGAATAGCCTTACAACATGCATTTCACAGAGGAACACGTGTTTACACTGAGAGCAAAACTGTCAGATGCAGCCTTATGTTCAAAGAGCACGTATTGCAAAGCCTCTAGGTTCCCAAAACGGTGTGAACCATAAAAAGCAATGGGCAATCCCCCTACCCTCCCCCAGATTTAACTTTTTCATTTCTGCAATCAAGTGCATCACCAGAGGGTCTAAATGATGACCAGTGGCAAGGGGCAGCAGTGCTCCAAGTACCATCTCCCTGCGTTCACTGAGGATGCAATGAGAGACCTCAGAGAACTGCCAGCCAGGAAGCAGGGGAGCACCTGGTCTGTGACTGCTGCGCAAAAATACAGCGAGCTACTAATAACTTACTCCCAATGGTCCCTGATACAGTGATAATTTTAGTTTTCAAAGACAGACCTAGCCTTTAGAGCACAATCTGGACTTTAGAACAATTCAAATGCAGCTATACCCCTTTTACTCTACCTCAGAGCTGAGATTTAACTATTTCAAAGAAGATCTAGCTGGCAAAACAATTTTTTTTTTTTGCTTAGGCACAGTATATTAAATCTGAGTAGAATGTCTCTTATTTTTGCAGAAAGGGTTTAATGAAACTTATTATAGCTGACAATATGGGTCTTAATTTAGAGAATGTATATTTTGTCTATGCCTTTCAAACCTTTCCACCCTCTTCCATTTACTTCTGCTACCTATACAGGTATAAAGATTAAAAAAGGTAAAAAACAAAGCAACAGAAAGCAAGATGATTTGAACAGCTTGATAAAGAAGCTTAAAATGTGCAAAAAGGCATTTTGTAGGCATCTGCTACAAGTCAGTGAAGATTTCAAGAAGCTTTGCTAATAGCATTCTTCAACTTTAATAGGCAACCTTTTCCTGTTTTTGTTAACATTCATTTTCTCTTTCCATTAAATGGAGAATAAAGCACATAGATTATATAGAAACATCTTGTTAGACCAAAACAGAGTATTATAAGAAAAACAGTGTGAATGGTATATAAATCATTATATTTTACATTACAGCATTAAAAATAATGTCTGTGCCATAAGTATCCTCTAAAAAGGCCAGATTTACATTACTTTGAGAAGTTACTATGCACTAACTTCCAAAGCCCAGCTCAGTATCAGCTTAGCTAATCAGAACCAGGCATATCTTAAATTTATAGCTGTTCTAACAGGATACAACCCATCCTAGAATTTTTGGCACTGAAACAGCTGTCCACCATGAAAACCACAAGTAGACCACAGAGAAATTCTGCCGACCCCAGCCAAAAGGGGGAGGGAATATGAGAACAGAAGACAGTACCCTGCACTTTTTCCCTGGGAGCGGGGCAGGAGGGCTGCTAAGAGGGGGCACACCAGCCTGTTTGGCTCTTGCTACTCCTCAGACACAGTCAGTAACATTCATACCTACCACATCTATAATGCCTCAAAAACACCTTCAAACTTTGCTGTATTGCACAGGGGTGAGCTTTAATTTCCCCCCCCACACCCCAAACACAGAAAAATTTAGCAGACAATTAAATTCCATTACACAGTTTTGATATTTTATGTATTTCCTCCTGTTCAAATTAAACACCATGTGGGGGGGATTAAACTCCAATAAAACTTACTTACCACAAAATGGAAGTCTTAAATACAAACACAGGAGGAAAAGTAAAACAACTCTACATCAAAAGACAATAAATATGCCCACAGAAGAAACATCAGTTTAGCAGAGTCTTATTCAATGGTTAATTTAAAGATAAAAAGCCACCCTCACAGTACATGATAGACAGAAGGAAAATATTTGCAACTGCATTTTGGTCTGTCTTCTACTGAAGAATTCTAAACATCCTCACAGTCATATTAAAGCAATTTAAAATATCTTAATTTAAAATTAAGAGTATATTTTCTGAAGTGTAAATCAAACTTGCTCACAAGTTTAACCATTTGTTCAGTCTAGTTCCCCTCCCTCTTAGGTACAAACTACTGGATAAAACCACTATCCATAGTGGTTAATACATAGGAAATTTAAAATGCTGAATTTAAAAAGAAAAAGTAGATGCAACCTTCCAGTGTTACTTAGTATATTTAAAGGCCCTAAGTCGGTGGCATGCTAAGCTAATTAAAAGATCCATCTAATCGGATCTTTCAAAAGTGTCCTTTAGGAAATAACAAAATAGCCTGGGTGACTAACAGCATACTGATTGCTAAAGTACCTAATGCAGCTGCAGAAGAGCCAGTCAAACAATATTTACACATGCATACATACATACGAGAGCTTAAACACACACAAACTGCATTTTCTTTTATCTACTTGGAACTCTTACCTTGCTCCTCAGAGTATTTAACATTTCCCAAATAGCTGGAGATCCAAGGATTTCTGAACATGGTTGCACAAACAAAGGATTCAGCAAAGAGAAACTACAATAGCAGCTAATTCTCAACCAGCCACAGCCCTTAGGCCTGTCTTAGCAATATCGTGTAGAGATTTTTCATAGCACAGGACTGGAGCTGTCAGGCTATCGCGTCCCAGGGAGTACAGTAAATGCATAGCAATAGGCTGCAAGCCGGAGCAGCTCAAGCCAGTAATCAGATTACAAACAGAAATTAGGCACATGAATGCTAAAACAGATTGGGCAATGGTGATTGGGAGATTTATAATATTGCCACTTCAAAGATCCAGCCAAATCACACATTATATTCCTGCAAAATGAGTGCAGAACTCCTAAATCCTCATATTAAGAAACCAACCAAACAAAAAAACCCCAACAACAATAACAAAAGAAAAAATGCCAAGAAGAGGAATAATTCCTTCATATCTCTAATCAGGATAAACTGCAGTGCTTACTTAAGAAGAATAGCACCCAGGCTGCCAAAAAATGGACTCTGATAATCACAGCATTATGCTTAAATGCTTTGCCTAACTATTAGTTGGAACATTTAAAACAGACAAGATTTATGGATAACATATGAGCAAAATTACTGGTGGGGGTAGGGATTTAAGAACAGACACCACAGCTCCAAATATTTTAATTCGAGACAGAAGGTGCAAAATTGCACAAAAGTACTGTCTAGCTACCTTTTTTTTTTTTTCCATTAAACAGATTTGATGGATTTTGGATTGAAGAGTTGGAACTCCTTTAGTTAATTTTGGAAGTCTGGAAATATTTGTTTGCAGTGGTGCCATAAGCCTGGCTCAGTCGCCCACACTGAACAACCTGATGGTCTAACACACACACAAAGAAGCACTAAATATGTGACTGAAACAGGCCCATGCACTTAACCCCATACAAACAAACAGAGAAGTCTATTAGCTTCCCTTCAACAGACTTCTCCCCTTCCAAAAGATTACAACTACTACCAAGCAGTATTACAGGCTGAGAGAGTTGGGCTGGTACAGCCTGGAGAAGAGAAGGCTCCGGGGAGACCTTGCTGCAGCCTTCCAGTTCCTAATGGGGGCTACGAGAGAGCAGGAAAGGGCCTTTACAAGGACCTGTGGATAGGACAGGAGGTAATGGCTTTAAGCTGAAGAAGACTAGGTTTAAATATTAGGAAGAAATTCTTTACTGTGAGGGTGGTGAAGCCCTGGCACAGGTTGCCCAGAGAAGTTGTGGATGCCCCATCCCTGGAAGTGCTGAAGTCCAGGGTGGATGGGGCTTTGAGCAACCTGGTCTAGAGGAAGGTGTTGGAATGAGATGATCTTTGCGGTCCCTTCCATCTCAAACCATTCTATGATTCTATGAGTAGAAAACTCACTACAAGACTGGGGTTGTCACAACCAAGAAAAGGTAGACCGGAAACACAAGATTGAAGTTCTTGACTATTCTTACCTATTTTTGTGATACCTGGTACAACAAAACCCTGACCTATGCTGGGAACCTCAATGTACAGGCAAAATATGAGCAATGATGCTGTGAAAGAGACTGCCTAACCACAAGTGAAAAAAACCCTATTAATGGCTGCTGGCTCATCCTGAAGTTGTATTTAGCCTGTCTAGGTCATCAAAACACTGTTTTTCATGCTAACAAGTTATTGCAATGGATAGAAGAACATGCATTCTGTCTTGTCTAATGTCCCTGCTATTTTTATTAATCTATTTATTTTTTCAAACATGAATAACGTTGGAGTCACCCTAGCCAAAGGATCTTTTCTTAGCTGATCTTTCAACAGTCCACAGCTCTCTGGAGTGAGAGTCACCCAACACAAGGAACATGGCCGTGAAGCCTCTGACTCACCAAGTAACATTCTCTGTTCAGAAATATTTGATGGTATGTATCAGGTTTTTTCCTTTGCCTGCAACCTTGCTAGCTCTCGTGTTTAATTCTACCCACTTCACAGCACTACCAATAGAACACAAACTAACACTGCTGTGCACCCTTGACCAGCTGTGAAGGCCTCCATGTACTTGAGCCTAATATATACAGAAAAGGTAATCTGTTGACACCAGCCCAAATTTGCTATTAACCTGAAAGTCTTGTGCTTTATGTCTTAGGCATAAGTGCAGGTGTGTTTAAAACACAAAAACAAGATGGGGCAGAACTAACAAAGCACCTGCTGGTAGCAGCTAATGGGGAAATTCTGGATCAGTATGTGTTGGTAAAGCAATAAAAGACACCCTGCTCTAAAAAAAAAATCCTTCTTTCTCAACCCTGCTTGTGTCAAGACTGTTCACTTGATCTTGTGAATAGAGGTATTATTACTTGGAGCATTTTAAAGCACCTGTAACTCACCTGGTACACAATAAGTGAAGTTTCTCATAAAGTGCAGGTAAACACCCATTTGATAAACTTTGTGTCTGCAGTCTTTAGCAAGGTTAAAGCAGTTAGACTTGACAGCAGAGCTGATGCAAGAGCTCAAGGCTCCCAAGACAGTCCTACCCATCGTTCCCTCTGCTAGGTCCTGCTCCCCCAGTGACCCAGTCTGATGACTAAACTGGTAGTAAATACTCCCTTTTATTTTTGCTGGGTATGCTTTTCAGGCGGTGCCAGAACAAAGAAAAAGGCACAGGATCTTATGATCAGGAAAGGGATCAACCCTTCTGGCTAACAAAGGAGGTGATCTCAGCTCAAATGTCATCCCCTTGTCTGGCAATGTCCCCTACAACAGAGAGCAGGGGTATGTTCGTATTTGCAGAGGGAGGGGTCAGGCTCCCCCATTCCTCTGCTATACATCATCCCAACATTTTGTCCTCAGCATCCTCCTGGTGAATGAGGTGCAGAAGGGAAAGCACATAGAGCTGCAGAAAGACAAGAAGATTCTGGAGTGCCTTTCACAAATGTGTAATTTTTAAATGGGTTCTTGCTTGTGCTGTTCAAATTCTACCCACAGAACAGAGTAAGAAGCCAATCTCTCCAAGAGCTCTGGCTGTCATCTGGGAAGAAGTACTTGTGATAGGCTTTGGTGCAAGTAGGACTCTTTTTCTACTATATACAGCTGGCAGATCAAGAATACAGGGGCTACCTCATGGGACCAAAGAGAGTTATTATAGAGGAAAGCAAAATATTCAATAAAAATAATATCTGTATCGAGTTCTTCACAAAAATACCTAGAGTTTGGCTTCAAGATCTCTTCACGTTAGGTTGGGAGGTGATCATCAGCCATTGCTCTGTGCACAGTATCTATGACTCAACATTAATGTCACTGCTGTTAACACTGAAATTGTGCTGCTGGGCAGAACTCGTGATCTGAGTTCATTCAGCGTCAATTCAAGATGAGGGGTACGTGCCAACACTGTTTCCAACATTAAAACTCTTAAAGCTTTGAGATGCTGGAGCCTTAGGGTATTACACCAACACTATGCACTTCACACAGATGGTTGGGAGTATTTAACTGGAGGTAACTGACCACTTCCCTCCCTCCTTTCCATCAAAAAGGGATCTCCTATTGCAAGAGTGGT
This sequence comes from Atrichornis clamosus, assembly GCA_013400975.1. NCBI lineage: Eukaryota > Metazoa > Chordata > Aves > Passeriformes > Menuridae > Atrichornis > Atrichornis clamosus. The sequence goes on along the minus strand of WBMZ01009063.1, from coordinate 63,630 downwards.
TTGTGTGCTGTCCCTTAACTGGCTTTGGAAGTGGAGAAAAACAGTAAAGGTGTAAAAACAGTAAATCAGCAGAGTCAAGGAATGGTATAAAGAAAAGAAGTCTTGGATTTAGTATTTTGTTTCTTGTTTAAAAACAGCAGGTTTAAGAGCAAATCTTAGAGGAAAAGAAATTAATCTCCAAATACTTGACAAGGAAAGGAGGAAGAGCAGTTTGTCCTTCAAACAGGTCCAGTCTCCAGGACCTAGAAGCATGCTCAGCCAAACTATGTTATCAAGGCTGCGTTACAAATCGGTAGTAATGTTCTTGTCCCCCTCTGCCATCATTAATTCCTGAGCATCAGCTGCCTCCAACATAAGCAAACAAAGAGAGAACAACAGTTCAGCCTACAAAAGGGGGGCAGCCCAGCGGGAAGCTAAGTTTGCAGTCATCTGGGCTTGGAGTCGAGGTTAAGCATGTATACATTTCAAATCTGAGACTGCTCATGAAAGACCAGCTGGCAGTTAAATGTTGTTCTGAAGCTTCCCACAGGAAGAGAAGGAAAATATCTTCCTTTTGTCTGGCAAAACTAATCGCTCTAATCAAAGCTGGAGTTTAAATGACTTGCAAGATGGTTCCCAGCTTAGAGGGCTGTCAGCCCTAAAGCACTGAGAAGTTATGAATCAGGTCCCACCAAGATCAGGCCTTTTTTCCTCCTGAATTTTGATCACTTACAAATTTATATTTAGAAGTGTTCTTCTGTGACAAGAAGTAGATACTTTGTTGTGACTTCCAGTTATCATAAAAGCAAAAATCAAAGAAGCCCATGACAGTTGTTTGAAGAAAACCTAAAAATAAAATAAAATTTTAAAGAAATCAACAAAGCAGAGAAAAGAAAACCCACAGGGACTGCAAAGAAACTTCCAGCAAATATGCTACTTAGGTAAACAGGAATCTGAGCAGAACAGAAAACTGAGATGGTCTGTATAAATAAAATGATTAAATCATATTTTCATCCCCACTTCACGAGTAGAGATCTAAAGGAGCTCATGAATTTTATTCAACTGCTCTTCTTCTGGCCAAGATGAGCACCCTTGGAATAGCTACTCAAAGTGAGCTGTGCTGCGATATGAGATGCTGTGGAAGACTGCAGGAAAGAAGGTCAGAAGATGGGGCTAAAGCAGACCACTTTTCCATCACTCCATCTGACCCCCCCTCCCAGGCTGCAGGCTTCTCACCTACCCAGCGCCACCCTGTCAGTTTTTGGCATGCAGACATGTCTTTCCAAAGGAGAGTGGCAAGACACTCCCTTTTCTTATCTTCCCTTCCTCCCACTTTTCAGTGATTTCTGCCAAGTTGTTCAAGAAGTAAGTTAGCCCAAAGCTAAAGGATAGGTCCAAAATCTACCAGAAGAGTACTTGTCCAGCACAATCACGTAACATCTCAAGCCACGTCCAAGCAGCCCAGCTTGCAATCACAGTATGTATTCTGGATTGGCCACGCCAGTCAGTTTTGTCTTCTGCGTCCAAGCCCCTTCTATGTGGGTAAGTGGTAATTTCTCATTTCTTAAATGGAGGCCATTCCTACGCATTTTAAAACTAGGATAAAGTTTCCTCACATGTCATCACCCCGGCGGAAAGGAAATGTAATCCTTTTCAAATAATTTATAAATTTACAAATAATTCTCAAATTTCCTTTTCAAATAATGATCCTGGCAAGAACATTTATGTTTGGCCAGTGATGAAGTTTTGAACAAGTCTTCAGATAAATTTCAGCACTGTGTCACTTGTGTAGTGTACTTTAAAACAGGTCATGTGCAAAGAGATTAAAAAAGCTGATTAGTAAGATTTATAAAGAGGACTGAGTTTTTTAGCACAAGATGTGTTGAAAAAATATGGATAGGCTTTTTGTACTGGCTGTTTAGCCATGTGCTCTGGGAAAAGGGAGAACAACAAGTATTTTTACACACACACTAAAATTCCTCTTCCAATCTCCAGATTACTATTTCAGATTTGAAGAAATCTCACTCAATTAACGTCAGCAATTCATTACTCCTGAAAGGAGATTTTGGTACCTTTCAATCTTGCAACACATTTTTAGAATAAGGAAACTGAAACTAATGTCCCTGACATTCCTACATCTCATATCACTGTTTGCAAAATTGTGTGGCAAGACTGTAGTATAATTAAAAGATGTACAAGGATTTCCTCTTCAGAAGTAGGATCAGTCTAGAGGAGATCCTCCAAGGAAGTTCAAAGGTCACTTGGCCTTTTCACATGTGATAATCAGATATATCAGTGAATTCATTACCTGAATTCAGTCGGACCCCTTTGTCTCTGGGCCTGAAACGGTAACAGAAGATGTCAGGCATGAACATGGCAGGGTTAGGCATGGACTGAGCAAATGTCTGGAAATGAGGATAAGGCAGGAACTCATCTCCCGGCAATACGTACAATTTAAATGATTAAACAGCTCAAGGACTTTGAGGAGATGTGGGGTTTTAGCTAGCAAAACAACATGTGAGAGTGTTTCACAGCACGGCTCTCTGGTGAAGGCAGTGGACACCTTCACTGGAGTCATGACACTGGAGCCAGCAGCTTCTTCTCTGGCATTGCAGCGAACGAGAGCTTTGCTGCTGGGACTTAAATTGCTGCTGGGAGACTGTCTGTAAAGCTCCTGTACTCCAAACAAGTAGCCATGGTTTCTAGGATGGGTTTCCCCATCTTCTGACACTTCCAGTGTCTACAACCAGCACATGGCTGTCTCCTTGCCTGGAGCAGCAAGTGACACAAAAAGCCCAGCCACACTACTGAGTTTTCTCCTGGCTGCTCTTGAACACCTTTGCACTGCTATCTCTGCATGTGTGTAAAAGCCCAATAAGGGAACAGAGAGAGGCACGCATACCCCAAGGAAGAATTTATAACAAAGTTCTTTGGATGTTCGTGACAGTCATCTAAGGAAAACATCAATTTTGTTTACCACTGCAATGTGACATTTCACAGGCCACATCGTATCCCTGCATACTTACCTTGAAATACAACTTTTCAAGCCTCAGGCAGGCAGCAACCTTGCAGACAAGAAATCCATGACCTCAGCTCTCATCCTGTTTATGGCATGTTGCAATGCTTTCACAGAAAATTAAATATTTAGTAAAAGAAATAAAGAAAAAAAATGTATGCTTTATTCAAGAGCAGATGGTCAAGACAGGGCAGCTCAACTACAAGTACTGTCACTGAAAATAGTGTCACTATGAAAAGGCACGTGTACCAGGCTTAATTTGCATCCAGCATTGCTAAGCAAAAATTAATGAGGAAAGAAAATCTGGCTCACAGAGTGATGCTGCAGTTCTGGAGTCTGTTCTCTAGAGAGCAGGTTTAAATTCATAGCAGCCTTGGCATTTGTCTCTTTACCGCCCTCATTCACTTCCAAGGCCCGTGCAAAAATGACCAACATGCCCAGTGCTCAGGGGGCTACCAGTCACTGACAGCAAGTTAATGACGAGTCAGATCTGAAGAGCCTTCCCAGAGCTGCCCAGGGAAACTTGTACAGCATCTGCTTGTGCTGCATGTATCTAAATCTAAGGAGATTATGCCAAAGGAAAAACATAAAAACTTCTTTTTTTTAAAGGTTTCTTGCATGTGAAAATCAGTTTTTATGAGGTGGGTATGAAGCAACCTAGACTAGTCCTGGTCTGCACACAAGCAGTGGCTGCCAATATTCCCCTTCTTCTGGGAGCAAGATCATTGCTTTAGCCAGTAAAAATCAGTTTTCCAATAAAGGACATAAACCGGCATAATAAGAGAAGAGAAACAAACCCCAAAGTCATAAAAAAAAATAAATTAGTTCCTCTTAGTTCAGGTATTCCTCTGAAAGCAGGCAGCACAAGGAATGAAAACACACTTTCCATCAGAGGCCACCACAAAGTGTTTCAGTATATGGACTGACAGCGTGAACTGGTGTCCTAAGGTTATAACCAAGCGCATGAGAAACACGCCAGGAAGAGAACTACAGCTACTAACATTTACACAAAAGGACTTCACTTTCCAAAGCCACCCCTAGCATAATTCCTGATATTTGCCAGGCAGAGTGCAGCGTCTCTGACAGCTGGGCTCAGGCAGCAGCAGCTCGCTGTCAGCGCCGCAGTACTGGGTCGTCTCTCCCGGGGTCTGCGCTGGATCCGTTCTGGGCTGCGCTCTCATCCGGCGTGTTCCGTCCCCAGACACGGCTCCACAGCTTGCCTAATAAGGCCACGCGCGAGTTGACTGGCTGGCTCATAGGTCACCCAGTGTTTACCTTGCGAGCCGGCAGCAGCTGCAGCCTGCCAGCCCTCCTCCGCTCCCGGCCAGCGCTCCGCCATCCCCGCGCTGGCAGAGCCGCGGGCCCCGCGGCGCATCGGCGCTGCTCGGGACGTTCAGCCCGGACAACACTCACCGCCGAGGGAGACGCGCTTGGTTTTACCACAGGCAGCGTGAGACTGCGGGGAGTTCAGGTACAGCTTCCACCCCAGCACACTGTAAGACCACTAGACTGAGAAAAGAATCAGTTTTCTCACTGCGTGGATTGCTTGAAAGTAGGGCAGCGGCGTAAGTATAAACAGCCACCTTCACAGCTCCCAGGCAGCAGACAGGTACTTGTCAAACGCCAGAACCAAGGGGACTAGATGAAAGCAAGGTACAGACACTCATTTGAGTACTAGTATTTAATTATTTATTACTCTTGATCAGTTACGGTGAGATTCACTGCAGTTCAGACAGATGGCTTCAAAAGTAATGATTTACTCTCCCCAAAAATAGCTATCCGGCCAAATAAAAAACCCCCTTCTTCTGCTGCTTTCCTTGTGATTCAGTCTATTTTCTCCTTTACACCTCTCCTAAGGCAACTTCAGGATGCTAGATTTGGATACTGTCCTATCCTCTTTCCCAGCACAGCGTCTGTGAGGAAAGCCACGAGGCCGCTCTGCGGTCAGAGCTGGCAGACAGAGGAGAGCAGCACGGGTCACCTCCTACCACAGCACTGCCACCAGGCCCCTGCAAGGGGCCACTCACAGTGGCTTTTCCCTTCAGGTCAGCACAGACAGTGCATTTCCGTCCTGCCTTTACGCCACCTGGTAAGGTTTCAATATCTGCCTAATACAAGCAGATATAATGATGTATTTAGCACATGATTCTCACAGCTAGAAGACTCTCTTGAATGCAGGGAGTAAAAATAAACCATAATTATCACCCCACTGAAGTAACCAAACTACTATAGTTATGTCCTGTTCCTGCTATGAACCTGGGGTTCACACTATGATAATTAAAAGCTATAGGATATATGGCAAATTCACTCTTAAAATAGTGCACGTTCAGCAAACAGCTGACAGTTTGTAAGCTTAGCCATTATCACTTTGAGATGAAGCTGTGCCCAGATGCACACAGAGATCTTGGCTCAGAATTGCTGACTTTCTACTCCAAGTCTATTCTCACCCAAAATATGCTTCATTTATAAAAAGAAATGGGGCACACACATTCAAAAAAGGGCCAGTCAGACATGATTACACAAAGGTGAGTCCTAAAATAAGCTAACTCACTTTGTGTCCAATTTGCTTAGACCTGCAGCATAGTATGCTCTTATGAATATCAATAATGAATGCTGGAGGAAACAACACACTAGGAATGAGACAAACTGCTGTGTGTGCATTAGACCTGTTAATGTTTTAGAAAGAAGTCAAGATAGCCCTGAACTATGGGAGCCGGTCACATTTCACAGACATGTCACAGACATCCAGGCTGGGATAGAGAACAGCTATTGGACCTGCACTACTGGAGCAAAGGGGTTTACCCATTTGTTTCAAGTCTCTCTGAATACAGAGTGACAAACCCAAAGTACCACTGTTTCTCCTCTTGATTAAAAAGGATAATCTCAATAAACTTAGGCAAGTTCACAAGTGACTGCTTATGTGACACCACTTAATTTAGGACCGTTTGTGTAACTGCACACTAGCAAAGTCTTTCAAATGCTTTTATGCTTTCACAGTTTTAATTTTAAATGGGAGGTAACGTTACAGCTGACTTTTCTCCATTCTAACACTCCCATTTTCCATCTTTGCTCACAGACATTATGAATTCCAAGACAGGCTTCAGGAAGAAATTTTGGGAATAATTTAGAAATATGGCAGGATTGTCTTCCCTGTGCTAAAGATGGGAAAAAATTAGAATTAACTTTTTTTAAAAAAAAAAATCTGTATTCTGAGTATCTTAAATGCAGAAGGATACCTAAGTGGTAGGGCAGTCACCCTCATGAAGAAGCCTGGCTTTTTCACTGCTCAGGACAAAGCACAGTTACTGTACTCAGTTATACCAGACTGGTGTAAGAGTAAAGAGAGGGAAGTTCTCACTGAATTATTCAAGAACAGGGTAGGAAGCAATTTCAGCAAAATCTCAGCATAGCAAAAGTGATGCTGAAAGAACAGAATACTGGCTCACGTAAGACCTCTGCTTAAATTTAGGCTGAGGAATGTTTTCCACACTCAGTCCCCCAAAGAGGCCACCTCCTCCCGTGACCTTAAAGAATCAACTGGCACCCCAGCTCTCGGTCACACGAGAGGAAACACACCCACCATGTAATCACCAGTTACGTGCTGCAGGCACACATTCACTGAGAAGACAGATGGGGTTTCAGTGAGGTAACAGGAAGGTGTTCTTCCCCTGGTCTACAGATGATCAGTTCAAGCTCAAAAGCAAAACATCATGAATTTGCTGAAATGAAAAGAAGTGAGCACAGAAAGCCTACAAGTGAAAGAAGAAGGGCAGCTGCAGAGCCAAGAAGTTTGTTACAGTCCAGCTTCTCTGAGCCACCTCATGAACATACAGAGAACAGCCCCCAAGGCTGGTGTAATAGTGATGCCTGTGTGATGGCTGGAAAGAAGTGCTCAGCCACACCAGAGCTTTTACTGACACACAGTTGGAGCTCAGCCGTGTTTGTCCCAAAGCTCATCTTCCCAAGACTAGAACCTCCACTCATTCCCAGATCTACTCCTTTTAGTCTCCCAGCTCTCATCCTTGCCAATCCCTCACTTCTGATTTTATTTCTGCTGCTTTTTGTGTACTTCCACCTTTCTCCTGTACCCCACCCAATGGGTAATCACACTGCATTTGTATTCTTCAGTGTTTCCAAATGTACTTCCACTTCTCCCCTGGCTTGTTTTCAACTCCCACTGCAGATTCTCCCAATAGAGACCCAGTCTCCTCACTGTCTCTCTTTACCCACTCCATTCCCTCTCCTCCACAAACCTGGCAACCTTTTTGAGAAGGGTGTTGCTTTCCTTCTCCAGGAGATTTTGGTATAGGTCTGTCCAACCAGGCACACTTTATTAGGAGAGAACTGCTTATGGAAATCTAAGGAGGTATATTTGGGAGAGCTGAACCAATTGGAGTGAATAAAGCTTAACTTCAGCAGCACACTATGGAGCAAGCCAGCAACCAGAAGGTCATAATGTAAGCATACTGATACTCTTGGACATTTTTTTCTTTCAGGTAAATTCCCTTCATCAGTCAACTTGTTTGTCCCATGAATAGCATCAAAGGAATGCTGTGCTGTTTGCAGAGAGGCACTAAGCATGTGTAATGGAAAGAGACATCCCTTAAAAGAGAGAAAAGGCAGGCAGCTTGAACAAATTAAGAGCTGGAAAGCATGGACATAGATGTCTTGATGGTCATTGGTTATTACAGTAATACACCAACAACCAGTTACAGAAAGAGTGCTGGACGAGGTCCTTGCAAGGCAAGGAGAAAACACCATGCCTTGCAAGGTATTTGTCTAAAAGTGAGGCAAAACCACTGCTTAGAAACAGTGTATAATCATCAAAATCACAGATATGCACGGTACAATGCTTCCTATCCAGCAGAACAGAGTGGGACACAGCCCTGTGCCAGGTGATGCTACAGAATGCTCAGTCCCTAGGGCTCTGTCACGTGCTGTGACAGCCTGGTGCTTAGCTGATGTTCAGCTGCCACGGGAGCACAGAGCTCAGGAGGGGCTGCAAAACCCATGAGGGAAACCAGGTGAGTTCTGCAGCAAGACTTCACTCTGCCACCCACACTGCACTCTCTCCAAACCCAGGACCTTGCAGTTCTCAGGAGAAATGAGATGTTGCAAGCCTTGGATTTTGGGGTACAAGGACCCTAAGAAGCTTTGTTGTTAAAGGCCACATCATCCCCACAGGCACCATAAAGGCTGGATCCATGGCTTGTGATTCCAACGATAAATGGCAGGTGCACATGAGCTTCAGCACCTCGACAGAGCACGTACTGGACAGACACACAAGAAATTCACACACTGTCAGCACAGTGTCCTTCTCACAGAGTCCACAGAAAGGTATTATGGCATAAAGACAGTCCTTTTTCCTACAGTAGAGAGCCTCTGGAACCCATTTGGGAACTTTTTGGCCCACCAGCACTACTGGCATATTTATTACTAAGTTCTGTATCAACACTCCACACAAGGGATGTTGAAGTCCAAGCAACATGCTTGTTTTTCTCACTGTCTTTCCATACCTGGCCTGATTTTTAAGTGCAAATGGAAAAACTGAATAAAATACAGCAGTAGAAGAGTTAAGTAATCCAGCAGCTTCTCTAAACGATTTAACAATTTGTATTGCAGTTCAACATACACATTGCTTTGACTTAAAAAATCAGGTTCATAAATAGTCAAGTAAACAAAAAAAATGCTCATGAAGGCTACATTTCAAGACATTCAGACTATCCTGTAAATACACTGTTTGCCAGTGGTTGTAAGTCAAACTGCAGCAGTAATTTCAAACTGCCATGGAAAGTATGCCTGCATTAAAACCCAGCACAATAAACTTTAAATTCCTGACAGCATGTGGCCACGCATGAGATCACTGTGAAAAGCTGCAACATTTTCTTGAGCTCTTTATTTTTGTTTCCTGGGAAGTTTGATACCATAATCAGCAGCTTATACCCAAAGTCTAGATATAAAGTCAGCACAGACTGGAGTAAGTCCAGGAGTTGCATTAGCTCACAATATGCAGGAAAAGAACAAAATCCTATCCAAGGAGATCGGAGCACTAGAATGCTATTTAATGAAGGCTGAACAAAACCAGAGGTTTGCTCCTGGTGAGGACACTACGTAGGGATTTCACTTGGAAAGCACAATCTCATTTTTATAGTCAAATTCTCACTTTCTTCCCTTAAGGGTGTGTGTGCATATGTGTGAAAGTATCCTATTAAGCAATTTGGCATATGTAACTTCTCAATTAGTTCCTTTTTGGGAGCTTTTTTAGGCCAAGTATTATTTCTTGCAAGTCATTATATGGAAGAGTGTGAGAGCATCCATTTTCTAGTATTTCAAAGGTGTGTAAAGTGCACCTGCATAGAAACAGGATTTCACAGGAAAAAAAAGTTTGGTTGGTTGGGATGGGATTTTTTAGGGTTTTTTTTAATCTATTGACTATATGAAAATTTTATGTCAGAATAAACATACAACTCACCTATTCTATCTTTTAGTCTTGCGATCAGGATGCAAGAAAAGCAGAAGTCAGGCAGCTTGGTAAGTAATCTTGAAAAATTACTTCCAAACACAGAAAAGCAGCGAGAAGAAAAAGGAGTAAACTGAGGGATGCCAAGGTGAATCAGCTCTAGGAATGCCAGAAATCTACATTTAGTGTGGGGTGCTCTCTTGTTTTGTTTCAAAAGTTGTTTCTCTGTGGAAGTCATACTGTTAGTTAAGCTTCTTTTTCGAATGGGTGAAGCAAACCACTGAGGGTGTTCCATGGTCACTACTTTGTACAAAATACCTTAACAGGAACATCCAACAACAGACACTGGTAAATACATCTAAATAAATCTATTCCTCACTACAGAAAAATAAAACTAACATTTATTCCTATTTCCTTATTTACAAGGCTTAACTGCTTCTGTCTTAGACTTTTTTTCCCCTTAATATCTTATATTGTGAGAAAAATAAACAAGTGTGGCCTCCATACAGAATTTTTCAGTTTTTTAGTTTGGAGACTGCAGCAGGCCTTTTCCTTCCTTTCAGTTACCTTTACTAAGAGATGAGGTTTGGAAAAGAAGAACTCAGAACAGATTTGGGGTTGAATTTTATTGTAATAATATATAGTTAACCCACTTCCATCTACTGAAATTGCTACAAATATTTTTTTTGCCCTTCCCATTTTTAAACTCATGAAGTGTTATGCCAGTTAATTCTCTCTCTTTCCAAGCACTGGTATTATTAATTAATCAGGATGGAGGCCTATAAATACTCTTATTTCAACTTTATAGAGCACACTGGCTACTTCTGCCATAAATAAAAGCTACTCAGACAAAGTGCAGTCAATACACAAAGCCCGTATCTGCTAGAACTGAGCCATCACACTCCAGCAAGCCCCAGTTAGATTACAGCTTTTCTGTAACTTGTTCCACAACAAAGAACAGTCTAATGCTGCTACTCCTTTTTGGTCAAGGATTAAAACAATATATTAGTTTTAGCTTCTAATATTACCTTCCCCATGAAGTTGCTACACAGAGGCCGCACTCAATACAGCCAATGCCTCCAGACCAGTCTTAGGGTGACCTGGTGTCCAGCTTCGGTTTTCAGGAAATCTCCTGAGACTCAGAAGACAGGGTACTAAAGCAGTGGTACTGCTACTCAAGTGGTAGTGGTGGAGAGCATTCACAACTAATTATAGGTAAGTTCTTGAAAAATTTGAGAGCAAACCACAAAAACCTTAGCTCCATTGGCAGCCATGTGACTGAAGACTTACGTGACTCAAGTACCCTGTGAAAGGGATATTTTAACATACTTTAATCTCTGAAAGTTTTCGTAAAACTACCTTCAAGTAAGCCAAGACACAGATATGCCATAGCCTACAACATCAAGGATCATAGAAGATGCTGAAGTCTCTCCCTCAGTATATCCCACTTGCTGTGTAACTCCTCCCAGTACCTGACAACTTTTTTCAAATTGTTGATTCAGCAGGTTGAAGGAAGCTGTCTTCTGGCAGGGAAAGACAAATGCTAGCACAGCTACACCCCTTCCTGGCAAGTAATTTATCTGCATTAGATTAGGCTTTTCTGACCTCCTCCACCTACCCAGAGCTTGGGTTAAATTCCAGGGTTACCTATCCAGCCCCGGTGGTACTAACGGGACACAGCTGAGTAAACAGTTCTGCCCTCCTAACCTACAGCAGTGGGACTCAGAAAAATGAACAGGCTGGTTCCTGGGACTCCTGACGCCACTCCAACAGTATCAATCATTTTGAGCATTATAACTGATACTGAAAGCCAGTCTTGCATGATAAAGGCAAATATCACAACTTTAAAAGCAACTGTTAATATATACAGAGGTTAATTTAAAGGGCATTTGTAGATACAGCCCATCAAACATAACTAAGAAGTCAGAGGAGCAAGTTAGAAGATAATGACTTCCACTTCAACATCTTTAATCTGACATTCTTTTAACGATAACATTTATCAATTTAGGACACAGCACTACTGAAAAATATTGAAAAGCTTTTTCTAAAGAGCATCAAATAGTTCTCTGCTCTCCACAGTGTACAGTCCAAAATATATCGACAGTGAATGCATCATCAGATCTGTGTTGAAACCACAATGATAACACAACCTAAGTCAAAACTTAGAAACAGCCCACTGCCGACTCTGTTAGCAGCACAAGTAAAGCATCTGCCATTCTACAAAGCCTTGAAACTGCTTTCTTAAATATTTCAACTCTGAATTTAGGTTCTGCTTGAGGAAAAGAATAGATTTTTAAAAGCACACTAACATTCAGGGCTTATTGTTAGAATAGATTTGATCAGATTTTAGGAGAAAATACTTTCTGTTTTAAAAAAATAAACAATAGATGTTTAGCATTTTCTTTTTCTTTCTGACATTACCTTTACAAATATGAACTGAGTACTAGATAACTTCTTAAGTTAGTAGTGTAGGCTAAGGATGGCAACCAATTGACAAAGAATGCCTGAAACTAGATCTGCCTGATAAAGTTCCTTTAGATAAACCCAACTATTTGTCTACAAATGACAGATCTGGCAATCATGATTCCCAAAAATCCTACAAAAATAAAACCCTATAAAGAGAAGACAAAGAACTAAAATTTCCTAATTCTCCAAGGTAGCAAGAACAGCCATGAGCTCATCAGGTACTGGTTTTACAGCCTTCCCCTGTTTAACAGGCTGTGAAGTCCTTATTTATTTCTGCAGTATAACAATAATCTTCTCACCCTCCCCCCTGTACTGAAGAAATATCATACCAGCAAGCTCCTCTTTGGCAGTTCAATGTATGTCTGATTAAACAGAGTAGTTTTTCATAACTTCTGTTTAACCTTGAAATCTGCTGCTTCTATTTCAGACCTGATGAAGTGCTGCTGTGCCTGCAAGCTTGGCTCATTTTTTCCCCGCAAACCAGCTGGTCTAATAAATTACCTCTTCCTAACAACCTCATGTTAGCTATGTCCTTAGATCATACACAGCTAAATACCATTATGCCACTTCAAACTTGTATTAAACCATGATAAAGAGTACTTCTGGCTTAAGAAATAATAATAAAAACAAAGTCACCCAAACTACTGCCTTGAATTGCAGGTAGCCATTCACTTTGCCCACTCATCACACAGATGAGGGTCTATGTGCAAGGAAAGGATCACTTATAAAACAGCTTCCAGGAAAATGAGGATTTTCTGTCTAAACTGCTCTAAAGGTAAAATAAAATATATCAGCTGGACATTCTAATAAGTTTGAAGTGACTCCAGGCCTGATGGTTAGGTTCCTAAACTGTCTGCTAGAGAGCATGAGCATAAAACACAAAGTTTGCACGATTTAAATTTTAAAGCAACTTTTTCACCTAATTTGACGAAGGAAAGGGGGTGGGGAAGCAACAGTTTGTTGCAGATAAATCACCTCTTTTCAATCCATGAGTAAAAGGTCCTTTCTTTAAGGTCCGGCAGTTGGAGGCTTAGCTCCCCTTTCAGACATGCCTTTATTTGGAAACAATGCGGGAGCAGGCAGGGCAGGGCAGGGCTTTTTCACAAATGCAGCCTGGCCGCATGCAAACTAACAACAACTTGGTAAAATGAGTGGCAGCTCTGCACGATCAATACAGCCATATGCTTCTTGAACAAAAAAGACAAGTGTGGCGTTTACGGTTTGAAAAAGCAAACAAACAAAAAACCCCTTTGTAATTGCCTGTTAATCATTAAAGGAGGGAGGCGAAGACAGAGCTCCATATAAATCCGGCAAAGCTGGCGGCTCCCACAGCTGCCCTCTTCGGGACGCTTGTTGCCTGTATCACTGCGCTATCTTCGGGACTGCAGGGTACCAGCTCTCGAGCGCCAGGGCCGGCTCCAGTAAGAGGGAGCACTCGTATGCAAGGCACAGGCAGCACTGGCCACGAATGGTGGGGGGACAGCAGCTCACGGAAGTGCTGGCAAATGGCTCAACGTACAACTCAAACCGCACGCCATCAGTGTACCAAGACGCAGGAATTTGCGGCAGCTCCCACACTGGGAGCTCGGCTGTTCCCTGCAATATCTGCAACGTGGCTCCTTGGGATCACGTCCCCCTTCTTCCCACAGACAGGGAGAAGAGACTATTTTTACACAGCCGCTGACCACTTTGACAAAAATAAATGGAACTAAAGCTTGAGGCCAGTTATCTTCCTGATACTCCTGTCTACCAGGAGTCTAAGGAACATTAGCAGCAGAGGAGACCAAGAGAGAAGAGGAGACCCTGAGAATTTGAAGTAATAACCTGACCTCAAGTGAAAGATCAGGATCTGTTTGCATTTTCTTTCTCTATCCTCCCTTCTCTCACACCAAGAAACACTCCCAGCTAGAAAAGTCGACATATATTCAGAAATTTTTCTTTTTTCTTTTGGAAAAAGAGACTCCATCAAGTTCCATTCAGGTTTTCTTCCTCTCTGGAATTGCCAAGGTCAGATACAGGAACCATACAAAAAGCCATTAAAGCAAAACAGAAAGAGGAGGTATCTATTTAAAGGTACTTTCATCCTCTTCAGAAAAAAACTTTTTGTTCCAGGAGTTAAAGTTCACATTCTGCACAATCTTTGGCTTGCAGTATTCCCTATGCTCCTGAGGCATTGGCTCAGTGCTGTTGAACTGAGGAAAAAATGTCCACTTCACTGCAGATCCTAGCACTGGTGCTGGGTGAACCTTCACCACTAACCCAGTCTCTCACTTCCAACCTTTCTAGACCTCAGCGTTCACAGCAACACCTGGCTTCTATGATAGGAACCACTTGTATCCATCCTCTGATGGATGGGTGATTTGAGAAAGAAGGGGAAATACTTATTAAAATATTGTTTTGTTAAGGAAAAGCCTTGACTTCCAACTAACAAGGCATTTCTTTCCACTGGACAGATTTGTGATGATGGTTTGGCATCTGTTCAGTTCTTCCTCTGTGGCAAGTAACTTTGCTGTCTCCTGCATGGATGCAACCAACACAACTTTGGCTGCCTGCAAGTTATATGCAAAAGCCTCTCATCCACAACAGGCTTGAACTGTGTTTTCCATCGTGAAATACATCTTGCAGATGTATATTTTTATTTTTCCGCCTGATCTCATGTATAGAGGCCACACTGTTAAAACATCTTTGCGAAGCAGGAGGAAGGTGGGCAGGAGAAAGAGAGTTTCTGTAGCACGAGTCACTCTTGTAAGGAAAAGGCTCAAGATTGAGGAGTAAGTGCAGAAAAATTCCTGCTTACTTAATCATGCAAACTGCAGGATTAGGCAAGGGATAAATATGCGTTCCTCTCGGAGGACTCCAAAGGCCTCTATCAAAAAGGCAGTCTGTGTTTCACACCCAAAAGCAGTCACTGCCTCTTCAGTCACCCTACAACAAGGGCTGCTGAAAGCTGAGGTTAATAAATGATTTTCTTTCTCTTGAAATTGCAGCACATCTCACTAGACATCAGCAATTTCCTGTTGCACTCCCTGAACTGATGAGAGCTCTTGAAAGTATTATTTCTGATAAAGTATATTTCAAAATTTAAGACTTTTTGCATATTCATGGTCACATGGCATCTCTATTAGACTCACTGACTACTGAAGAGTTGCCTCTTAAGAAGAAAGATTTCAATTTCAAAGCAAGTTGGAATGATTTTCTAAATCATCCCAAACCTTCAGAATCTATTTAACATGGTTTGAGATTCACAGTTGTTTTCATGCCTTTTGCTGGGATTTAAGAACTGCTTCATCTATGCTCATAGTGTTTATGTTCCTTGCTCTGGCAAAATTAAGGGGGTGATCAGCTGCTTCTGGACCAAACCAAATAACTAGTTTTGTTCAGATTTTAACTTTATACACGTAAAACAAAATTCCAAGTTCCTGTTCCTTTCATGGATGGTACCATTAAAAGGTAGTAGTAATACAGATTTTTATTCAAGAAACACAGCAACGTGTTCTTCCTTTTCACCCTTGCTATTTAAGAAAGGAAATATTATTAGAAGTGGAACAGTAACATTAATTTCATTAAGATCCTACAATTTAGAATTTCAGCTACCAGATTCCAGGGTAGCTATAATCTTGTTCAGTAGTTTTGCCCATTGCACTACTACAAGGGCACACAAAGAAACACAGAATATTCTGAGTTGGAAGGGACCCACAAGGATCATCGAGTTCAACTCTAAAGTGAATGGCACGCACAGGGAATGAACCCACAGCCTTGGTGTTATTAGCACCTTGCTCTAACCAACTGAGCTAATAAATAAGAGGGATTGGCTTTGGCATTTCTCCAAAAATTTTAATCAATACTGCCAAAAAAATGCCATAGCAACTGATTGCTACCTTGAGTAAGTAAAGGTAGTGAAGTATTAGTATTCCCTGTAATAAGTCTAGTGAACACTACAGATTGCATTTAACAATTGGCAATTTTCAAGGGAGCCACCACAGCAGGGCAGCCCAGCCCTGCAGGGCACTTTATGACAAGTGAGCCAGAAACTGTAACCAATTCAGTGACAAAATAAGCTCAAAAGACATGATCAGCAACTCAACTACTAGAAACTGATTTATTTTCACAGTAGCTGGATGTAAATACTTCCTCTTCCCTACACTGCTAGACTTTCAGTTCAAGGAATACGTTAAGAGATTCAGAACCTACATCCAACACTGTGGCTCCCTCTGATTGTTGTATTGTGTAAAAACTATTGTGAGAGTATGTTCAGCCTAGTTAGCCAAGAATTTTACCACCTCTATAATTAACTCTGGAATCTGACATCATCATCCCCTCAAGGTTCTCTTAAAATTTTAATAGCCTGGTTTATGAATATTCATTTGCCAGCATTACACTTCCAGGGATTTATGAAAACCCAATGGCACGTCAGTGCCCAAAGAGGTTCCATTATTTCCGCTCCTTCCTTAGCATATTTATTACAAGTCAAAGTGCATCAAGCCTGCAGTTGGTCCAGCCACCTGGGCCGTTTCATAGAGATGAACTGGCACAGCAGACACTGAGTGCTGCTGCTAAGGATGCAGATTAACCCCTCTGGTGGATGTGATGCTTCCTCACAGGCCTCATCGGTTCTAGGCTATAAAAACCTGTTTCTCCCTTATCTCCTCCTGTTTCTTTCCTCCTACACACCACTGCAATTACCAGCCAAGCACACGACAACCAGCTCTTCAAAGGCTGTTCCTATGCAAGAGAACGGTGGCCCAAACCACAAAGAGTTTATCAGATGTGTACAGGCAATTATTCCCCACCGTCAGCTGGCTTCAGCAAGTGCTGCAAGTCAGATGGAACTGGCACACTGCAACAGCTAAAGTTGGTGACACTTCATTCCATTACCAAGAGGCATAAACAGTTCTTCTGTACCAAAAAGTGTATTTTGTTTGATAGTTTTTTTAGTTTTTTCCAAACTGTGACAGTGCTGCAGTTTTAGGCCACTGTCTTAGACATTACTGTATGCCACAGACACATGACCCAATCATCCCCAGATATAAAGCATCTCCAGTTCTCAAAGGAGAGCTCAACAAAAGTTCATCGTGCAGGTAGATTAAAAGCTCTTATGAACCTGAATCAGGCAACAAATATTTAGAGCACAGCTTGTACAGAGAGTGAAATGTAAGGCTGCATTAAATGTATTAAGCCAGGTGTGTATTAAGCCAGAAGCTTTCTCCTAATATTTATGCAAACTGTAAGGCAAAACTAGACAGTGTCATTTCTCCTACGCACTTCTTAGCTATGTTTCTTCTTTGTCAGCAGAGAAGCAGCTCAACAAAGCTCAGAACTACTTTTGCCATTTCCTAGCAAAACAAATTTAGTTAGAACTTGCTGTTATTGTCAAACCTCACCTTAGAACAATTGATGCAATTATGTGATTTTCCCCTCAGAAGCACTGCTCCAGAACAAACAAGGTAAGAGGTTTCATCTGTCATAACTGAGCATTCCAAGGTTCTGGTTTCTGTTTCTGCTCCAAATATTTACAGAGCAATGCAAAACTCTCAGTTTGGAAGAGTCATTTCCAAAGGCACCGTTTGGCAAATGCAATATTTAAAGGCATCTCCAAAGAGAACCTGTGGACTAATCAGCAGGAGAAAAGGGAAGAGAAATGCAAATAAAGAATAACAAGTAATAAAAAAGGATATAATCCTTGAAGGGAAAGAGAAGAAAAATTAGAGATTAGCAACTCAGACAGTGAAGAAAAAAGGTCAGAAGTCCTGAAGGATGTAATCATGATCCTGTTTCAAAAAGGGAAAGACTAAAATTCTAACTGATACAATGGCCTATTGGCCAGTCCAGAAAGTCTGAAGTACCATAAATAAAATGGCTTTATAGAACATCATCACTTGCAATTTTCCACTTGATGCTTCCTCTAGCTCCCAGGTCACAGCTTTGGCCAGAGAATGGTGTTCTCTAGGGAGAAGACTAGGGAAGATTCTTACCAAAACCTGGGGGAATGCTTTGCACTACAGGCAGTCCTGGACACAGGTCAGGGTACAGCAAGCACACACACATCAAGAATTACAGTATTTCTGCTTGGCTTCTGTAGAGGAATCAGCTCATTTGGCCTTGGTTTTTAGCTTCCTGGCCTTCTTTGGGGAGGGAATAATTTATGCTATGTCTTCAAAACACAAAGACCTATTGTGAAAGTCACAAGCTGCCCGTTTGCCCTAACCAGGAGAGATCCTTTGTGGTGGAGGGGGAAGGGGAACCTTTCACTTTTATGGGATCTCCTTTATAAGCAGAAAGGATTATTGTTACTATTATTATTATTATTATTTAAAACAACAGAAGGTTAAAATAATTTACTTAAAGAACCTCTGAGCCAAAAGCTTGATTTTTGCTTTGCTAAGAGCTTCAAAAGAAGGAGGAAAAAAATCCAAACCAAGTCTGGCCTGAAAACTCTACTACCACCATAACCTCCCTTTATTTATTTATTTTCAGTGGCTTGCAAGCTAAATCTCTAGCCTGCAACAAAACCAGGTTTAGGGAGCTGTCAACCCTTAAAGCTAACACAACCTTTGGCAGGTGGTTGTAGGAAGGACTTTTAGTTACAAAGAAAAACATGATGGGCGGGATAAAGCTGAATGCTCAATTTTTTTGGCACCCAGTACTCTTGTAGGATATATAGCCATTTTGGCCAGCTTCAGGGTCCTGAATTACGTAAATATTTCCAAACATTTTGAGCTTGTCTGCCTTGCTAGACCACCCACAGGGAGTACAGCTTGATGGCCATGGGAACAGTACCACCAACTACATTGTTTTTTAGTGAACTCTACTGAATATACTTAACCTCCAGTGAACTGACAAAATTACTCCTCTGTGTCAGGAAGATTCACACATGTCTGCCCAGCAGGAGCTGCAGTCAGGCATCCTTTTGCAGGCAGAAGGGCACATCTCAGCTGCATCGGCTGTCATGGTTAGGTTTCAGCCCACCAGTCTAAAACAGGAATATGTAAGGGCCACGCTTAAGTTTTGCTCCCCTGATAACAGTGAAAGTGTTTAACACAAAAATCTGTGTGTGTGGAAGCAACACAGACACCAGAAAACTTCATGGCAATTCAACTAATTGTTACATGTCAAGAAAGAGAAGCAATTCACAAGTGTTAATGAGTCTGAAGCTCGTTTCAACTCAAACCATCCATTAGACTCAGGCTGAGCAGCAGGTCGTGTTTCACAGACTGAGTCAGATATGAATAAGGAGTCAAATACCCCGGGGTACAGAGGAGGCAATGTCAGGATACAGGTAAGTGAAGTCATGTTGAGAACGAGTCAATTACACCTCCTAGGGTATAATCCCATGATGCAATTCTTAGATTAAATCTTAGACTATTATCCCAGCATATCAACTCTGTCTGTTCCAGCAGAGAGGTGA
Organism: Atrichornis clamosus; assembly: GCA_013400975.1. NCBI lineage: Eukaryota > Metazoa > Chordata > Aves > Passeriformes > Menuridae > Atrichornis > Atrichornis clamosus. The sequence goes on along the minus strand of WBMZ01009063.1, from coordinate 44,304 downwards.
CTGAAGATCCTGTTTAAACTAGCTCATTTATCCAATCAGGACAGTAGAAACAAAGGCATGAGAGAGCTGCTCTGGTGCCTCTTAGGGATGGTGCTGTGCAGGGCCAGGAGTTGGACTTGGTGATCCTTATGGGCCCCTTCCAACTCAGCATATCCTGTGGTTCTGTGATTCTCTGAATGCTCCCTGTGAAAATACCTCTACCTTTCCATCTCAAAGCCTGGTCCCTAATCCTTGATCTCTCTCACCTCCTCCTTTCTCTCCTCTCTGTTTCTCCAAAGTCTTGCATAGGGAGCAAGTGATCTGCTCTGGAAGGCTACTCGTGACACCATGAAGAACAAGCCAGGGCAACTAAGCAACTAAGCCTGATAGTTCTTGATTTATCTGAAGTGTTTGCTGAGAGGAATGTGTGTGGAGTCACTTTTTCCCTGATAACTAACTTCCATGGAGTTGTGCAGTCATGATATTTCATTGTCTGCATTCAGTCTCACATCATCACAGGCACTGGAAGTCCCTCATAAAAGTCTACTCAATTACTGGCCCCTAGGCTTAAATCAGAAATGTTTGTCCATGTAATACTTCACTAGAAGCATACTACTTCTGTGCTGGCTTCAATCAAACTGTAAAGTTCCTGTGCTATCAAACGTAAGTCTTTCATAGCTACACTTCAAAATTATGCCCTAATTTTACTTATACCTATTTTAACCTAAGTCCAAACAACCCAGCACAGGCAATATATGAGCTTTGGTCATTCAAGATCAAAGTTTACTTGTATCTCAACTGAAAGGTGCAGAACTAATTAATTTCAAGTAGAGAGGGCTGTTCAGACTTAAGTCCCCATGATGCCCTTCCAGAAGCAGAGGCAAGTGGATGATTGAGCAGTTTTAACTCTGGGCTAGAAGACACAGCCGTAGACTTGAATCAATCTTGAATCCAAGAATCAGTATAGTGTCTTAAAAGAGAGGTTCTTTTTTGCATGAGAATATCAGCCCAACACCAGCACAACATATTTGCCTACCTGTCTTACCATTGTTTGCTTAAGTCTCTAAGACAAGCAAACTGAGGCTATCACAAACACAGTATGACAGACTTCACATAAAAAACACTTAAATGCTGACATCCCACATGATGTGGTGAAAGCAAAGCACTGAGGTACCTCACAGAGTTCATAGGCTCTCCAGTTTTTGTCTCTTCTGCCATCTAACCAGAGCCAACAGTGCTCCCTACTCACCTGTCCCACAATCTGAATCTCACACGGAACAGCTGTTTTCAAACCCTGACTCTCCCACAGCTGCTGAATCAACACCCACACTGACACAGCCTTGGGGAGCAGGTCTGGGGAACCCATGGAGGAAGTGAAAAAAAATTCTGACACAGCAGTTCCCTGAACTGTGCGGCCATGTAGCCAACTAATGGAGGCTAATGGAGAGCGTGGTTCTGGAGCAAACTGGGAATTGAGAGGCAAGTGGGAAGGATTCCTAAACTGGTGTTTTAAAGCAAGGTTGCCACTTTCACTATTCCCATCTGCCAAACCAAACCATCAGCTGCCTAAAGTAGTCGGAAGAACAAGCTTGGTAACCCTGGCCTTAAACATTAAGCAACACGGTCCAGTAGGGGTGCTGGAGTGCCTAACATAGGTGGACAGCAACCATCATTCCTGACAATAGTAGGACAGGATGGAACTGGCTTCACCAGATGGTGTCCAATTGCCTATGTATTAAGGAAAAAATAGGGAGACCTCATTTTGGAACATACCCACCTGAAACCTGAATCCACTCCAAGACAGCCCTAAGGACCAGTCTACAATCAAGTGAATAGCAAGGCTGCTCTTGGCCTCCCTTGTTTAAAGCAGGGCAACTATGAAGAACACAAAGTCTTATTGTTGATTTTATGGAGGTTTTTTTCTGCACTTAGTAATTGCTATGAATCCTAGTTAATATGTCTAGACCACATTACTTGCTCAGAGAACAAAGTTTTGGACAGAAGTGTATCAATACTATGTTTCCTCCTTTGACTTGACCTTTACAAATCATATAGCCAGCAAATACATAGTTCCAATAGCCAGAAACATGATTAACACCAGAAAATCTAAGCGTTTTTGACTCACTCTGAGCAAGTGCCAGAATGGATCATTTTTCTGTGCCCACCTAAACATAGCTCTTATACATAAAGGGTTGTGACTTCATCTAATGACTGATCAGCAAAAGCTTCCAGCCTGTGGTCAGAAGAGAAATGCCACCTATTTGCATATACAGGGGCTTTCTTTTAACTTCACAACTCTTCCAGTTACCTGAGTTCCCCTGATCTGAACACTTACCCCTCATCTGGCACACCATGCTGTAAGCAAGCACGCGATCATCAAATCTGTCCTTTTGAGCTCTGATGTACTTCAAGACAACCACCTCTTTGCTACATTTTCAAAGAACTTAACCCAGCCAGGTTTTCTACGGCTTAAACATGACATTCCCACCTCTGCCAGATCTCCATCTGGACAGGTCACTCTGCAAATGCACAGGTCAGTCAGGAGGAAGGCTTGGTGTAGATTCCTACAGGCCAATCCTGCTGGCTGCGGCACGGAGCGTGCCTGGCTCTTTGCTGCATGACTCGCAGCTGCTCTGAGTGGCAACACGTTTGTGTAGCTCTATTTGCCCTTTACGTGTGTACACAAACATATCTACCTGCCTGATCCATACTCCTCCAAAACCCTTGGGAGTTCTCGAGGGTAGATTTACATGGTATCTCATAAAATTAATGACCTTATCTCTGTCAGCATACGTGGTTAGTTCACTTAGTTTTTATTGCTCTGAATAAGACAAAAGACACTTATCCTTTCTAGAAATGTCAACAATGGGAAAAAAAAATCCTAAAAGCACCCCACACAACAAATACAAACAATTCTTGCAAACAGAAGTTTCTTCCAGAGGTGTTCTGATTCACTAACATTTTGGGTACAAAACAACTATAGCCAGTTGAAACACAATTCTAGATAATTGCTAAACAAGCAGAACAGACCACAAGAAAACTTCTAATGGTTTTGCTCACTCTCAGTACACTTGGTTGACTGAAAGTGCAATGTTGATTTTTTGCAGAGCTACAGGAACAATTTCCAATAATTCCACATGTAAACTGACAATGCGTTTTGGCAATGTTGAAACTGCATCTGTCACAATTACATTTGTAGCTTACCCTGAAATATCTGTGTACTGATAAACAGAGTATTTTAGTATGTAGAGCTCTATAACCAAAACATATTCTGTGCTATTTTTAAAAATATAGTTTAAGGAATGGAAGCAAAAAAAGACAGGAAACTTCAACCTGAGAATCTGTAATGCAGCCTTTAAAGACCTGAGTTAATTTACAGGTATAAAATGAAGTTTCCCTTTCTGAAACTCAACCTCCACCTATAAATGCTATTTCCTTACTTGCAAAGCCAACACTTATTATCCAATCAGAATGAAAGAATGGGGGTTGAGCTGTGTTTTCAAAGTGTACAACCGTGTACAATTCACACAGCTTTTGTTGAGTGCAACTCAGGGAGTTAGCATATGTTTTTTGTTTGAAATACTTTAGTAAAAACTAACTCTGGGGCATGCAGTAAGCTTTATTTGCCTCAGCTTCAAGTTGCTTAGAACTACCAACACTGAATTCTAGAGTCTGTTTTTCAGAGGAATTATAAACTTTGGATGTTTGACTACAATAAGAGATATATCATTCAAGGTTAGCTTTACTCAATGCAAAAATAATATAGCTACTTTTCTTCACAACGAAAAGGTAAAAAAGTGAAATCCAGCGTTGCTGGAAGAACAATTGTGTCAGTTGTTCATTTCCAGTTGCCTGTGATAAAAAATCTGGCAAGTTTTTTTAATTGAAACTGAAGGCAGGCAGGTGTTACAATGTCTGACACCGAAGCCAATGAAGCAGGTCTAAACTACCAGATCTAGCTTGTGGCTACAGGGCTAGCCTTACCAAACCCTAGTCACCACTGGAATAACAACAGCTGCCTGAAATGCTGCTTTCAGTAGGATTTCACCTTGCTTTCAGGGCCAGCAGCCACTTAAAGGAAAATGACATTGAAATACTGTCCAGTTTTCACTAATATAAACAGGTGGGGCAATTATTTTCTAAGAGTTAAAGAATTATTCTAGCTGTCTCTGAGGCTTAACTGGACTTCTTGTCAGAAAGGGCAAGACTGAAAAAGTCACATGTGGAGAACATATGACTTGCATATTCTCTAGATCATTTGGTGCAACTGTTTTGAAACATTAATCCACACTCCATCATTCCACAGCGAGCTATATAGGAGACAGTGCTACCTTTGTTTTATTTGAGGGAATAGACAGAAATTTTGTCAAAATCTAAGGCTGATAGAGCAAGAATGAAATCCTGCATGTTTGCTGACTGCCAAGAGTTTTACAGGTGTAAGCCACAAGGAGCACATTGGCAGTCATTAACTCCATGGAAATATTATTTACTTCTCGCAGTACTTTGGCACACAATCTCTGGACTAACACCTGAATGCAGTTGCTTTCTAACAGACCTCTAGTAACAGCATGACATCTTTTTGTGTCAAACAGCTCAGTTCTGTCAGAAAATTGCACACTTCCTTCATAATGGTCTGATGGAGCCTCAAGCTGCTTAGAAATGTGTCTGGCCTTAGATATTATGATACATGATGCTTGATGTCCAAGCTCCTCATGATGCTTTTTCATATACCTGAAGAGACACATGCCTGGAAAACCAAATTATTTTGATCTGGGTCTTTGAAAATTGACTTTACAGATTTTTTTTAAAACTCTGAAAACTGGCATCATTAGAGCAAAGAGAGCCCATTCTATCAACTAAATCCAAATAAATCAGCAAAGAGTTAATGCATAATTGCTGTACCCTCTCTACTGAAAGACTCCCTTCAACACACCACCACGTGAATAAGTGACATCAGAAGCATTTTTATCACCAGTTAGCCAATGCATTCTTATCTGCTTAAGGCAGACTCCAAGTAGGACATGTTTTGCTCATTAAAAATCACGACCTTCCAACGTGTCTATTAACTCTAAAGTGTCTAGTTGGGAATAATTCCCTGGGTTTGCTATAATAAGGCGAGACCATTGTGCACACTAATTCCTTTGCAAGCTCATTATTCCCCTCCATTATACCAAATGGAGGTTTCTCCATGAAGAAACAGAAGCCAGAAGCCTTTGCATTCAGCAAGAAAAACACACTGCAGACTGCAAAGCCTCTGCAAAGTGAATAATCTCAGCCACCCTGCTACTGCAAACCATTCCACACCTTCGGCCTCCTGAAAACTGCAGTGAAAGTTCCATGCACAACAGCCAACACATTGGGGAACAAACATGAACTCAAACAATGGCAATTTAAACTAAATAAGCTTGTGCAATTTTCTCCTCTGTTAATTATATTAAAGGTTTCATAGGCCAGAGCTGATCTTGTGAACATGCTCTGAGCAAGTAAAATGACAATGTTGCATTTAAAAAACCCCAAAACCACAAACCACAAATTCCACTCATTCTTAATCACCTTTTGCATAAACAAATGCATTAAACTATATAAATCTTTCAAACCACTTCATCAACATAAACCCAGACAAGAGAGAAACCTCAGCTCATAACGTGTTACGATGTATAAGACACACACTCTTTCCAAACAGAAAACTGGCAAAAGATTCCTCTGATCTGTTTGAATGCCTTGGTCACAAATGGCTCAACTCCACCATTTCCAAGTCTACCTTGACTCACTGTAAAGAAGAAATGTGCACTGCCATTTTACTTTTCCTCAACTAGATATTTTTGAGGAGCTCTGTTTACAGTTGTAATCTCTCTTCTCTGTATAAAAAGTAAAAATGTCATAGCTTAAAGACAGATTAAAACTGCTTGTATGTCCCCACTACCTTTATGTCATATAAATTACCAAATACAAAGAATTTAGCAAAGGAAGGTGAAGTGCAAAGCTATAGTCCTGCTGAATAAAGATCAGAGAAACTTGAAATTCTCCTTCCTAATGGAAATTTTTGCCAAAAATGTCATTTAGCAATGCAATCAAGACAAAACAGAATGGGAGAGGTAGAATTAACTCTTACATTGAGCTAAGGAAGAAAATTTACCTGTTCCAACAAGTTTAAGCCTCTGCTGCACAAAGAGAAGCTAATATTGTTACTTTTCATCAATCAAAATGTTTCCTGCATTGTACCATTAGTGCACATGAGTCTGAAATTCAAATTAAGAGTTCTAACAGTGTATTCCTGCTCTTCTGCACACTCTGGGGTATATAACTTCCATATCTAATGTCTCTGTGATCTGTTTTAAGGCTTTAAGGTATTGACACCTTCTAGCAGGTTTGCAGGAACAAAACAAGCATGTTAAAATGGTGGAGCAATTTATAGCAACTTGCTTTTAAAAATTTAATTAACAAAGGAAAATAAAATCAGATCATATTAATAAGGATGGTTATTAAAAATACTCATTTTACTGGAAGCAATGTAAAAACATTTTAAAGTCAGGTATGAGGCTGACATCTGTTAATCCAGTACAAAAATTAAGAGGCTGTCTGAAGGAGTATATTGATCAGGCAGTCTCTTACTAACCCTCACTGCTTCTGCAGGTAGAAGGATTCACTCTCCTATAATATATGCAGATAGAGGTGAGTATTTAAATGTATATCTAACAAAGTCTGTGTGAGAAAGATTCACTATATTGGAGGGTTTATTCCAATAAAATATTCCTATCCCTAAACTCATAAAGTAATGCTCCAGACATGTTCTGTCTTCTGGTACTCCTTGGGCTAAACCAAAGGTTTATATAATTCAGAATAAAAATTCTAGATCCATTTGACAGAGAAATACAGATTTATAATCCAAAGAAATTGGAAGGTGGTCTTAAATTGCTGGTTCCTGAAATGGAAATTGAGAAGCAGAAGTTTTTTTTGCAAAGACACTATTCTTATGTTTCTGGTGACTAAAATGCAGCACCTGGAATACCCTTGAAGCAAGGAAACTCCTCTTCCCCCTGCCCCTTATGCTCCCTGCCTTTTAACAGGCTGGAATAAACCCACTTGCATTTCAGCCTGACAACACTGCAAATTTTCTCAAACAAATGGCTCAAGCAACAGTGTGCAAAGATGCTGCTGCAGGAGAGGAAGGCAAAACTGCCAGTAACCTCCACCTGTGGTGTCCTGGTAATGTTTAAAATAAGAGAATGGAAAATTGGAGGAAGTTTTCTTCAGAATGCTCCAAGTCTCAAAATACAGCAGAGTTATCCAAAGCAACAGTATCCACGTGTATTTATAGAACTTCTTAAACACAAGGGAAAAATTTTATGATTATAGAAGTGTACTTATAGCTGTTTGTAGTACTGTGGCTAAGGTTAACATGATAAAACTGAACAAGAAAAGAGAAACACATCACACAAACCAACCAGCGACAGGAGTTTCCATTCATAGCAGAATGAACTCATCTTCTAAGAAAACCACGAGAATAAAAACACAAAATGTCTTAAGGAAGGCTGAGGGACTGGCATGCACAGGCTGGAATAAATCCACTCACATTTCAACCTGACAGTGGTGCAAATATTCTCAAACAACGGGCTCGAGCAACTGCGTGCAAGCTTCCCGAGTGAGGTGCTACTTACTTCACAATCCTGTAAAAAATCCACTCGTCTGCCTTTACACAAATAGGACAGAAAGAAGGTACAGATGCAGCAAAAGGGGTCAAAGTCTTCTCAAAATAGTTACTGATAACGCTTGAAGCTCTCTTTAGCCAAGTATTTCATAATTCTTGTTTTAAAGAAGTTTCTCACGTCAGATAAGATTCCTTTCCCAAGGACCTAACACTCACCCGCTTAGAAAACAGAAAAGTGACTTCACAAAAGTTACCAAATATCAACATGCATGGCTGGCAAGTACATGTGCAGTCAAGATGATTCAGATAAGTCAGATAAATTTAGAACAGTGCTTTCCTAAAAGCATGCGTTCACCAAATGCAGTAAATATGCAGGAGCTATATCCAAGTGCTGATTCCAAACATCAGAGCAAAAAATTTATTAGTGAAAATCTCCTTTTAAGAGTTCGCTGCCATCTGAAGTCCTCAACAGTGTGATTCCTTGATCTGCCTTTAGTATTTCCATCCATCACTGGATTTATCCACATAAAAAGCTATAGGCTCTCCAACCTCAGAGGACTAAGCCAAATGCAGTGTGGCAACTTCACATAGGACCAGCCTTTTATGGTTGGAACAGTAGAGCTTTGATACAGCTAATCTACCATAAATAGCTCTTGAAACTCAGAAGGATCAAATCAGCTGTTGCAACAGTCCCAGCCTGTAGCTGCTTCAAATCCAATTATACTGTCAACTCTGTCTTGCAGCTCTCCTTTTTACTCCTCCCATCCAAAACACTTTTAGTCCTCCTCCTGCCAGAAATTAGAAGCTGCTAAGGCAAATGCAGCAGAATCAAACCCATTAAGTAAAAATTTGAAACAAATGTGCAAGTATTCTTACAATTACCTTAAGAAAGACAAGTTTTATTCTGTTAAAAAACAGCTTAAGTATTTCATGCCCATAAAAAAGAAGTTATCAGCCCTAATTTGTAATGCAAACACACAATTTGAAATAAGCAAACAGTTCCAAAGACAGCAAGAGCAGCTTTAAAAGGTGGTTGAAACAAAGCAGATAAACTTCATGGAGCACTATCCACATCCCAGATTGAGGCTTAAGGCACTGAATTGCTTGCATATTTCTTTCTGTAAGCTAAATACACTTGAGAAGTACTAGAATACCCTGTTATGAATCTTGAATTACAATGTCTCCTTTCAGGTAGTTAGGACCTTTTCCCCACAAAGAAGCTGAGAACTATAATTTAAGAATTCTTACAGAATTAAGAGCTTCCAAAATATATGTTTACTAACCATATAAGTTGGTATAACTAAAAATTACCACTAGGACTACAAGAGCATAGTCATTCCTGAGCTACCAGTGCAGTGACATAGTTCTGGGAAAAAAAGCAGGTTTGGATCCAATGAAACATAGGTGAGCAGCATTATCTTTACAGTTCACCTCACAGTGCACAGGAACAGCACACAATGTAAGTACATAAGTATATGCAAATAAAAGGGTTTTTTCAACCATATATTACTAACATCCCCCAAGTCTTTCCCAAATATTACATCCCAAAACATCAATTACTCCTGTGCAGTACAGGAACTCTGGCACTTCAAAGGGGAAGAAGTGTCTTGTAGGCAAAGTCTGTATCTCTATCTCCCACGAGCACGTAAATTCCGGACATTGCCAGGGCATCCTCCTAAAATACTGGGCAGGACATTTACCAACTAGGCAAAAATCCTTCTTATTCAAGCAAGGGTAGAAGAGGATTGCACATTCCCGGTGTTAAAACTGCTTTAAGAGCCTCTAGAAGCTACTCTAATGGAAGGGCCAAAATATAAAAATCATCATCTCCCACTTCATGGAAGATTGTCAGCCACACACCATCTTATTCATCTTTGCACTTGTGTAAAACACTATCATCTCAGTTAAAGGGCCTGGGTTTTAACTGATTTGCAAAGCATGTGACATACCTTGAACACAAAAAGGCTCACTAGTTGTCTACACAGACACTAACAAAACAACCTCAATTAAGTGTGGGTGGGTTAAATGAACTGGTTTGCTATCTCCTCTGAATTGTGCATGAAGAACCCAGCTGGGTCACTTTCTGGAAGTCTCAGTAAAGTCAAAGAGCTGTAAGAAGGCACAGGGAGTTTTCCCTTTAGGGCCTAGCAAATGCCCAACTGAATCAATTCAGACACATGGGGGACAGTGAGCTTTTCATTAGCATGGAGTAAACTCAGCATGTGACAAGTAGATAAAACAAACCAGCAATATCTGCCTGAATAAGTTTATCACTTTGATTAGAGCTTGTAGAACATGTCACATTATGCTTCTGCATTGTGGTGAAAAAAAAGTAGCTGCACCAACTGCTGACAAAAGTTCAACAGAGCTCTTAAAAATGCAGCAGGCATGCTTGCAGCTGGTAAAGAGAGAGAGAGCAGCCGAGAGCATGCTGCCACAGCACAGCCACTGGTGCTTTATGCCCTATCCATAACCATTAAAATCCAAGGTCTTTTATTACTGTGGAATTTAAAGGACGCAAGTTATGACATGGAAACACACCCCCTCTCTAGAAGCAAGACAGGGGTTGCTTGTTTCTTTTATAGAAACCACTGTACATTCATTCCTCATATCACACAAGGAACTAGGTTAAAGATTTCAAGTTTGTACCTAATTAAAAAATTAAATAAAAATCCTGCATGTGCTTTTTCATGTAGGCTTCCTTGGCTATAAGCACGTAAAGCAGAGCTGCCTACCACAGAAATGCAACAATTTCTTCCTCCCCAGTACAGAATTTCTGTAAACACAGAGTAGAGGAAGCCACAACCAGTACATTAGGTAATTACTAGCTCTTACAACAAACCTAAGATCTACAATGTATCTTCCAGACACTATCAGCTCTAGCATCAAAGAGAGACATCATGCACTTCTCAGGCCACAGGTTCTGTCCCAATGAAGACAGAAGCACAAATTAACAGACACACTTTTAATACCAAGGTCTTGCTTTGCAAGAGAGGATACCTGCTTCAAAGAGTAGCAGTCAAGAAATAACAGCAGTGTAACAAAGTGAAGAGCACCCAGCGTGCAAAGTCTGGATTAGCATTCTCTTATTTAACAATTCCGCTTCCCAGTTTGCAGATATCTTCTTTTCAGCTAGGGAGGGAAGGGGAAGGACAGACTTCCCAGAAAAAAAACCCCAGACAAATTTAATAAAAAGCGACTTACCAGCATCCATTGTTAGAATCATGACCCCACTTGTGTGTCCCAGGAAGCAGGAAGCCTTACCCATCCAGTGTGTGCGAATGACTCAGAAGGACAGCATGGCTTTGTTTCAGCTTATATCTTCTGGCTCATTCACCCCTCCTCCCTTTCGTGGGATAAAAGTGTTGCCTGTGCCTGGCCATCCCTATTGGCTCAGCTGGGGGAACCTACTCATTTAGCACATTCAAGTTTCTGTGAGAGACTAAAATGACTCACTGAGGATTTTTTATATATCTTAAAAAAAACCCCAAACACAAACAACATTAAAAAAAACCCCAAGCCCAACACAAACACATTCTGTCCTTCTGGGAGAAGAAATCATTCATTCTTTCACTATCTGACAGATACTACAGTGATGTTATTGCCACAGGGACAAACAATTCCCTGTGCTCTGAATTGAGGATAAGGTGGCAAGTCAGGGAGGCCAGTCCCAGTCTTCAGTAATCTCCAGTTCAGCTGCATTGTGTGTCCATGGGAATAAAGCCACATGTTTTGTGTCAAAGCCTATGCCCTCCAACCCAGCTTATCTTCAATGTAAACTGTATATAATCCCAAAACTGAGCATCTCCTGGTTTGCCAGGGAAGATGTGCTCTTCCATTCTATTTTTAAATAGGCAGAACAGTACAGGATTGCTGTCTTACTGAAGACACACCCCCAGGCTCTATAGCTTTAACTGCAATGAGGAAAAAGAAGTAATATTTTTCTTAACCTCCGGTTTTCTCTAAATGTAACAATTGGCATAATCTAGGCTCTGCCTGAAGAATTTAGAAAGCTGTTACAATCTATTTGTGAGCCACCTCGCCAGTGAGGTAATAGTGTTAAAAAAATCACTGCAATGTGAGAAATCTATCTGATTGAGAGGTATCACAACCCATTGTTAACTTTGATCAAACCACAGGACAGCATAAAAAGTGCATTTGGGAGAGCAGCTGGAGGGGGAAAGGAATTTCTTTCTTTCTGTACTGCAAAATCCTTAAGAACTTGCAGTCAGACTGCAAAAGGCGAGCTGCTGTATCTTGGCACAGTGAACTGTCAAGAGACTTGTCCTCAGGGATTCAGCAAACACAGCAAATGAAACACCGGTGTTCCTTGTCTCTGATAAGAACTACCTTTTCTAAATAAAGCGTGGACATATTAGGCTACTGTCTCACCACGTTAGTCACCACTAGATAACCTAAGATTCATAACTCTGCGATACAACCACAAGTGTATTTTGGAAGTGTTGCTTGTGGTTGTTGAAATAAACAGAGTACTCCCTTTCCTCCCTCCCTCTGTTTTTAGAAAAGGTATCAGTTGCAAGTCACAAACACCAAGGTTTGTAGAAGCCACTAATGAAGTCAGAATCCACAATTCAGAGAAATTACCAAAAGCAGTAAAATTAAATCATCGCCTCTGAGATTTCTTGACCCTCTCCTGCTTTCCACTGGCTTTACAGCAACACTCTTGAGACATTACAGTTTGGGGGGAAACATATTCCTAAGGTTGAAAATTCCTGACAGTTTCAGTAGGGCACTGCAATCAAAGCTTGAAAAAAGAGGCATGAGTAATTCAGATCTTAGAAACAAAACTGAAATCTTTCAGTGAATGGAAAATAGGGAGAAATGACCCAGATGGACAGCCTGCTCCTCAGAAGTCCTACTACAGAAAGAAGTACAGTGCAAGAACCAAATGGATTAGTGGTTTCATGCAAAGTTTACAATTCTCAAAGAGTTGGGACACTGTTTTGACCATAATAAATAGCTAAGGACATTTGGCAACAGCCTAGGCCATGTGCAGAGATACATGTTAAACTTCTGGGATTGATACCGGGCATAGCTTCCTTCTTACCAATAATTACTAATCTGAAGAAAAATGCAGCAGTAAGGAAGATGCTTTTGCACTCTCTCTATTACACCCTTGTTCACCTGGCATCTATATTAAAAATTCCCAATACTCTAAACAAAATTCATGACAACAAAAATCAGGGTTTTGAGGATGCCTTGAAGTAATGCAATCCCAAAGTCTGAGAGGAACTGTATGGAGAAAATAGCATAAGACTAGTCCTTACCAACAAGGCAGAAGGTGAAGAGCTGGTAGACTTTTAAGCACAACGGAAGACCTCGACCCTCTGCACGAGACACCAGGCTAATCCAACACTAACACGCCATCCTCAGGTAAACTGAGCATCAGTAACACTGCCAGAGAACACCAGGCACAATAGGTACTATGCCAAGCAAATACACTTTAAGAAAAACATTATTGTGTGCTGTGTAAGAGCAAACCACTTTCAGCAGGATGACATTTCCTGTAAGACTGGCTTTCACAAGAAGTCTAGTACCACTGTTCTGCAGCAGAAAAACGCAGAAGTTCAAGCAAACTGTTCTCAAAACAGCAGAAAAAAAAACCCAACTGCTGGGCAGCGATGGATTGTGAGGTACTGCATGCACTACTTTTTAAAATGGTGCAAGCATTAATAATTCAGCTTACATAGTATTCAGAAAAGCAGCTGAATTGAAACCACAGTAGAGAGGAACAATCTTAGTGATATCTGAGAAAATAAATAGGAAATAAATCTATTTGCCTTTATCCTCAGAAGGGAGAGGATGAAGTTTTCATCTAGGTTAGCAAGAACACTAACCTGAAGGGGACTACTGTACAGACATGGGATTTATAAAAACCCGGCATCCCCAGTGTTCCAATTCTATCCTAGATGGCAGAAATTAAACAGTTCACTGTTTTTCAAGCTACACTAGCCAGCAAGAGTTGGCTGAAATTTATGTAATTAAAAATACACCAGTATTAGAAGGAATACTGTATGTTTCTTCATATATAAGCAAGGCTGCTGGAGTGTCCAGCAAGACAGCACATGAACTTGCCCATGAAGCCTTGGCTTTGTTGTCTTTGTGGAAGTTATGCAATATAGGTAGTACGTGATAAATGATATGCTGCTAGCAAAGTTAACACACTGTAAATTAAAAGAAAACAAAATACCTGTTCATAAACTGTTTCTACTGCAATGACATGAAAAGAGGGTGTAAGTGACTCATCTGATTGTGCCCTGCACATTTCCCAGCCCCTAAAGTCAACTGGCCAGTCTTACACAGATGCAACTCCAGCAATGAAATAGAAAGTCATGACCTCCAGAGATCACCGATCTTCTTCCATCAGTCTGATAATCTGAAGTCCATGTAATTGCTTAATCAATATATATTATGAGGCAGTAATGAGTACAGTAAATACCGCTTGGTATTTCCACAAGATGCTGTGGAAAACCTTGAATGTGTTCATCTGAAGACTACATATCCAAATAGCACACGACTTAGTTATCAGACCGTGTCCAGCTATGTCACATTAAGTGTGTAAATTGCACACTGGTAAAAAAGTCTCTAGTTCTGTAAATTGTCTACTAAAATAAACCTCTTTTTAGTTGTTGATTGTTTTTTAAATACAGCCAGAAAACTCATTCACATGGTCTAATAGCATAATCTTCTGTAGGTTACAACCATTTTATGATGGTATATACTAAGAAACAAGTTCAGCAAGAAATTCTCTGAAGGCTTGACTTACTTGAGTCTTTATTGAAAGAAGTTAAGTACATATTATCCTTAAAAACTAAATTCCCATGACTGTTCACATAAGATTCAGCACCTGCATTAGTCTTGCAAGAACAGGCTACTTCTGCTCACTTTCATTAGATTATTCACTGCATAGAAAGTATGCAGCTAATAACTGTGATGTGATGTGCTTGCTCTAACATTTTTGAAGGAGACCTTATTCAAATGCTTTAATTCTAAATTGACAAGATTCAGTTCCTTTTTCCATGATCATGCTCCAAGATAAAACCTTCAGGAATCAAGGTTAGGTTTTGCTTTTCTACTGCAAGTCCTTCCAACTTTTCAAGCCTTCTAGTGCATGTAAGAGTAAGCACTGTTCCCAGTCCCTCAGCTTTCTTCTTTTTAAGTAAGATGTTAAAACCAGCAAAAGAAGATTTCATTCAAACTTCCACTGTTTACACTGTGTTCTCCCAGACTTCAGAAGCTTTGACAAGTTGCAAGGAAAACAGCTCTCACATAATTCTGGAGCAACAACTGAGATGATGCCTTCCATACCTCTGAGAAAAAACATAGGCTACATGTGGCAAGAGAACTAATAGGATGACAACTCTTGCCTGGCCGTAAGACCAGAATTAAACATGAAGTCTCTTTTAGGAAAGTTAAAAGATAGATCATCTATATATTAATTTTGCTGATACAAACCACTGAGACCTTCTTGATCATGTCCAAGAAATCACACCTCTCCAGTAACAAAAATTACACAGTTCTCCAAGAGCAAGATTAATCCCATGCATTACACAATGTATGGGAGCTCCGCCTTTGTGGGATCAACAGAATCTGCTACAGAACCTTACACAAAAAGGTCCCTTTTTTTCCTGGTTTGTGTTCACATAGGGAAATGCTTCCCATAGCCAAGAACTGAAAAAAACCCTGAATCAAATCTAAACGGCAAATATATAATCAAAAGTCTGCAACATGAAGAGTAGACAACATGAAAGAGAGTACAGATCTGTAATTAATTAAAATGTTACATCTGAAGGAATTGTACATAGTCTAGAATGGTTGAAGCTATTTGTTATACACTTGGAAGAAGGAAGGATAGAAAGGCTGGAACAGGGGGTCCAGCTCAGCTGCCTGCTGCCTCTCCGTGAATACTGACATAAAGTTTCAGTAACTCTTATTGTCACTTTCTTATTGAGTAACATTTCTTATTAAGGCAGCATTAGCAACTCCTAGATATTTAAATACTGATCAGCTTTTCTGAAGGTCCCACATGCTACTCTGGAATCTTAACTATTTTATCACTGCATTTTACTAAAGCTCCATATGCTCTAGGAGGCACACACATACTCTTCTTTAAATGTTTGATACAAACAGCTACAGGGAAAAAAAAGAACAAAAAAAAAGAACAAACCCCAAACCCCACAGTTCTTGGTTCACATCTCCATCTATTTTTCAGCAAAGGCTTACCTTAAATCCCAGCCATCCAGGCCTGACCCTCTGGATACATCTGTATCACCATGCCCAAGTGGCTCACAATCCAAAGGCAGTCCTCCTCCTGCAAGAAATAAACACAACAAAGTGTGGATAAGAACCACGAATGCATCCAGGGTACGACAACTATTCCAGAACTACCAGGCAGATGCACAAAGGGGATGAACTGATTGACTGAAGGAATGAAGCAGTTTAGAGCACACTGCTACCTTGCCCATTCATACAGGCAAGATCACCAACACAAGCAACACTCTTCAAAGCCCAGCTATGGATGCACTGTAGGTCTTGCCAGTTTCCTAGGAACCCCAAGGAACTTGACCCTCCACAATTACTAGAGTCTGACCAATTAACAGGAGATATTCTTAAACTGCCACTTTCTCTACAAATTCCGAACTTCCCTTAATCACCCCACAGGAAGCAGTCTCTATTACCTCTTTCAATAAGGTCAAGCAGCACTGAAGATAATAACAAAACCAGCAGCATCTACTAAAATACTATTAGCCTCAAAATCTTTAATTTTAAACATCAGTAGATGCAAATGAAAGAGCCAATTCTCTTCCTAGAACCACAGTAATTAGGAGGCAGACCCAAGACGTCTCCCAGTGTGGAGCACACAGCCTATCACGCAGTTCTGCAGACACCTGCCACATGGCCTGATTTCTGATCCCCACACCTTGAACCACAACTGGGTTTATTTTCTTCTTTGGCCAGTACAAAACATCTCTGGCTGTGCCTGTAACATTAATTGCAGGGTGATTCAGCCCACAAGGATACTCATGTTGATTAAGTATCGAAGTTAGACTGTTTCAAACTAGTTGAATTATCCCAGCACTACATTGTCCTTAAAAATGCTAATCCCCTGAACTCAAAAACTTACAATAACCAACTACTCTGGGCTTGTTACTCTGTTCTGTACCACATGCAGTTGTTTCTTTCCCCAGAGCAGTGAAGAGTTCTCCAAAGCAGACCTGAACTACCTGAAGCAGTCTATTGCACAGATTATTGTCTCCGTCCTCTTACAGCTGATAACTAAAACATTTTTACTCTTGCTCAGCTCAGGTTCAGCTCACCTGCATGTATGTTTAGGTGCCAAATATACGGCTTTCACTTTCTCAACTGCTTTATTCAACTTCTTTTTTTTTTTAATCTATTAAAAGGTATAAAATGAAGTCATCCTGTATGACTAGAGCAACAACTTTCAAGAGCAGTCAGGTCACTGCTCTGCTTCCATTGCAGCTGCTGAACATGTCAGACTCTAATAACAGCATCTAGAGAAGAGGTCAAAACAAAAATAATTAATTTAAAAGACAGATAAGACAGGAATTTTGCCTGAGTTGGGAAAAACTCTGATTTTAAAGGACAAGCAAACCCCCAAACAAAGACTACATTAGAGTGCATGGGAAGAGGTAGGACAGCAATTCAGTCTTCTCCCTAACGTTATGCAGCTGTTCACACATTTGAACCAAGTCAGTTTTTTCAGATCTATCCACATTTATCTCTGTATTTCACAGAGGAAACTAGCCTAAAGTTCCAAGAATATGGTAAACCTCATGCTATTGTTTTCACTGTTCCAACTTCCATTCCCCTTACATGAGCATTCCTGCACTTAAGATGGGTAAATGAGTGAGCATTCACTTCAGTCTGGTAGGAAAGGTGAAGAAAAAAAGATGGCCAACAATAGATAGTTGGAAGAAAAAAAACCCTAATTTTTCCACCATCACATAATTTTTAGTTTCCAAATTTTTTCTTTCTACTTAACCGCAGAGTTGCCTGATTACTTTTGCTATTCCTACTTTCTTCCTCTTTATGTATCAATATTAAAAAAAAAAAAAAACAACACAGAAAAGGAAGAATTTGAAATCCAGCTATAGTTTTGGTCAACAACTTCACAGATTTCCTGGAAGCAGCTGTGAGGTGGGAAGAAGAGACATTTATAATGCACAGCACACATTAAACCTGGTGCACACTGTCACTGTCCCACTAGTACATTTCATTAATTCCTTCTCTTTTTTTGGCAAATGCTACATTTGTGTGGTGGAACAAGAGAGAGAAGACTGCAGTGGTGAGGCTTTGAAGGCCTGCAGCTTTGAAGCCTGTCAGAGTCTACCCTTTTAGAGGAACCTTGAATAACTGGTGTGAGTTGAACTATCTTGACAGAGTTTTTGGGGGGGTTTATATACATATATATTTGCCTATATACTATATTCTACAAATCTTTGTTAGTGTCAGCAGTCTTACAAGAAGTTTTGGCAAGAACACATGACAAGACAAACATGAGACCGAAGAAATACAGAGCACCTACGAGGAAACATTTGATATTGAAATCAAAATGCGAGGGCTGGCAATTGAATTCTAAGCTTTTTAAGACTGACCTTGGCTGCAACTCTTTGCACTCTCTCTGCAGTTCATCTGAGAAATGCCTGGCAAGCCACTTGAACTGTATCTCTGATAACCCCTGCATTTTGAGAGCTTAGAACAAAAGCAGGAAAAGACACTCCAAATATTAATTTTTGCCTTTTTGATGTACTCTGCTTTATTACACAAAGGATACATTCTGGAATTAGTCAGTACATCAAAAAGGAAAGACAGACATCAATCTATCATTTGGATACTTCATATTGTGAACTAGAAAGAGGGGCTAGTGGGTAACCATCTCTGCTTAGCCACAAAGATCCATCCTTTTTTGTATATGACAATAATGGAACTTACATTTCTTCAGGACAAATATTCTTCTAGATGTAGACAGCATCAGCATTTGGACTGATTTAACACCTGACAGCTGAACCAAGAAAGACTGTCACTATGTGCACAGACACAGAGCTGCCCTGCAAGAATCTGCAGTGATCCATCAGGTTGTTCACCTGGCTGGCTACAGGACACCTACAAAACCTTCTTTTCTTCAAGATAACCCTCCTAGTTCTGAAGTTCTTACATGCAGAACAGACTTTGAAAAGTTTAACTGAAACAAATTAAGGTTGCGTCCCTCCAATTAGACAAGGAAAGAAATTTTTAGGATGTTTTATTTGTTGCTTAATCACATCAGTTTTGCAAAGCCATTGCCTTCTCAGGCTCTTGCTCAACCCAGTGAAGCCTGGCACCACTTAAAGAGATATTTTGATAAAGGCTCATTTTGCAAAGCCTTGGTACGTTTTCATTTTTTACAGAAAAAAAAATGCAACCTGGAAAAACCTGGGAAAGAGGTAGAGGAGTGCAACAACTTTCCTGTGAAGCCAGCAATCCTCAAAGAGTTCAATTAAACCAGAGTCTAGCAGCTCCTTCACACTGTCTCAGCTGAGGTGTTATCCTTCTCACTGCTCCAGAGGCATGTAGCAAAACACACTGGGTGGGAGCCAAGAGCAAAGCAGATTTTCAGACTGCTCGTTTTCCTTTTCCTGTGCCTTCTCCCACTTCCAGCTCACGAAAAACAAAGGCCACAAGGCTGTTCATCGGTCCATGTCTTTTGAATATTCAGAATATCACTTAAGAACAGCAAAATTCAGCTCTATGCCTGCACTTACACTCTATACTGGTGTAAGCTTGTAAACTCCTAACATTCCGTATTCTTCATCTTTTCAAGGCATTTCAGAAGAACTCTACACAAGAGTAACAGGATACAGGCACTCTTGTTTGTAGTCAGTTCTCACAGAAAACATTCAAGAGCTCAAATCCACCCTACTGGGTTTTTTCCACCATCTTACTTAAATTGTCATTTGTGATGTAATCACAGCAGGAGTGTCCTTCAGTGCATTTCCCCCCATTTCACCTCGCATAACACTGCTATAGTTTGAACATCTGCCCCGTGATGTTTTTGGAAAGAATCTGCTTTTGCACATTCCAGGTGTTTAAGGAAATTGCTTTTCTGAAGAACTGAAGAAGACACGCAGGGGAAAGAATCTCTACAAGTATCATGGAATCATACCTGGCTATGCTTCCCTCAACACCCAAAAGCGAGGTCACTCACCTGGAAGTTACCAGCTCAGTGCTCAGGAAGCTGACACCTACTCTGAAAACAACAGATGCAGGTGCAATTCTCCCACCTTAATAGGTACAGTGCACAAGTTAAGGATGACTCCTGTAAATACACTGGCATATAGAAATATACCTGAACCAAAAGGTCACGGTATTGCAATGAAAGATGAATGTTTGAGGTGCAGGCTGCAACAACTGAATGTGCACATTCATGCTCACCACATCAAAGTACTCTTCCCGACACTTGTCTAATAGTCTTTAGGCAAGGAGAATTTAAAGTAGGAAGTCCAAAAAAGTCCTTTAGCCAAGAAAGTCACAAGACACGTTCATGCTAAGTTTTTTCCATAGTAACAGGCTACAGTTTCTCTTAGAATCTGGTTTCAAAGTTGATGAAATAGGATTCTGCAAGAAACTCTATACCACAGCACAGAAGCTCCCATCGTACACTGACCTCTAGTGTAATAAAGACTCAAGACATCAGAAGTCTCTTCAAAGATTTAGAAAAATTATCACATTTTCTCCCAGCACTCTGAAGAACATTTTCATGCAATAAAACAGACTGAAGTCCGAAGGGCCTCCCAGGATTACTCTCAACTGTTTTATAAAGCTGGAGCATGGGTTAAAGAAGCTACAGAACTTAAATTGTTCTAAGGATGTGAAGTTACTGCTGTGTTTACATGAAGTAATTTAAATCAAAGCTGCATTTAACTACTTTGAAACCAGCTGAATTTCACACCTACACTTTCTGAATGTACAGATTTGTTTCCTAACTACAGATTTACAAAGCCAAATTTAAAAAACATTTAAAATAGAAACACTCAGCTCAGGCAAGTCCTGTACCAGACAGATCACAATTAGATCAGCCCAGATTCTGTATCAGACTTTCAAGGGGCATGTGGACAGAGCTGCTTACTCAGATGTACTTCCTGTAGCCAGCACTGAAGACAAGAAGTTTGCTGGAAAGGCAACATAAAAATTTGCACGGGTCCTCACTCCCTAAAGACACAGGGCTCACAGAGGTACCTGGGGGTGGCCTCTTAGCCCAGGCAGACTGGGGTGAGAGAATGGCTGGTTGGTTTGGATTAACAGCTTTTGAACAGAGCAAAAACACAACCAACCAACCACAACCAACCAAAAACGCAAACAAAAAATTAAGTTAATTTCAAAAACTATCAACTTAAAACTCAAACAAAAATGGTTTTCCCCACAACTTTTAAGATTGAAGAATCTGCATTTTGTTATGAGTTAACTATAGTTTTATGACAAGAACTACTTAGTTAGAGCATAGCAAATTCTAAGAGAACAGAACAATTGATATGGATGCCCAAATTACATAGGTTTTCTATACCACTTTTGTCCACTCCCTATGTACCTGCC
The DNA here is from genome assembly GCA_013400975.1 of Atrichornis clamosus. NCBI lineage: Eukaryota > Metazoa > Chordata > Aves > Passeriformes > Menuridae > Atrichornis > Atrichornis clamosus. Next base: position 23,063 of record WBMZ01009063.1, on the reverse strand, counting down.
TTTGAACAACAAATCCCAGAGATGTTCCTTTTACTTCAGATCATTTCTTACACCCCCTTTAAAAGCAGGGAATCATTCAGAAGCTGTTTCCAAGTGAAGTGATATTTCCAACGTGAGCAAGCTTTCCCTGTCTGAAAAGCAGGCATAGGTGGCTATGTTGGAACAAGAGCTTTTACATGCACTCTAGAGTAGAAGCTCTTATAAACTATCTTTTAAGTAAGATTTTTAAAGCCTCAGAAATATTAAATTCAAAAAGAGTTAAGTACAGCATGAACACAGCCATCATAACCTCAATGTATGAAGGAAGTATTCAGAAGTCGTATTTACATTTTCAGTCCCAGACTTGAGTCTGTGAAGATAAACTAGAAAGTAAGGACTGAGTTTTTAATACTGGTTTTTAGCTGTGAGTACCAGAACTCAATAAACCCTTACCTGTATTGACGATATCTGAAAGAATAGCTTTAAATTACTTTTTAAACCCACTACTAAATGATATGATCAAAACGAAACTTTTTCAGACCACTTCCAGAATACGTGCAAGTCACTAGGAAGACAATTATTAATATCTGCCACTTGCCTTCTGCACAGCAGTGAGCTCTTCACCAGCCCAACAATGAGTTAGTTCCACCTCAACATAAGCTGTGACCTGTGTCCTGACTGAGTTTTGGATACACTGCATCCTGCAACCTAAACCTGGCAGCCTCTCCTGTCAGACCAGAATGACAGCACCAAGCACACGAGCTGTACTGATGTACAGCACCCTTCATGCAACTTGGTAAGCAGTCCAGAAGAACAAGGACTTCTAGCCTCTGGCCCAGAATGCTACAGCTCAAATCTTACCCATAACAATTGCTTTTGTTTTCTTGTCTATATCACAGTTATTTTATAACCAAGAACTCTAACTCCAGCTATGGCATGGACACAAACAGTAGTACTCGGGATTTACGGGGATATCGATCCCCAAGTCAGGTCAGTTCAGGGAGAGCTGTGAATGAGATTCATGTTTTAATAGGTGAGATTCTGGTCTAAGCCACTTGGCCACAGTTCATTTCCAATGCAAGGAAGCCAACTCAGCCACCTACTTTCCTCACCTACAGCCCAAACATCACTCAAATGAGGAGCTACACTGAGAAATCCCTCTAGTTTAATAGAAATTTCTTTAGAGTTTACCCTTATACTAAACTCTAATTTCTATCCAGAAAGCAGGTTGCCACCAACTAGAAAAGCACAATACCACTCTCCCAGTTCCAAGCGGGCAACAGTTAAAGCAAAGAGCACATTGGACCTCTGAGTAAGTGACTGAAGAAGTGTGTGAGTGAGTCCAACAGCTTGCACAACAGATCCTTGCCATTGTATTTGACAAAATATGTTCTTCCAACTATTTTTTGTCTAAATTCTTGCATTTAATTCAATGCATGTGGTGAGGGGAATGACTTTTAGAACAGTGATGTGCACCAGTACACAGATGTTCCACATTTGTCATGTCACATGAACCTTATGGCTAATACCCAACCTTTAAAAGTCTAAAAAACCTCCTACATAAAAATCCACACAATGTATTTATTCCTAGAAGAACATCAGACAATATATTATATTGCTGGAGACAGATTTCTCCAATACTATTCTTCTTTAAAAAAATCCCCCAAAACCCCCCAAAAACCCACCCGCAACAAGCTTTATTTGATTTCAAGAAATAAAAATAATAATAAAAAAACCCAGAAATTAAGTCAAGTGGTAGCTTGACAAAATTTGTCAGAGCTAGGAGAAAGCCCTTCAAATTGAATTAACTGTAATATATAAGAAAATGCACACATGTTACATACAATCACGTCCAGAATACTTTTTGGCTAGTCCTTTTTCTAAAGAAACTTTGAAAAGACAGGGGTGACACAGCTTCACAACCAGCACAGAGCTCCAAAATCTTCACTCAAAAAGGTTTTCTAGTTTCTTTCTTCCCAAATGCATTCAACCAAAAAAATAGAGCATAGAAATTGATGCCAGAATACGTGACCTAAGATCTGCCCTCAGACCCTTGCTTTCAGCACTGCCTTCCTAAGATATGGAGCTCAAAATGCTCTGCATTAAGAAATTTGTGTGCCTAGGATTGCTGAAATATTCCATTCCAAATTTTGTATTAGGCCATTGATAAAATGTCATGCTGCAGATTATGACTTATCGGGCAACCGTGACTGACTGATTTTTTTACCAAATTGGCAATATAATACCATGTAATGATTTGTTTCAGACACTAACTCCTGAACTGTCTTTATTAAAAGGCAGTAGTCCTTATACAGAAATGAGCTGTAGTTGATAGAATGCTTTCTATCCAAAAATCACATTTCTAAGGTAAAGTTAGCTCAAGTTAACTATGAATTCCTCATGGAATGCACCCAGCTTACACGTGAAGATCCTACAGTTATGACCAGTTCAGTATGTTTGGATTTTTGCCTACACTAGAAAGCATCTATGAATTCATACATCGGTATTTGCAAACAAACAATAAATTCAAGTAGAATAAATCTAAAGCCTCTTCCTACCAGTTACTGCATTTGACAGATTTGCAGTCAGCACCCTCTATAACACAAGAGAGGTTTCAATTTCCTGCTGACAGAAGCTCGTGTGACCTTGGAGAAGTCCCCAGGATTGATCTGTGGCTCCATGGCAATCTCAGCCAGCTGCTGGCTGCTAGATTCCCACTCCTCTCCCTTCCCTGCTCCACAATGTTTGACCCTGCACTGACTCATTTCAGACCAGCAACCATAAAAATAATTCAATTGCTCTCGTACATATTAAACACAGATGACTCAGTGCAGGGTCAGAAGAGCAGAGGGTGCAAAGGGGGAAGCTGGTACATATGGGTGAGAACCTGGCAGCCAGCCCCCATAACCCAGCTCCCAGTCCATCACTCAACATAAAGGGAACTCTTCAATTTCACAGGGCTCTGGTGAGGATAAATAACAAAAGGTTAAAAAAAGCACTGAGATTCATGTTAACTCACTGGAGCAAGTTTTTAGATTATGTGTCTAAGGAAAGGAATTTTTTTCTACAGAACACATATTTTGCATGTCTATGGCTTCCATCACCAGAATTTCTAAGTTTATAGTGACTTTGAGTCAGAGACTTAGTGAAGTAAAATAAAGCCTACAGAGGGATCTGTGCTGCTGCAGAGACTACAGGACAGGTCTCTGTTTTGCAGGAAGCCACAGTACAAGGGAGGTGATAGAGAACAGGGACAGAAGGGGCCTTCCCTCCTAGCAGTCTGTGCTCAACAAGATCACCATTTACTGCTGTTTCTTTCTGTGATTCCTTCTGCATTTGGGTGTAGACCATCACATAGATTTATCTGAACAAGTACAAATTCCTGTGCCAGAAGTATGCATGATGCTTTATCTCCAGTTGGACAACACCTTGCCACAAAAAAAAAGTGCAAACGTGCAAGAAAGGCAAGACAGAGTCTTCAGGATGTTCCTAGGTAAGATGTCCCAAGAGCTGAAACTCATTTCTCCTCTCAGAAAATGGAGGAGACCCAACCATTCTTAAAGCACCTCAAAGGGATGCTACAGCTTCCTTTGATCTCCAGAGTGCTGCTGTATCTCTATTGCTGTTTGGGGCTGGCTACCTCAAAGACCAGGCAGGACAATCCATTAGGATGAAGTCCATCAACTCCATAGTTGAACACCTCAGCTATCCCTCTCCTCCAATACCCATGTTCTGGGGAGCATTTTTTCCTAGTGCAACTGCTGTATTCTTCCTAGTACTTCTGTTGGCACAGCTGTCTTAGGTGGGAGAATTAGACAGGATATATGGGATCAGAACAGGGATGTGTTAGTAGTACCAAAGCAGAACCAGAAAGGTCACAGCAATGTTCACTTTATCACCGCAATTAGAATACAGCAGAGAGAAAGTATTTAGCAATACATATTACCTAGCAGAGCAAGTAGCAAAAACCTCACTGAACATTTAAAGGCTATTTTGAACATATTAGTGAAGTGACCTGTTGGAAACACAGCTATATTGGTAAAGAAATTCAGCACATATCTAATGATAAGTTTATTTCTTAAGGCATACTTTGTACAACTTTGCCATGTGTTTCCTCACACATACTTTAAACAATTAAGTATTAATATTTACCCCTCTGCAAAACCTTAAGTAGCCTCTGGAGCCTTTAGTCTCCTTGTTTGTTTTATGAAATCACATCACAAACAATCCAGTCTTATTCATGAGCAAACCTCTGGAAATTTTACTCACTTAGTAGACTACGTAATTATGGTGGGGATTATCTTGGCCTTTGGGGTTTGCATAGTTCCTTGCTAACTGCCTCTGCCGTTAAAAAGTTTATGTTGCTTAATAGTTTATTTATGGACTTAGGTTCTTTTGGTTTAAGGTAACTGTCTCAAATTATAACTTAAGCTTAAGATCAGAGCAATTTTGTGGTGTACTTCATTGTAGCCAACAGCAGTCTTGTTAGTCAGTAAGATAGCCGTGAATACTGCATGCAGAAAACAATAGTCTGAAGTTACTGGAAGCAATGACATTACCATTCCATTTGCCAGTTTTGCATAAACCTGTTCAGAAGATATCTATGCTGTTTGGCAGGCTACTGAATAAACAGCATGGGGAAAAAGCAAGCATGATATGCAGATCCTGCAGAGGAAAGTTATGTATGTTTATTACAACACAAGAAGCACTTACGATAAGATTTTACATTTTCAGAAAGAAGCAGTCTGTGCTGACAAATCCAGCTTTGCAAACAGAAGCAAGTACCATAAATCAGAACACCAGGAACGCTGGAAGAGCCATAGTTTGATTGCTTTGCATATTTAGTTGTTAGCGGCAAGAAGCTTCCGACAGAACAAGTGACAGAAGAGCACCTTTGCCTGTCGTAACTCCTGGGAAAGCAGGGCTGTGACCCTCACAGCATGCTCACTGTGATCCCCACCTGGAGGCCTTATCATTGCTGGCAAGCTCAGCCAGCACTCCTCTCCTCCACCGCGTGGCTGGGAAGGCATCCCAAAAAGCACAGCCCTCCCTGCTCCACACGCTTGAGAAACTGCAGTGCAGAGACACCACCAGTCCTGTCCTGCACAGAGGAGCGTCCTCTCACTTTTCCCCAGCTCCATGGAAACTCCTGACCTACCTGTTTAGGGCAGATGTTCAGTTTGCCAGGTTGCCAGGAGCAGGCAAGGGTATTTTCTGAAACATATACGAAGGCCTAAAACACAAAGGGTATCTTTCACTTGTTTTTTTAATTGAGTTTTAGACAACCATGTTTCACTTTAAATGACAATGTGAGATGTATTTTAAGGCTTGTAATAAGCCACTGAAAAGCTAGACACAGGGTAGAAAGGCAATTCTCTCTCAGCCAGGTAAGCTATGCTGAATGTGAAAGGGCAAGAACCTCAATGAATGCAAAAAGTAACTATTTGCATCATTGCTGAAATTCATCTAAGTTCGAGACAATTTCCCTACTTACAGGTGAAAAAGAGCAGGAAAAAACCCAAAGACACCCTCACAGCACAATACAAACAAACAGATGAAAACTTCAGGGTTTATAGCAAATCTAGGAATAAACTATTGTTTTCAACATCTTCCTTGCAGTTTAGAGAGTACATGATGTAAAACACCCACTTCATGTATCATTCAAGTGGCAGACCCAATTGTTCTGGGTTTATGTTATCTGAGTGACTTCTAACCTGCACTTGCACAGCTCTGCTGAGCCAGACCGTGGTTAGAAACCAGGGTTGTGCTATTTGCAATGTGCACTCCTGCTGAGAGAGCCACCTCTGACATGGGCCAGTGTGCAGTAACAGCAGTGGGAATCTCTCTGACAGAGTGCCCCGGGACAGAAACAGTGGCCAGAAACACAGACTATAGTTAGAGCTTCAGTCATGAGTTCAGAGGGCAAATCACATTGCTTGAGCTCTCACAGGCACACTCACTCCTTAATCTGCAGCTTGAATTCCTTCCACATATCAATTAGATATACCAAAATACAAGCTAAGCACTAGCTGCATGAACTAGCTCATCCCCCAAATCCAATGTTTTAAAAAGTGCTGCAATTGCCACATGTTCTAGACAGTACGAGTGTGGGTAACCCAGTGACAAACAGTCCAAGTTTTAACCAGAACCCTGTGTATGGATTTCACTGACTGTACATTCAAATAACTTCGGCTACATTGACTAAGATACACCTAGCAAAGAGAAAATTCCTTTTCTCTGTAAACCAGCTGCCATTTATTCAGGATAGAGTCATACATCCTGAACTCATAACCTAACACACGCAAACACCAAGGTCTAATGAGACTTGCAGTCAAATGCCTGCTCAACTGTTTATCTGAGCAAGAACATTTTCAACTTTCAAAATTTTCCCATAAACTCCCTAGAAATAGAGAACAGCTGTAATTAAATAAATGCCAATCTTAGCCAAAATAAAATATTATCTTAGATTTAAAGGTTTCATTATTTAATAACTCCTTTACAACTAAAATGTGACATCAGAGATGGTTCCATTGCAGTGTCTCTCTTAGCTCCTTTGGCAAGGGCATCAATTATGTAGAACATCTTCTGAAAGGGCTGCAAAATCAAATTATAATGTTCTTAGTCTTGTTGAGTAGCAACACTTATGCAAGAGATTTTATCAGCATGTAAACCAATGTATTCTGCCAACCAAGTAGCACTATGAAGCAGATTTCCACATCCATTTATTAGATTGTCTTCCAAGTTCTCAAAATGAATTTTTGAAACATTTCTTCAGAGTCAGAGACATTTGCATGTTCTGACTTCATAATAATAGCAGTTTCTTTCCTTCAGAACACACATTCCATTATGAAGATTACAGTTCTTAACTACCTCTTCAAAAAACTCCATACATTCAAGAATTCATTATCACAAGGTAAATTTTATTTGATTTTCTTAGATTCTCTCACTTCTCCGACTCATTTTCTGCTATCTCCTTATGGTAACTGAAGTCTATGGCATTTCAAGTACATAAGTTTCAGCGTTAACACCAACCACTAAGGTCTACAGAGTCATTCCTTCAAGTCAGTGTGTTCTCTTTCTCCAAAACAAATGAGCTTTCAGTCGGTTCCATCAATTTTGATACTTTATTGTCTCTCTTAAATATATGAGAAATACCGAAAATCAGATGCCTCAATTAATCTCTAGGATGTTTACAAACACAATCTGGAGCACATTTTAAGTGAGGAACTGCTCAGTTTCCGTTTCAATTAGTTACTCCAAAGCCATTAGCAGCATAAAGTATTCATTGCTTTAAAGATGCTGAACTTACAAGCCAAGAAGTGGAGTGATCACAACTGTTTCCTACTGGACTGCTGAGGTACAGGCTTGCTGCATTTAAGGACAGAGCCAGAGCTGAAAGCAGTGTCAGTGCTGAAATTCCAGTTCATCACAAAAACCACTTGCAGTTTGGACCTTGCCAGCACTGTCAAAATGGATAACAAAGACAGGTGTCCATTTCTGCAGTTCAAGAATTAAGGTGGTTGGGAGGAATCTTTAAAAGACAGTTCTACATGTAATAATGATACAATTGTGAACATCAAGTATTTCAAATTACTCTGCAAGAATTTTGTTCAGTATTTTTTTGACCCTTATTGGGCTTTTATCTACAGAAAAAAATTTTGTTGTGACGGTACCATTCACATAACTCACACCTTCCTTTCAAACTCACACTACTACTCCACTCTGGCAAAACTACTGAGTGAAGCACAAACCAAAAATTGGCATATAAGACATGCATGCTTTTGGGGTTTTTTGGCCAGAAAAGAAAGATACTGCCAATATGGCTAAAGGAGAGGATTTGGTGGAAGTCAGGCAAAGGTTGAAGTGCTAAATGAGAATTAAAGCTGCGCAGGCTCATAACAAAAAACTAGTCCCTTGACATATACCTGCTTTCCAGCAGCCCTTTCCCCAAAGCTAATAAAAGGCCACATAAATAGGAATCTTATTTTCCTCTTCTTTTTTCCACAGGCATCTCTCCTCGTCAGGTTATTATGCATTATCCTAAAATGCACAAGCCCATCATCCAACTCCAACAGAAAACAAGTTATCTCAACTGTTTGGACTATTTGGATCATCTGGATGTGGCCTTGTGTCCAGCAATCAAGTCTTTGGAGCAAGTTAAGGAGGCACACACACCAAAGAAACTCCCCAAATACCCAAGAACCAACTAATGATAGAAACAAGTCTATAAATCTAAAATAAAAACAATTGAATATCCTACCAAAGATAACAGTCACAGCTAACTACAGTCTCTAGAAAGGCCAGATTCAGAAATGGAAGGAATATTAAACATTTACTTTCCTCAGACAAGGCAGAAAGACATGACTAATGATGCATGATCCTTAACCAGTGGATCATGCACTGGCTCATTCAGATCATCTCTCTACAACGTAGTCAAGACACGTCCCCTATGTTTAGATTTATCTCCTGGACTTAAGTATCTTGTGACAGCATGACTGATAACAACTCTCTTATTAATGAAATTCATTTCATTAAAAATAAATTCAATAAATGTCAGAATTCCTAAAGTATAAAAACAAGTATTTTTCAAACAGAACAACATAATGAGGGACACTGGATTCACGCAGCCCATTGCACTGCCGTTCACCTACGTGAATTTTCAAAAAAGCTCTGTTAGTGACAACATGGGAGAACAGAAGAACTCTTACAGAACTATAATTCTCTTCTGATCTGCAACACCTCAAAGCATCTCAGGCTTCCTCAACAACAACTGAGACAGATCTCTTCACTGAGCAATTATGGAACAAGACTGAAGACTTGCCTAAACATGAGAGTGAGAGCTGTAGTTCCAAGGTCGTGGAAATGGACAGTACCACACAAGGAAGAAACAGAAACAAGGAAAAGGCAGTAGACAAGATGAAGCAAGACTCTCAAGTGCCTAAGACAACTGGAACATTAACAGTGATTCCTGTGAATCAGGTGCACACACAAATAAATCCCTGCCCTAAACAACAGCACTCAATACAGAAGCTATTAAGAGAGTTAAAAAAAAATCAAACTAAAAATCAACATAAAACACAAGACTCTGGTTGCCATGAACAACAAAATAATTTTAAAAAATCAAAGTAAGTATATTATTTAAATAGAATTAATCAAATAGATGGTGCAATTAACCCTGGAGAAAACATAAAGTAATATTCTTGAGCATAATCTGAACAGTCCCAACTAAATTCTAGAAGCACATTTCAGGAAAAAGCTCCTCCATGTCACATCTATTAAGTTAAACATGTTGGTGCTGTGAGACATCAAAAATAGCACTTAAACAATAGAGTGCTGCAAACAGTGCTCAGCTAACAAACCCTTCAGCTCAGCTGAGCAGCGAGGGCACCTCTGTTAACAATTAACACTGCAAAATCTCTGAACAACATGGACTTTGCTATGGAGACATTAACTTTGGATCTAAATCTCAGATCTGAATTCAGCAGTATTTTGGAGAATACGATCAACAGACAACAATGTAAAAAAAAAAAAAGAAATCTAATGAGAATCTGTTCAGGACACTCCTCAAAAAGAAAACTGTGACGAGGTTCATTTATACAAGTGAAGTTCAAGGCAGTCAGCAGTTGCACTCTGCTCATTGCCAGATGGCTCTGAAATTTATTTCATTTACCTGTAACGCAGAGCACTGTCTCACAACTGGAGCTTAACACAGCCGTGAGTCTCCCCTTCACACACCGGATGTGCATTTACTGCCAGAATGAAGTGAGAAAACAAATTGTTTTGTTTTGATAGCTTGCTGTTTGGGGCTTTTTCTTGAACTCAAAGACTTTAATACAATACTTTATAACTAGCAAAATTTTTTTTAAGATGTAAAAGAAGATAAGGCTTTCTTTTGTTTAGGTCAAAAACGTATATATGAGTTAGCCTGGAGAATATACTGATAGTACAGCCTCCTCTAAAACACTGGAGCAATTCAACACCTGCAGCAAGCAATAGAGCCAGCTCAGATGTCCTCTCCGAGCGAAGCCCAGCAATAACCTGGAGATCGTGGTCTGGGAGGTCTCAGACACAAGACTGCAGTACAGGGATGGAGGTGTGCAGGGCCAGTGGCTGGCAGTCAGCTCACCAAGCTGCACCCGGGACGCCACGAAGTCAGCAGGCAGAAGCAACAGTTCTGCTAAACTCAATCGGCAATTCCTAGGAAGCCAGTGCACTTGGAACTGACCATCCATCAAGCTGTTCTGTTAAATTCAATTATTTTCTTTCAAGCCAGTCTTTATCAATGACCAGCTTTTTACCCTGTATTAAAGTGGTTTTGAGGCATTAAAAAATCCTGGAGTTTATGCAAGTTGTCATAACTATTTTGTGGCTAAATAGGCACTGGTGCCACTGCTGAGCAGTTACAGAAAAGGCTAGGAATCAGACCATTGCTGGGAATGTTTCCAACCAGACACTTGTATTCTGCTAACTCAAATAAGAAACTTATCCTCCTTGTGCCAAAGTAAATCCCCAGCTGCAAAATTAGGTGAAAAAGCAGGCCCTCACTGATGACCACAAGCCAAAGCCATCAGGTTCAATAGCATATGTCACTCTCTAGTCAACCTTGAAGTACTCAGCTCAAGTGTAACAAAGCTTCCCAAAACTTCCTATGTTGTTTGCATTGACCCATGTATAGATTTCAAATCTCCTTACTCCTTAGCATTTCTTCCCCATTCTCTTCAATTTTCTCCACCTGTACAAAGAGACATGCTCTCACCATGACAAAATGCTGCAACTCACGCTATCTTTAAAAGATGCTGGACATTCTCATGGCATTTTTACAATCTGATAAACAGTAAAGCATCTGCAATTTTAGCCTAATAAGAGTCAGGCACAGTTACAATCCAACAGAGCCAAGCAACGCTGTGCAACTGCAATCGTTTCAGACCTTTCCCAGCTGCGACCTTCCCTGGGAAGGTTAAAGCTTCCTTTAAACAAACAACTTGTAAAAACATAGTGTGGCATAGGAGCTACAAACACAAAGGAAAAGAAAAGCCAATTCCAGCATTTTAAACTTCAGATAAACATTACTTCAGTGTTCCATTTGAAAGCTTTTAATTTGTCAAATCAGAACTGAGAGGCATAATCAGAAAATTCATATTTATACATGGATCCATGTTAGGCAAAGTGAACTATGGAGAGAACATATCTTTTGTCCAGTCTGACACTGTCCCCACTGCACCACCTCTCACAAGCTTTGGAAGTCTGAGACCTTCCTTAGTTCACTAACAGCAGACACTGATGTGCTGACCCAGCAACCAAAACCTGAAATAAAGCAGCTTACAAAGTTGAAACAGTCGACTAGAATCACCCCAGAATAATCAGCACATGCATACAGCTGGGAGCAGGAAGGAAAGAGGGAAATGGGAGGAGTAGAGAGCTGTTAAGAGTCATAAAATTTCATCCCCAAAAATGGCATTGCTGCAAGGCCACAGACATAAGGGGGTTGTCCTGAAAACTGATACAGGTTTCAAAGCTCATTAAAACCATCTCTAAAACAAAGTTTTCCCAATAGGGTTTCAGTGGGAGAAGGGGAACAATTTATCTAGATTACCCTGCAAAGTAGAGTATCTTCCCCTTCTAGGAAAAGTTCTGAGGCTCCACAGAGTAACCTCACTAACCTGTGCACAGAATACTCAGTAATACTGTAATAATATTGAAAATAACATTTACAATAAAAGTCTGCAAACCGAACAGCTGTTGGGACATAAACCACAACCGAGAGGGCAGCCAACACTGAGGCTACTGCCAGGGAAAAGTCCCAAAGGCCAAGGAAGTCGACATGGAAGCCATGATTTCCAGATGCAAGGGAAGGGCGAGGGTAGCACACCAGGAGGATGCTGCTAGGGCTGGACCCAAGAAGCCTTGATGTGTGCAGCACGAGACAGTGTTAACACTGTTTGTCAGAAGCATGACTTTTTTTTGTGCACATCCTTCCAGTACAGAAAGTTATGCCTGACCAGAAAGGAAAGTTAATTTGGCCTAGTTTAGCAAATTCTTAAAATTCTGCCAAAGCATTGTCCATTTGACACAAGACACAGCTACTGGCAAGTTGCTGCTCTCAGAAATTACAGACTTTCAATGAGTTGTTTAACCTCTCTGTTATTTTTAGCTTGTAGAAAGAGCAAGGGCTACATAGGTAGAGCATAAAGGCAAGAATTGTTCAGGCTTGGGGAAATCAGACTCTAGACACATCATGACAGATGTCCTGCCTTAAATAGCAGCAGTAACGTTCCAGTACTTGAGAACCCAGCTAACACTCCAAAATAGTAGAAAGTATAAAACATTAATAAAGATGATATAATAAATCTGTTTCAAGCAAGTAGCCTGCATAGTGAAGAAAAAAAAAAATCACTTTTATCACTGCTATCTTATGTGATTTGTTACATTCCCCAGCTCATTATCCTTTCTTCTGTCATTAAAAAAAAAATAAATGTGCTGTGTAATTTGAGTTCTACTCTTGATAGGGTATTTGAAGGAAACAAAAGTTAAGGACGCAATTCTCAGTTAAGAAAGAGTTTAACTTCACGCGCAGTCTGATCATGGCTTACATACCAAATCAAAAACAGGGATTAAAATTTAAAAAAAGGAGAGAGAGAGAGAGAGAGAGAGAGAGAGAGAGAGAGAGAGAAGAGAGAAGGAGAGGGAGAGAGAGGTTGACAAGACCAGGTCACAAAGAAAAAGACTGAAAAAGACTAGCATAACGAAAAAGAGAGATGCTCAGTGCAGTCTCAGAGAAGTCACAGAAGGAATTTTTCCAGTCACCTGAACCTGAAGCTCCCAGCCTGCAGTATACATCACACACTGGAGGTGTGCAAGTCACGTTGACATGGCGCACAAGCGGTGCCAAGGAGTGCACACAAGCACACGTGTGTGTGTGTGTGTGTGTGTGTGTGTGCACTGAGTGACGCTGGTCCAGGAGCTGCCACCACCACAGGCAGTTCCAAGCGCAGCAGCTTCAGAAACCTAACAAAGCAACTCATCAAACACATTGCTGTATTTAATACAGGGATCATGTTCAGTCGCTGCAACTGTCACAGACTTGAGGGGGTAAAAATAATTGAGCAATAAAGATGGTCTCGGGCTTGTAGGCATTTGACAAGTATCCAAGCCCCAGTAGCATGCACAGTGAATACAAGTGACTGGAAACATCTGAGCAAGTGGTCTTGTTTATCAAAAGAGTAGCATTTCTTAGAGCAGCTCTCCAGAGGCCACACAAAAAAAAAGCTAGAACATTCTGAACATTTAATACACAAAACTAATGACTGTTTTACAAGAGTTAAAAGTTTTCCGCAATAAGAATTTGTGGTTTCCTGTGCAAGGAAGAATGCCAATTCATACCAACATGTTCATGGAAAAATTTTTTTTTAGGGCTTCCTTAAGAAACAAACCACTGTAACACCAAGATTACTGCTTTGTTTCAGAGGTGATTGGCATGATTGTAAGTTCTTATATTGATCTTTGCATAAGAAACATTTAATGAAGTAACATTTGTTTTATTGGAGGGACACTATCCACTATTGCATCACAAAAGTACATTTGTATGTTACTCCAGGAATCTCACAAGTCATCGTGATTTTTGAAGGCGGTAACGAAGGTGCTTCCTCTCTTTATTGCATTTGGAAAGATCTTTCAGCTGAAGTTCAGCACAAAACCACTCTGGTTCTTGGCTCCCTCACTTCACACACATATATGGGCCTTTTGGGGTTTTGCTTTTGATGTCAGCAGCTCCTTGCTGGCGAGCAGCTCCTGGGAGTCCAGAAAGAGCGTGTTCCACCAAATACTGCTTTAAAGATTCCTTTTAAAAGGCTACTAGGTCCTCTAACAGTAGGTCAGATGAACCAAAACCACTGGTAACTTCTTTTCGCAGCTCCCTGTCTCTGTACTGTAAGGCAGGTTAGGTTCCCAAACCAGGGCATGGAAATTTATATCTCACCTGGAATATTTCATCTGCCTCCTCCCTGCCCACACAAATCCCTTCAAGTTATCTGTGGCTGTACTACCCCATCAGGGTACACCACACAGTGCATTTCAGATATAAAGTTCATTACAGAAGCATAAGCTGAGCATTCCCCTCTTAAACCACAAATTTTAAGAACCCAAAATGCATCCCTATCAGTAGTTAGCTATGCTGTAGTTTGCTTTATTAATGTAAGCCCTAGAAAGTTGTTTAGCTAGGTTCAGTGCCACTTAATTTCAAAGTTCATTTTATTCAACGCTATTTAATTTCAAGCTAAAAGAATTAAATTCACATTCCATACCAGGAATCCATATAAACAACTTGGTCCCATACACCAGACTTTTGCTTGCAGTAGGAAGCCAGAATGACTTTGCTGCCAACCCACAAAAACAGTACAAAAATAGGCATTTGCATGCAAGTTGCCAAGTCAGGCATGCAACAAATATTATGGAGAGAAGACAAACAAGTGTATTTCAGGAAAAACAAATCCTTTGTCTGTCAACTATTGGCACTCTACAATACAACAGGAAGGAAGAGGACAGGCACAAGGGAGAGCACCCAGAAGAGGTTTGGTGCAATCCCACGGTCAGGGTGTTTATAGAGTTCTGGAGAGCCTTTACTCTCTGAGCTTCGCAAGGGTCAAGTTTTATACAAACTCCTTTGAAGTAATATTTGTCACAGCATATGCTTTAAACCACAAATGACAGAACACTCTGACTAAAGCAGTTTAAGCCTAAAACCAACAGTGTGATCTAAACAGGAATACCTAAGCTAAGCAGTTTTGTGGAGCAAGGTGGGAGAAGAAGAAACTACTGGTTCTATTTAGCAGTTAACACCTAAATGCTGATTGCAGATGAGAGCACAGCCTCATGTGCAGCACACAAACAAGGCAAAGCATCCAGAACACAAGTAGCTACAACAGGCAACCCCAACAACAGAGCCTAACTAAGGCAAACCCTTATTGACAGATACTATCTCAGTAAATTTACTGTTTTCTTTCTGTAACTTGTTCATTATTGCAACTTTTGCTTAAGCAAGCTTCTTTCAAAGCCCTGAATCTCTCCAGTGATAGAGACAATTTTGTGTAAGTGGGCTCTGGGTAGCCGTGCACATGGCTGATAAGCTACATGCAGGGCAGAGACTTGAGCCACACAACTTGTGAGATAACAGGTACCCAACGACCACCCTGGAGAGAAATAACTTAAAGTGCCAAAGTTAAAGATCATAACTCTCATAAACTTGTGGCTTAGGGAAGAAGCTCTATCTGCCACTGCTCTATTTCTGTCTTTAAATTAACACATACTGTAATTTTTAGAGTCAGAGAGCAGTGGAAGAATCAGTGACGTGAGGCAGGCACAGCAGCACCTACCACTAGCTGAGCAAAGGAAATCATTAACAACAGCAAAAGGAAACAAAGGTGGAAGGGATTCATTCAAGTTACATTTTCAGAACAGCAATTTTTCTGCTGGAAACGCTGCTCTCCTGTGCAATCAACAAGGTCTCCTCCTCCACTAAGCCTTACAGTTGTCAGCTTTCCTAGAGTTGGAAGGTACTACATAGCCAGACATTTCTTTAAATTGGCTGGGAAGCCAATTTAAGTTTAGAGGAAACTTTAAAATAAATATTTTCCCCTGTAGAGGATGGAGCAAATTTAAGCCAAGTTAAAAACACTGGCAGAACCTTGCATTCGAAAGAAAGAAAGAAAGAAAAACACTTAACAAAAAGTTTTCTCAAATGGTCTATTTTTTATGCATTCCCAAAACTTCCACCAACTTCATTAAAAACAGGTTTTGGAGGCAGGTGAGAGGGTAACGCCTTCTTTCCCCCCCCTGACCCCCCTTATTATTTTCAACATATTTAGGCAATTTAATGCCATTTAAAGTCTTATCACTTCACTTCCCACCACCTTCTGTGTGAAAGAAATTTTTTTTTCTCCTAAAGCCTTTAACAATTGAACACTGCTTATTAATCAGATACTGTCTTCCTCCTCTGTTCAACTGAAGACAAACCAATACCTCCTCACTTTCTTACTTCTCAAAATCCACTTCTCCCAATCTCCTCACAATGTCCATTCCCTAAACTTATTCCAAATGGGTTTATGAATTAATCAGTAGCATTAAAAAAAAAATTAAGATATTAAGATGCTCTCCTCAACCACTTCTGTGACAGAAGTTCCTCCTCCATTCCCTACCTCTCTCTCCGTGCCCTCACTCACACTCAGTTGTCTTCAACTATTTTTGAAGCATGGTCAGTCTGCTGATCTGGATGAGAGATGAGAGCCCCTGTTATCTGTTTTCTAAAGAACTGTTCATACATGTAGTTATTAAATCCAGAACATACATTCATTTCTACAGTTTCTGTGTTAACTACACATTTTAATCTAGTGTCTGTGACTCTGCTCCGCTAACATAACTGTGTATCTAATATGATCACTTCAAACTATAAGACTATATTTCTACTATGATTTCAGACAAATAATGATTTAGTGCTCCACTGCTGACTTTGAAAAATTAATTTTCCAGAAGACAAATGCAAGCATCTAGCCAAAGATAGTGTTCCAACTTCTTTTAAGACACTACCATTAGAATGGAAAAGTTCAAACTCTCAGCTACTTGGAGATACGAAAAACAGATCCTGAAACATGCTACCTTAAATCAAGAGACCTTTTTTCTGGTTTTGCTTTTATTTTTACAGGGCAAGGCTCTATTATTAAGCCAGAGTCATCCTAGCATAATTTAGGTAGTGTTGATGTTTAACATAAACATGAAAGCTACAAACAGCAAGGATAGATTAGGTCTGGTGAAAGGGGGGAAAATAAAAAGGGGTAGGAAAAAAGAAATATGTTTACAGTCACTTGGAAATTTCCTCTCTGAATAATAGGGTATTCAGGCCAGTTACAATGGGTAACTTGGAGCCTGGGGCAGAGGCAGCCTTTCCTGCTATCAGGAACAAGAATGCACAAGTCATTCCCTCCCAGTCTCCTTCACCATGAAATGAGTAACAAAACCAATGAAAAATCAAATTTACATTCTTCAAATACAAACTGCATTAAATATTATTTCAAGCAAACACCTGATTTATCCCCTTGTACAGAAGTATGGAATACTAGTTAGTGGCACCAACTCAAACCTCTGAAAAATTTGCTTTATCACTATCTTTAACAATCCCTTCCAGCAACCAAGGATATGCTCCTCCTCACCCAAAGTTTCAAAATGACATTGTAGAACAGGTTAAGTGGTTAGAACAGTAACTTTAGTCATTAACAGGATTATTTCCTTTTTCCAAAGGTGCTTGACTTTATTCTTTTAACTTCTCTATCTCCAGGCAGATAGCTATGGATTCAAAGCTGCAGGAAAGAGGCATTCAGTCACACAAAACATTTTCTGGACATTTTCTATCACTTTCATGGCAGGGACAGCAGGCAGGAAGGCAGGTTTCAGCCTGTGGTTCCTCACCTGGACTGAGCACTCATTGCAAGTACAAGACACTGCAGAGCCCCTGTTCTTTCTTTGACATTCAATCTGAGCAGTGCTGCAACTGAACAGAAGTTTCCAGACCCAAAAAACAAAAGGGTTGGCTGACAAGAGAGCACAGGATGCCTCGTTAAACTGAACATTGTTCAGAGAAACAAATGAGTTCAGTTAAACAAATGAGCTGTTGACACGACTTTAAGGGACACTGTTTTGTACCCCAGTTCTTTCGGGTTAGGTACTATCACAATCTGTGGATGTACATATAAATGCAAACATAATTGTATTTCACATTTGTTTCAGATCTATAAAACAAAGATTTTTATGCAATCTGTTCAACTAGTGACAAAGAACACTTCTAACAACTTGGATATAGGTAAGAACAGTCTACTTTTAAGTCCATTTGAAGCAGGAGAGGAGCTCACAGCACCTAACATTTAACAAGACAATTTTATCTCCACTAATACTTAACACCAGAGAAACAAATGCAGCTACAGTTGCCTGTATCAAGCAGCTGGCAAGCTCAGAGATGGAAAAGTTGCAGAACAGCTGGGGAATGTGAGACCCTTTTGAACAGGCTGCTATATGATCCAAAATAATGGTACATGTTTACACACAACACAATGGCAGCAACAGCCAAATGCAGGTCTGGCGAATGGACTACAGCTGCTCCTTCCCTCAGACAAGGCACAGCGAGCAGATACAGAGGAGTTCATATTTGCAAAATACGGCTTTCATCGTAAAAGGCAGCAGTCTGATTTCCAAAATAGACAGCTGACCCTCCAACTGGACTAAACTGTACAAGATTCTGTATTAGAGGTTACCCTCTAAAACAAGTCTGGGTTAGGGTCACAGAGCTTTCCAAGCTGCTGCTACGTTTACCCCCAACAGTTCCCAGCCATGTGTTACTCAGACTAACAGGTTGCCATGTAACATATAAAAAACCTTATCTCATGACAGTATCTTCCAGCTAACATCAGGAAGACAGCCATCTACAAACTCTTAATATAATAGACATTGACTACACAGAAGTTAGCTGTCCACTTCAGAGGAAGATGCTCAGTATGCCAGAAAGGAGGGTGTGAATAAACACGGACTGTTTTACATCTTTTTTACACTGGTGCTGCACATCACAGTAAAACTAAGGTGGCACCTGCAGACAGCACACCCCGCTGCTCCCATCCAGACAGAGGGATGGCCCTTATTTGCTGCCACTTATGCAGTAACTGATAGTATGTTGCAAGGAGCACTCGCTTATTTCACAATTGCCATCTGAAGACAACACTGTTTTGTACATGACCTTGTACAAAAATTGCATCACCTTATTTCAAGTGATCTTCCCAGTTTTCAAGTCTCAGGAGCACAGTATCAGTGGTACCATCTGTCTTGCTCAAGACAAACCACGACTAAATAGTGCTAAAGAACTGGCTAATGCTTTATATTGTAACCATATCACTACTAATTACCCCGGCACCAAAACAGAGTTAGTAATGGAATGTTTCAACTCACTGCATCTTGATTAAACGTAGTGTAACCGAAAAGAAACATTTTTTGACTGAGAGAAGCAGTCACCATTGAAAGACCTCCACTTCTACTTTCTCTGCACTTAGCCATTAATGTTACAATCCCAGTTAGGAGCTACTCAGAATATGATAGTTACAATGGACAAAGACAGCTGTCATAGCAACAATAACAGATGCAGGCACAATTTTTAACCTCCTTTGCTTCTACAAAGAAAAATGCCACTAAAAGCCATCAAAGAAAGCAAGATTTTGAAATATGGGTTGTAAGACCAACTAATGGGACTCCGTCAATGGCAAGCACATCTCTGAGCACACCTAAGCAACAAAATGCCACATCTGTACACTTCAATTTCAGAAGTCTTTTTAAAAGTCAATATAAAAGAAGTCTTTCTAGGAAAATTCATTTGTGAATTAAGCCACATTTCTAAGAAATTTCCCATACAAATGGAATATGAATAAAGAAGGAAAATAAGTTGAGCCTTGAATCATGCTCACAGAAAAGATGCTTCTTGTACCAAAACAGTACTATGCCAAGTACCCTGCCTGCAGGCAAAGAAGTGATGGGCATGCTACCTTCAAATCCTACCATCTGTAAAGGTAAGAGCACAGATTTGCTTTTGCAGCTGCACTGACACTGCATGCACACAAGTGGTGCGGTGTTGTGGCAGTGGGAGTCATGGCTTGTGTCCCCGAGGGACCTCAGGGAGCTCCAGAGCCACATTTGCATCAGGAACTTTTTCCCCAGAGTTTTGAACCATTTCTGCTACCCAGACTTACCCAATATTGAGCACACCCCCACTGCTCTAGTGTCTCTAAAATCTTGTTCTCAAAATAAAAAATTAAGAATGGAAGCTTAAAACATTGCAGGATGTTGGAATGAGTTATGACATCAGCAAAGCTTAGCACAGTTCAGCAAACAGGTGATGTTTAACAATTACAGGTAATGCACTGACAGTCAACCTACATAAGCAGGCAATATGTGATTATCTAGACTATCCATACGGTGCACTGAACCTCTCCCAAATTATTCTCCATACTTATCATAATGGATCACTCTTTCAACAAAGCTCACAATAATAACCAAAAAACAAACCCAAATTTTAAAACCCACAAAAGAACCAAAGAATTCTAGTCTCTTATCAGTCAGTCTCCACTGAACTAATTACTGCTTTACAGGAGAAGATATTTATCTTAAAACTCCAATGCCATACTTAGCAGGTACAGACAAAATAAGTGTACTTAGAAAACATTCTTTGGTTGCACTCCCTTCCTTTGTAGCCAAATCATATACTGTAATTTATTTTCAATTAAGAGATCTATGAGGGCTTTTGTGTGCATGAATGGGAGAGTGAGTTTCCGTATTTCTGAGTTCTTTTTAACATGCATATAAACTCAGGTATTTCACAAGACAATTAACACTGCTGTTTGCCACAGAGGAACTAAGAAAACTAATCTTCTAATAGCTTATTCCTGATTTTACTAAAACTGGCCACAGATGAGGTTGTTTTAGAAATTGTTAGGAGGTACATCTACACCAAAGTGTGCTTGCCATAACAAAGGTTTCCTTCCATGTAGATCTCCTGACAGCCATGTCCCAACAGGCTCCAGATTGTTCATACACATACCATGTATTGTTCAAAGCAGACTTGCTTTAAGCAAGATTAAATACCTGTTCAGTTTGAACTGTCCCAGTGCCAGGATAAACTACACTAAACTAGTTCAGATGATTATCCCGCTGGGCACCAATGGCCTTTGAAACTCCCAGTACCCCAGAATCTGCTGCTTCTGGGAATTATGCCAAGAGCTGTGGGATAGCTCTCCACACAGGACATTACAAATTAAATATTTTAGAAGTGTGCTTGTGTTTACATGGAGCAAGGTTGCAACAGTTCAGCATATGAGTCAGAATGGTTTACATCGACACAGAACTGAGCCAGTGCAGTTGGGAACTATAAATTTTCTAGGGAAACAAAGAGCGTGAAATAATTCCCCCAGGGGAATAAAGTCAGGCCACACCTAGCAGGAGCTAACACTCACCTGAAGACAGGAATTTTGCTCAGAGTCTTACTGCAAAAAAGCCCATGACTTTCCTATGACTGCAGAAGCTTCTACACGGGACAGACACCTTAGTCTTTCCTGTATGAGAGAGGTTATTAACGATATCGTGGCCAGATAAGCTTACAGGCACGCACATCCATGCTAGGATATAGTTCTTTATGTGTTACAATTACCACTCAACTACATTAAAGGGAAAGTTGAAGTGCATTTTATATCAGAAAAGCAAAGCAAAATCTTTAACTGCATCTCACTTAATACAGTAAAATCCATCTGACAAACTCTTCAGACAGGTAAGCAAAGCAGAACTAAAACAGAGCAAACTACTCTAGCACATGTCACCACGTCGTTACCTATGGCCAGATGCATTTAAGGACCAGGCCAACACCCTTTTATTGGGACTTCAGGAGGCACAGGAAAACAGGATGACATATCAAGTCTCTGAATGTCCCACCAGGGAAGAGCATCTCTTGGCAGGAACAGCTGTGTTTCAAGAGCTGAGCACATCACCACTATTCCTCCCCTGTCTCCACAACAGGCACTTCTATCTCATGAAGGCTCAAAATGGACCATAACGAAACCAGGACTGTTTCTCTGAAAATTCAGGCTAGACCTCTGCCACTGTTGCTTACACGGAGCAGGCCACAGAGCCACTCCAGCACATCTTCATCTCAAACTGCATTTTCAGGTCTGAGGTAACGACACGTCAGTGTCATGTGCAGCAACACTACATAGAGTTCTGTTGTCATAAACTTCATTAGCCACGTGAATCAGTCAGGAGAGGTTTCAATATTCCGGTGGCTTTTGTTTTCATTTTGAATACAAGAGATTAAGATATTACAGGCTGGGAACCTTTTTCAGTAGGATACAGTTTGGATTACTCTTGCAGAAACACACTTGCCTATTATAAAAATAACCAGATTTGTTCAGAACATATTCCATATATCAGAGGGACTGCTCGCACAGCCACAACAACTAGGTACCTACCACGACAAGAGTGATGTCTTTCAGCATATGAGATGCTATCTAAGGTAGGATCAGTCTATGATGACACTTATAACCTTCGAAGACACAACATCAAAACTAAATGAATAATGTTCACTTCCTATTTTCATTCCTAGGCTTCATGCTGCTGCCCCCTGCCAAGTAATAAACTTGAGTACACTCAGTCTTTGAACGACCACTTAAGCCTCTCTTAAAAGAGTCATAATCCACGATCACATGCAGACTTCAAGAAGCATTATTAGTAGAATGGATGCAAAGGTGTAATTAAGTAGTCAGCTCTGCAGCACTGGGTATCCATGCTCTATGTAAAACCCTACGAGCACTGAACTGATAACTATCAGCATATCCTATTCACTTTTCTCCTATTAATCACAATATCTCATTATTTCTCCCCTTCCTAAACATAATATTGTTTTCTGGAGTTTGGACAAGTCGGGGCAAGCTGCAACACCACTGCTGACCCATTTAAGCCAAGGTGAGTACTCAGTCTCTCCAACCCAGCTAGGGGGCTCTGGGCCGAAGAGGTTCCATGCATCACTAAACAAGCGCCCTGTTGATTCTGTCAGCCGTTCCCGGTATCCCACTGTGCTGCAACCAGCCAGCATCATAAAGTCTCTCTTTCTTTACATCACACGTGCGCGCTGTTGCTGCCGCCGATCCCTTTCTTCTTCAGCTGAAAGAAGACACAAAACTCCTGCAAACATTTCTCAGCCCTGCTGCGATGCGGCCCCTGAGCCGCGGGCGGTACCGGGAGCGGACCCCGCGCCGCGTCCCCCGCTCGCTGCTCCCGTGGCCGCCGAGCCGTCTCCGCACAACCCCGCGCCGCCGGCCGGCCCCGGCTGCAGCCCGGCCCTGGAGCAGGTGCTCCCGCAGCGTGCGGGGAGCGCGGGGCCAGCCCCGCATCCTGCACGGGCTGCCGCGCCGGGAGAGCCCCGAGCCGGAGTGACAGCGCGGCCCCGGCGGGAGGCAGCGGGCAAGTTTCGTGCAGCAGCTTCGCGACGCGACCGCGCTGCCCGGGCGCGCAGGGACCCC